>ML058357.1:11872040-12214704 GCA_003013855.2 Liriodendron chinense | reverse complement strand
CTCGAAATGTCACAAATTGCTAGATTCGAGGAATCTCACACAAAATCAAATCTTTCATTGTCCTCAATGTAAAAAGATATGCAATGAGCATGAATCATGAGAGCAATGATAAAATAAAGGAATGAGAACGAGAGTACCTGAGAGAGTCGATCATGGAAGTTTGCAACTCCAAACAACTAAATAATTAAAATAAATGAAACTACTTTATACCTCCGTCAGACTAGGAGGTTAATCTTGATACACAAGATCATCCAAAGAAATGGAATTTAGCAGAATTAGTAGGTGGAGTAAAAGATTTTTCAGTAATACAATCCATCATTCTGCTTTATAGTGCACATGAGTGATGTTTGTCATTCTAATCCACTGAAAATACTGTTGAAAAAATTCAGTAGGTTTCTCAAAGTTATCACTCAATTTCCTAAAAATTTCCACATCAATTTCCTAAAAATCTGTTAGTTAACTCTTCAGTAGAAACCATTAGAAATGTTTTGTGAATTCCTACACAAATCCCTGTGGATCAACCTCGGTCTTACCGAGATTATTACTACATGGCAACCTTACAATTAGGGAAGCGAACACTTATAACCACAAAAAACATGCATTAGAATAGTCTTTAAGCTTGAAAACTATGCATAGTTAGTGATGAAATGGGGTTATAATATGCACATTTAAGCGCTCAACACACCTCCCAACCAGCATTTTGCTAGTCTCGAGCAAAACATGCATGAAATATGTTCGCTTCTCCAAAATCCGACTTTCCTTCAGAAACTATGCTTCTATACACTCTAAGACATGCAAGTGCAAAAATTGAAAAAACTAAGTGATAGAGGTTGAAACCTTAAACTTTCAAGAACATAACAAGTACTCATATAGATTTCCCGCTGATCGATAGATAAATAGAAGAATTTGAACAATTTAACCTAGTGTGCTTAGTGAATGCTCATCTCATGAAATTTCGGGATTATCTTCTTCATAAATCAGCTAGGGTATGGGTTTAAAGGTGTACAGATCAACGACAAGCCTATGACAGGAATTTGCCTTATTGCCCTTCTGACGGCTTTCACACTACTTCCCATTTCCGGCTTTGGTTATGAGTAGACCATCCCTCGGTTGGTAATAGGTAGCCCTTTTCGGAATTTTCCACCATATTTTCATCCTTCCTTTCCTTTTCATATACATTAGATGGGATTTTTAGAAATCCATAGCTATCGTTATTTTTCCATGGACAAGGATGGACAAAGTACCTCGGCTTGGTTTCTCAACACCTCAAATCCAAACCTAACCAATCCACAATTCTACATAATCCCTTTAAACCATGAGAATCGTATAATGTGCACTAGGTGTAAAAGTGTTCAAAATTTCTATCAATCATAAAAATAGGGGAACTCACATAGAAACCATTATCTTAGAGATGGTTCAAGATGCTCAACATCACTCACTTCGTATCTCTTTTTCTTATACTCGTATCATCCCGAATGCATAGAAACGAAGTTTTCTAAAGGAGTTTTGAATTTTCAGAAAAATAAAAAATTTTCAACACAATTGCTCGAAATGTCACAAATTGCTAGATTCGAGGAATCTCACACAAAATGCAAATCTTTCATTGTCCTCAATGTAAAAAGATATTGAATGAGCATGAATCATGAGAGCAATGATAAAATAAAGGAATGAGAACGAGAGTACCTGAGAGAGTCGATCATGGAAGTTTGCAACTCCAAACATCTAAATAATTAAAATAAATAAAACTACTTTATACCTCCGTCAAACTAGGAGGTTAATCTTGATACACAAGATCATCAAAAGAAATGGAATTTAGCAGAATTAGTAGGTGGAGTAAAAGATTTTTCAGTAATACCTTTCATCATTCTGCTTTATAGTGCACATGAGTGATGTTTGTCATTCTAATCCACTGAAAATACTGTTGAAAAAACTCAGTAGGTTTCTCAAAAGTTATCACTCAATTTCCTAAAAATTCCACATCAATTTCCTAAAAATCTGTTAGTTAACTCTTCAGTAGAAACCATTAGAAATGTTTTGTGAATTCCTACACAAAGCCCTGTGGATCAACCTCGGTCTTACCGAGATTTTAACTACATGGCAACTTTACAATTAGGGAAGCGAACACTTACAACCACAAAAAACATGCATTAGAATAGTCTTTAAGCTTGAAAACTATGCATAGTTAGTGATGAAATGAGGTTATAATATGCACATTTAAGCGCTCAACACACCTCCCAACCAGCATTTTGCTAGTCTCGAGCAAAACATGCATGAATTATGTTCGCTTCTCCAAAATCCGACTTTCCTTCAGAAACTATGCTTCTATACACTCTAAGACATACAAGTGCAAAAATTGGAAAAACTAAGTGATAGAGGTTGAAACCTTAAACTTTCAAGAAGATAACAAGTACTCATATAGATTTCCCGCTGATCGATAGATAAATAGAAGAATTTGACAATTAACCTAGTGTGCTTAGTGAATGCTCATCTCATGGAATTTCGGGATTATCTTCTTCATAAATCAGCTAAGGTATGGGTTTAAAGGTGTACAGATCAACAACAAGCCGATGACAGGAATTTGCCTTATTGCCCTTCTGACGGCTTTCACACTACTTCCCATTTCCGGCTTTGGTTATGAGTAGACCATCCCTCGGTTGGTAATAGGTAGCCCTTTTCGGAATTTTCCACCATTTTTTCAATCACTCCCATATTTTCATCCTTCCTTTCCTTTTCATATACATTAGATAGGATTTTTAGAAATCCTTAGCTATCGTTATTTTTCCATGGACAAGGATGGACAAAGTACCTCGGCTTGGTTTCTCAACACCTCAAATCCAAACCTAACCAATCCACAATTCTACATAATCCCTTTAAACCATGAGAATCGTATAATGTGGACTAGGTGTAAAAGTGTTCAAAATTTCTATCAATCATAACAATAGGGGAACTCACATAGAAACCATTATCTTAGAGATGGTTCAAGATGCTCAACATCACTTACTTCGTATCTCTTCTTCTTATACTCGTATCATCTCGAATGCGTAGAAACGAAGTTTTCAAAAGGAGTTTTGAATTTTCAGAAAATAAAAAATTTTCAACACAATTGCTCGAAATGTCACAAATTGCTAGATTCGAGGAATCTCACACATAATCAAATCTTTCATTGTCCTCAATGTAAAAAGATATGGATTGAGCATGAATCATGAGAGTAATGATAAAATAAAGGAATGAGAACGAGAGTACCTAAGAGAGTCGATCATGGAAGTTTGCAACTCCAAACAACTAAATAATTAAAATAAATGAAACTACTTTATACCTCCGTCAGACTAGGAGGTTAATCTTGATACACAAGATCATCCAAAGAAATGGAATTTAGCAGAATTAGTAGGTGGAGTAAAAGATTTTTCAGTAATACCATCCATCATTCTGCTTTACAGTGCACATGAGTGAAATGTTTGTCATTCTAATCCATTGAAAATACTGTTGAAAAAACTCAGTAGGTTTCTCAAAGTTATCACTCAGTTTCCTAAAAATTTCCACATCAATTTCCTAAAAATCTGTTAGTTAACTCTTCAGTAGAAACCATTAGAAATGTTTTGTGAATTCCTACACAAATCCCTGTGGATCAACCTCGGTCTTACCGAGATTATTACTACATGGCAACCTTACAATTAGGGAAGCGAACACTTATAACCACAAAAAACATGCATTAGAATAGTCTTTAAGCTTGAAAACTATGCATAGTTAGTGATGAAATGGGGTTATAATATGCACATTTAAGCGCTCAACACACCTCCCAACCAGCATTTTGCTAGTCTCGAGCAAAACATGCATGAAATATGTTCGCTTCTCCAAAATCCGACTTTCCTTCAGAAACTATGCTTCTATACACTCTAAGACATGCAAGTGCAAAAATTGTGAAAACTAAGTGATAGAGGTTGAAACCTTAAACTTTCAAGAACATAACAAGTACTCATATAGATTTCCCGCTGATCGATAGATAAATAGAAGAATTTGAACAATTTAACCTAGTGTGCTTAGTGAATGCTCATCTCATGGAATTTCGGGATTATCTTCTTCATAAATCAGCTAAGGTATGGGTTTAAAGGTGTACAGATCAACAACAAGCCTATGACAGGAATTTGCCTTATTGCCCTTCTGACGGCTTTCACACTACTTCCCATTTCCGGCTTTGGTTATGAGTAGACCATCCCTCGGTTGGTAATAGGTAGCCCTTTTCGAAATTTTCCACCATATTTTCAATCATTCCCATATTTTCATCCTTCATTTCCTTTTCATATACATTAGATAGGATTTTTAGAAATCCATAGCTATCGTTATTTTTCCATGGACAAGGATGGACAAAGTACCTCGGCTTGGTTTCTCAACACCTCAAATCCAAACCTAACCAATCCACAATTCTACATAATCCCTTTAAACCATGAGAATCGTATAATGTGGACTAGGTGTAAAAGTGTTCAAAATTTCTATCAATCATAACAATAGGGGAACTCACATAGAAACCATTATCTTAGAGATGGTTCAAGATGCTCAACATCACTCACTTCGTATCTCTTTTTCTTATACTCGTATCATCTCGAATGCATGGAAACGAAGTTTTCAAAAGGAGTTTTGAATTTTCAGAAAATAAAAAATTTTCAACACAATTGCTCGAAATGTCACAAATTGCTAGATTCGAGGAATCTCACACAAAATCAAATCTTTCATTGTCCTCAATGTAAAAAGATATGGAACGAGCATGAATCATGAGAGCAATGATAAAATAAAGGAATGAGAACGAGAGTACCTGAGAGAGTCGATCATGGAAGTTTGCAACTCCAAACATCTAAATAATTAAAATAAATAAAACTACTTTATACCTCCGTCAGACTAGGAGGTTAATCTTGATACACAAGATCATCCAAAGAAATGGAATTTATCAGAATTACTAGGTGGAGTAAAAGATTTTTCAGTAATACCATCCATCATTCTACTTTATAGTGCACATGAGTAATGTTTGTCGTTCTAATCCATTGAAAATACTATTGAAAAAACTCAGTAGGTTTCTCAAAGTTATCACTCAATTTCCTAAAAATTTCCACATCAATTTCCTAAAAATCTGTCAGTTAACTCTTCAGTAGAAACCAATAGAAATGATTTATGAATTCCTACACAAATCCCTGTGGATCAACCTCGGTCTTACCGAGATTATTACTACATGGCAACCTTACAATTAGGGAAGCGAACACTTATAACCACAAAAAACATGCATTAGAATAGTCTTTAAGCTTGAAAACTATGCATAGTTAGTGATGAAATGGGGTTAGAATATGCACATTTAAGCGCTCAACACACCTCCCAACCAGCATTTTGCTAGTCTCGAGCAAAACATGCATGAAATATGTTCGCTTCTCCAAAATCCGACTTTCCTTCAGAAACTATGCTTCTATACACTCTAAGACATGCAGGTGCAAAAATTGAGAAAACTAAGTGATAGAGGTTGAAACCTTAAACTTTCAAGAACATAACAAGTACTCATATAGATTTCCCGCTGATCGATAGATAAATAGAAGAATTTGAACAATTTAACCTAGTGTGCTTAGTGAATGCTCATCTCATGGAATTTCGGGATTATCTTCTTCATAAATCAGCTAAGGTATGGGTTTAAAGGTGTACAGATCAACAACAAGCCTATGACAGGAATTTGCCTTATTGCCCTTCTGACGGCTTTCACACTACTTCCCATTTCCGGCTTTGGTTATGAGTAGACCATCCCTCGGTTGGTAATAGGTAGCCCTTTTCGAAATTTTCCACCATATTTTCAATCATTCCCATATTTTCATCATTCCTTTCCTTTTCATATACATTAGATAGGATTTTTAGAAATCCATAGCTATCATTATTTTTCCATGGACAAGGATGGACAAAGTACCTCGGCTTGGTTTCTCAACACCTCAAATCCAAACCTAACCAATCCACAATTCTACATAATCCCTTTAAACCATGAGAATCGTATAATGTGGACTAGGTGTAAAAGTGTTCAAAATTTCTATCAATCATAACAATAGGGGAACTCACATAGAAACCATTATCTTAGAGATGGTTCAAGATGCTCAACATCACTCACTTCGTATCTCTTTTTCTTATACTCGTATCATCCCGAATGCATAGAAACGAAGTTTTCAAAAGGAGTTTTGAATTTTCAGAAAATAAAAAATTTTCAACACAATTGCTCGAAATGTCACAAATTGCTAGATTCGAGGAATCTCACACAAAATCAAATCTTTCATTGTCCTCAATGTAAAAAGATATGACAATGAGCATGAATTATGAGAGCAATGATAAAATAAAGGAATGAGAACGAGAGTACCTGAGAGAGTCGATCATGGAAGTTTGCAACTCCAAACAACTAAATAATTAAAATAAATGAAACTACTTTATACCTCCGTCAGACTAGGAGGTTAATCTTGATACACAAGATCATCCAAAGAAATGGAATTTAGCAGAATTAGTAGGTGGAGTAAAAGATTTTTCAGTAATACCATCCATCATTCTGCTTTATAGTGCACATGAGTGATGTTTGTCATTCTAATCCATTGAAAATACTGTTGAAAAAACTCAGTAGGTTTCTCAAAGTTATCACTCAATTTCCTAAAAATTTCCACATCAATTTCCTAAAAATCTGTTAGTTAACTCTTCAGTAGAAACCATTAGAAATGTTTTGTGAATTCCTACACAAATCCCTGTGGATCAACCTCGGTCTTACCGAGATTATTACTACATGGCAACCTTACAATTAGGGAAGCGAACACTTATAACCACAAAAAACATGCATTAGAATAGTCTTTAAGCTTGAAAACTATGCATAGTTAGTGATGAAATGGGGTTAGAATATGCACATTTAAGCGCTCAACACACCTCCCAACCAGCATTTTGCTAGTCTCGAGCAAAACATGCATGAAATATGTTCGCTTCTCCAAAATCCGACTTTCCTTCAGAAACTATGCTTCTATACACTCTAAGACATGCAAGTGCAAAAATTGAAAAAACTAAGTGATAGAGGTTGAAACCTTAAACTTTCAAGAACATAACAAGTACTCATATAGATTTCCCGCTGATCGATAGATAAATAGAAGAATTTGAACAATTTAACCTAGTGTGCTTAGTGAATGCTCATCTCATGGAATTTCGGGATTATCTTCTTCATAAATCAGCTAAGGTATGGGTTTAAAGGTGTACAGATCAACAACAAGCCTATGACAGGAATTTGCCTTATTGCCCTTCTGACGGCTTTCACACTACTTCCCATTTCCGGCTTTGGTTATGAGTAGACCATCCCTCGGTTGGTAATAGGTAGCCCTTTTCGGAATTTTCCACCATATTTTCAATCACTCCCATATTTTCATCCTTCCTTTCCTTTTCATATACATTAGATAGGATTTTTAGAAATCCATAGCTATCGTTATTTTTCCATGGACAAGGATGGACAAAGTACCTCGGCTTGGTTTCTCAACACCTCAAATCCAAACCTAACCAATCCACAATTCTACATAATCCCTTAAACCATGAGAATCGTATAATGTGGACTAGGTGTAAAAGTGTTCAAAATTTCTATCAATCATAACAATAGGGGAACTCACATAGAAACCATTATCTTAGAGATGGTTCATGATGCTCAACATCACTCACTTCGTATCTCTTTTTCTTATACTTGTATCATCCCGAATGCATAGAAACGAAGTTTTCTAAAGGAGTTTTGAATTTTCAGAAAAGTAAAAAAATTTCAACACAATTGCTCGAAATGTCACAAATTGCTAGATTCGAGGAATCTCACCCCCAACCAAATCTTCCATTGTCCTCAATGTAAAAAGATATGCAATGATCATGAATCATGAGAGCAATGATAAAATAAAGGAATGAGAACGAGAGTACCTGAGAGAGTCGATCATGGAAGTTTGCAACTCCAAACAACTAAATAATTGAAATAAATGAAACTACTTTATACCTCCATCAGACTAGGAGGTTAATCTTGATACGCAAGATCATCCAATGAAACGGAATTTAGCAGAATTAGTAGGTGGAGTAAAAGATTTTTTAGTAATACCATCCATCATTCTGCTTTATAGTGTACATGAGTGATGTTTGTCATTCTAATCCATTGAAAATACTGTTGAAAAAATTCAGTAGGTTTCTCAAAGTTATCACTCAATTTCCTAAAAATTTCCACATCAATTTCCTAAAAATCTGTTAGTTAACTCTTCAGTAGAAACCATTAGAATTGTTTTGTGAATTCCTACACAAATCCCTGTGGATCAACCTCGGTCTTACCGAGATTATTACTACATGGCAACCTTACAATTAGGGAAGCGAACACTTATAACCACAAAAAACATGCATTAGAATAGTCTTTAAGCTTGAAAACTATGCATAGTTAGTGATGAAATGGGGTTAGAATATGCACATTTAAGCGCTCAACACACCTCCCAACCAGCATTTTGCTAGTCTCGAGCAAAACATGCATGAAATATGTTCGCTTCTCCAAAATCCGACTTTCCTTCAGAAACTATGCTTCTATACACTCTAAGACATGCAAGTGCAAAAATTGAAAAAACTAAGTGATAGAGGTTGAAACCTTAAACTTTCAAGAACATAACAAGTACTCATATAGATTTCCCGCTGATCGATAGATAAATAGAAGAATTTGAACAATTTAACCTAGTGTGCTTAGTGAATGCTCATCTCATGGAATTTCGGGATTATCTTCTTCATAAATCAGCTAAGGTATGGGTTTAAAGGTGTACAGATCAACAACAAGCCTATGACAGGAATTTGCCTTATTGCCCTTCTGACGGCTTTCACACTACTTCCCATTTCCGGCTTTGGTTATGAGTAGACCATCCCTCGGTTGGAAATAGGTAGCCCTTTTCGAAATTTTTCACCATATTTTCAATCACTCCCATATTTTCATCCTTCCTTTCCTTTTCATATACATTAGATAGGATTTTTAGAAATCAATAGCTATCATTATTTTTCCATGGACAAGGATGGATAAAGTACCTCGGCTTGGTTTCTCAACACCTCAAATCCAAACCTAACCAATCCACAATTCTACATAATCCCTTTAAACCATGAGAATCGTATAATGTGGACTAGGTGTAAAAGTGTTCAAAATTTCTATCAATCATAACAATAGGGGAACTCACATAGAAACCATTATCTTAGAGATGGTTCAAGATGCTCAACATCACTCACTTCATATCGCTTTTTCTTATACTCGTACCATCCCGAATGCATAGAAACGAAGTTTTCTAAAGGAGTTTTGAATTTTCAGAAAAATAAAAAATTTTCAACACAATTGCTCGAAATGTCACAAATTGCTAGATTTAAGGAATCTCACACAAAATCAAATCTTTCATTGTCGTCAATGTAGAAAGATATGCAATGAGCATGAATCATGAGAGCAATGATAAAATAAAGGAATGAGAACGAAAGTACCTGAGTGAGTCGATCATGGAAGTTTGCAACTCCAAACAACTAAACAATTAAAATAAATGAAACTACTTTATACCTCCGTCAGACTAGGAGGTTAATCTTGATACACAAGATCATCCAAAGAAATGGAATTTAGCAGAATTAGTAGGTGGAGTAAAAGATTTTTCAATAATACAATCCATCATTCTGCTTTATAGTGCACATGAGTGATGTTTGTCATTCTAATCCACTGAAAATACTGTTGAAAAAATTCAGTAGGTTTCTCAAAGTTATCACTCAATTTCCTAAAAATTTCCACATCAATTTCCTAAAAATCTGTTAGTTAACTCTTCAGTAGAAACCATTAGAAATGTTTTGTGAATTCCTACACAAATCCCTGTGGATCAACCTCGGTCTTACCGAGATTATTACTACATGGCAACCTTACAATTAGGGAAGCGAACACTTATAACCACAAAAAACATGCATTAGAATAGTCTTTAAGCTTGAAAACTATGCATAGTTAGTGATGAAATGGGGTTAGAATATGCACATTTAAGCGCTCAACACACCTCCCAACCAGCATTTTGCTAGTCTCGAGCAAAACATGCATGAAATATGTTCGCTTCTCCAAAATCCGACTTTCCTTCAGAAACTATGCTTCTATACACTCTAAGACATGCAAGTGCAAAAATTGAAAAAACTAAGTGATAGAGGTTGAAACCTTAAACTTTCAAGAACATAACAAGTACTCATATAGATTTCCCGCTGATCGATAGATAAATAGAAGAATTTGAACAATTTAACCTAGTGTGCTTAGTGAATGCTCATCTCATGGAATTTCGGGATTATCTTCTTCATAAATCAGCTAAGGTATGGGTTTAAAGGTGTACAGATCAACAACAAGCCTATGATAGAAATTTGCCTAATTGCCCTTCTGACGGCTTTCACACTACTTCCCATTTCCGACTTTGGTTATGAGTAGACCATCCATCGGTTGGTAATAGGTAGCCCTTTTCAGAATTTTCCACCATATTTTCAATCATTTCCATATCTTCATCCTTCCTTTTCTTTTCATATATATTAGATAGGATTTTTAGAAATCCATAGCTATCATTATTTTTCCATGGACAAGGATGGACAAAGTACCTCGGCTTGGTTTCTCAACACCTCAAATCCGAACCTAACCAATCCACAATTCTACATATTCTCTTTAAACCATGAGAATCGTGTAATGTTGACTAGGTGTAAAAGTGTTCAAAATTTCTATCAATCATAACAATAGGGGAACTCACATAGAAACCATTATCTTAGAGATGGTTCAAGATGCTCAACATCACTCACTTCGTATCTCTTTTTCTTATGCTCGTATCATCCCGAATGCATAGAAACGAAGTTTTCTAAAGGAGTTTTGAATTTTCAGAAAAATAAAAAATTTTCAACACAATTGCTCGAAATGTCACAAATTGCTAGATTCGAGGAATCTCTCACAAAATCAAATCTTTCATCCTCAATGTAAAAAGATATGCAATGAGCATGAATCATGAGAGCAATGATAAAATAAAGGAATGAGAACGAGAGTACCTGAGAGAGTCGATCATGGAAGTTTGCAACTCCAAACAACTAAACAATTAAAATAAATGAAACTACTTTGTACCTCCGTCAGATTAGGAGGTTAATCTTGATACACAAGATCATCCAAAGAAATGGAATTTAGCAAAATTAGTAAGTGGAGTAAAAGATTTTTTAGTAATACCATCCACCATTCTGCTTCATAGTGCACATGAGTGATGTTTGTCATTCTAATCCATTGAAAATACTGTTGAAAAAATTCAGTAAGTTTCTCAAAGTTATCACTCAATTTCTTTAAAAATTTCCACATCAATTTCTTAAAAATTTCCGCATCAATTTCCTAAAAATCTGTTAGTTAACTCTTCAGTAGAAACCATTAGAAATGTTTTGTAAATTCCTACACAAGTCCCTGTGGATCAACCTCGGTCTTACCGAGATTATTACTACATGGCAACCTTACACTTAGGGAAGCGAACACGTATAACCACAAAAAACATGCATTAGAATAGTTTTTAAGCTTGAAAACTATGCATAGTTAGTGATGAAATGGGGTTAGAATATACACATTTAAGCGCTCAACACACCCCACAACCAGCATTTTGCTAGTCCCGAGCGAAACATGAGTGAAATATGTTCGCTTCTCCAAAATCCAACTCTCCTTCAGAAACTATGATTCTATACACTTTAAGACATGCAAGTGCAAAAATTGGAAAAACTAAGTGATAAAGGTTGAAACCTTAAACTTTCAAGAACATAACAAGTACTCATATAGATTTTCAGCTGATTGATAGATAAAAAGAAGAATTTGAACAATTGAACATAATGTGCTTAGTGAATGCCCATCTCATGGTATTTCGGGATTATCTTCTTCATAAATCAGCGAAGGTATGGGTTTAAAGGTGTACAGATCAACAACAAGCCTATGACAGTAATTTGCTTTATTGCCCTTCTGACGACTTTCACAGTACTTCACATTTCCGGCTTTGGTTATGAGTAGACCATCCCTCGGTTGGTAATAGGTAGCCCTTTTCGGAATTTTCCACCATATTTTCATTCATTCCCATATTTTCATCCTTCCTTTCCTTTTCATATCCATTAGATAGGATTTTTAGAGATCCATAGCTATCGTTATTTTTCCATGGACAAGGATGGACAAAGTACCCCGGCTTGGTTTCTCAACACCTCAAATCCAAACCTAACCAATCCACAATTCTACATAATCCCCTTAAACCATGAGAATCGTGTAATGTGGACTAGGTGTAAGAGTGTTCAAAATTTCTATCAATCATAACAATAGGGGAACTCACATAGAAACCATTATCTTAGAGATGGTTCAAGATGCTCAACATCACTCACTTCGTATCTCTTTTTCTTATACTCGTATCATCCCGAATGCATAGAAACGAAGTTTTCTAAAGGAGTTTTGAATTTTCAGAAGAAAAAAAAATTTAACACAATTGCTCGAAATGTCACAAATTGCTAGATTCGAGGAATCTCACCCAAAACCAAATCTTTCATTGTACTCAATGTAAAAAGATATGCAATGAGCATGAATCATGAGAGCAATGATAAAATAAAGGAATGAGAACGAGAGTACCTGAGAGAGTCGATCATGGAAGTTTGCAACTCCAAACAACTAAACAATTAAAATAAATGAAACTACTTTATACCTCCGTCAGACTAGGAGGTTAATCTTGATACACAAGATCATCCAAAGAAATGGAATTTAGCAGAATTAGTAGGTGGAGTAAAAGATTTTTCAGTAATACCATCCACCATTCTGCTTCATAGTGCACATGAGTGATGTTTGTCATTCTAATCCATTGAAAATACTATTGAAAAAATTCAGTAGGTTTCTCAAAGTTATCACTCAATTTCCTAAAACTTTCCACATCCATTTCCTAAAAATCCGTTAGTTAACTCTTTAGTAGAAACCGTTAGAAATGTTTCGTAAATTCCTACACAAGTCCTTGTGGATCAACCACGGTCTTACCGAGATTACTACTACATGGCAACCTTACACTTAGGGAAGCGAACACTTATCACCACAAAAAACATGCATTAGAATAGTCTTTAAGCTTGAAAACTATGCATAGTTAGTGATGAAATGGGGTTAGAATATACACATTTAAGCGCTCAACACACCCCCCAACCAGCATTTTGCTAGTCCCGAGCAAAACATGCGTGAAATATGTTCGCTTCTCCAAAATCCAACTCTCCTTCAGAAACTATGATTCTATACACTCTAAGACATGCAAGTGCAAAAATTGGAAAAACTAAGTGATAGAGGTTGAAACCTTAAACTTTCAAGAACATAACAAGTACTCATATAGATTTCCCGCTGATCGATAGATAAATAGAAGAATTTGAACAATTGAACCTAGTGTGCTTAGTGAATGCTCATCTCATGGAATTTCGGGATTATCTTCTTCATAAATCAGCTAAGGTATGGGTTTAAAGGTGTACAGATCAACAACAAGCCTATGACAGGAATTTGCTTTATTGCCCTTCTGACGGCTTTCACAGTACTTCCCATTTCCGGCTTTGGTTATGAGTAGACCATCCCTCGGTTGGTAATAGGTAGCCCTTTTCGAAATTTTCCACCATATTTTCAATCTTTCCCATATTTTCATCCTTCCTTTCCTTTTCATATCCATTAGATAGGATTTTTAGAGATCCATAGCTATTGTTATTTTTCCATGGACAAGGATGGACAAAGTACCCCGGCTTGGTTTCTCAACACCTCAAATCCAAACCTAACCAATCCACAATTCTACATAATCCCCTTAAACCATGAGAATCGTGTAATGTGGACTAGGTGTAAAAGTGTTCAAAATTTCTATCAATCATAACAATAGGGGAACTCACATAGAAACCATTATCTTAGAGATGGTTCAAGATGCTCAACATCACTCACTTCGTATATCTTTTTCTTATACTCGTATCATCCCGAATGCATAGAAACGAAGTTTTCTAAAGGAGTTTTGAATTCTCAGAAAAATAAAACTTTTTCTACACAATTGCTCGAAATGTCACAAATTGCTAGATTCGAGGAATCTCACCCCCAACCAAATCTTTCATTATCCTCAATGTAAAAAGATATGCAATGAGCATGAATCATGAGAGCAATGATAAAATAAAGGAATGAGAACGAGAGTACCTGAGAGAGTCGATCATGGAAGTTTGCAACTCCAAACAACTAAACAATTAAAATAAATGAAACTACTTTATACCTCCGTTAGACTAGGAGGTTAATCTTGATACACAAGATCATCCAAAGAAATGGAATTTAGCAGAATTAGTAGGTGGAGTAAAAGATTTTTCAGTAATACCATCCACCATTCTGCTTCATAGTGCACATGAGTGATGTTTGTCATTCTAATCCATTGAAAATACTATTGAAAAAATTCAGTAGGTTTCTCAAAGTTATCACTCAATTTCCTAAAACTTTCCACATCCATTTCCTAAAAATCCGTTAGTTAACTCTTTAGTAGAAACCGTTAGAAATGTTTCGTAAATTCCTACACAAGTCCTTGTGGATCAACCACGGTCTTACCGAGATTACTACTACATGGCAACCTTACACTTAGGGAAGCGAACACTTATCACCACAAAAAACATGCATTAGAATAGTCTTTAAGCTTGAAAACTATGCATAGTTAGTGATGAAATGGGGTTAGAATATACACATTTAAGCGCTCAACACACCCCCCAACCAGCATTTTGCTAGTCCCGAGCAAAACATGCGTGAAATATGTTCGCTTCTCCAAAATCCAACTCTCCTTCAGAAACTATGATTCTATACACTCTAAGACATGCAAGTGCAAAAATTGGAAAAACTAAGTGATAGAGGTTGAAACCTTAAACTTTCAAGAACATAACAAGTACTCATATAGATTTCCCGCTGATCGATAGATAAATAGAAGAATTTGAACAATTGAACCTAGTGTGCTTAGTGAATGCTCATCTCATGGAATTTCGGGATTATCTTCTTCATAAATCAGCTAAGGTATGGGTTTAAAGGTGTACAGATCAACAACAAGCCTATGACAGGAATTTGCTTTATTGCCCTTCTGACGGCTTTCACAGTACTTCCCATTTCCGGCTTTGGTTATGAGTAGACCATCCCTCGGTTGGTAATAGGTAGCCCTTTTCGAAATTTTCCACCATATTTTCAATCTTTCCCATATTTTCATCCTTCCTTTCCTTTTCATATCCATTAGATAGGATTTTTAGAGATCCATAGCTATTGTTATTTTTCCATGGACAAGGATGGACAAAGTACCCCGGCTTGGTTTCTCAACACCTCAAATCCAAACCTAACCAATCCACAATTCTACATAATCCCCTTAAACCATGAGAATCGTGTAATGTGGACTAGGTGTAAAAGTGTTCAAAATTTCTATCAATCATAACAATAGGGGAACTCACATAGAAACCATTATCTTAGAGATGGTTCAAGATGCTCAACATCACTCACTTCGTATATCTTTTTCTTATACTCGTATCATCCCGAATGCATAGAAACGAAGTTTTCTAAAGGAGTTTTGAATTCTCAGAAAAATAAAACTTTTTCTACACAATTGCTCGAAATGTCACAAATTGCTAGATTCGAGGAATCTCACCCCCAACCAAATCTTTCATTATCCTCAATGTAAAAAGATATGCAATGAGCATGAATCATGAGAGCAATGATAAAATAAAGGAATGAGAACGAGAGTACCTGAGAGAGTCGATCATGGAAGTTTGCAACTCTAAACAACTAAACAATTAAAATAAATGAAACTACTTTATACCTCCGTCAGACTAGGAGGTTAATCTTGATACACAAGATCATCCAAAGAAATGGAATTTAGCAGAATTAGTAGGTGGAGTAAAAGATTTTTCAGTAATACCATCCACCATTCTGTTTCATAGTGCACATGAGTGATGTTTGTCATTCTAATCCATTGAAAATACTGTTGAAAAAATTCAATAGGTTTCTCAAAGTTATCACTCCACGTGTTGGGAAAGGAAGATTTCTTCGGTTGAAATTCGTCATATATGAATTTCCTTTCTAACTTATCTGGGAAATTATTATTCTGATAAGGATCATTCCAGAGATGGTGCTCTTCGGTTTGTATAAACCAAAGATATGTGGAGACTTGGAATTCTTCTTCACAAGTCACTATGGTCTCTACGTTTTCTGATTCTACCAGTGCCTCCACTGTTGATAATTCGGTTTTACACTCCGTTGAAGGAGTCTTTGTGAGCACCAGTGAAGTTTTCCTTAAGGCATTGACAATGTCACGGATCATAAGATCATTCCATTCCTCAAAATATGCCAAACACTCTTCTAGAGTGTAGGAAACTTCAACCTTCTCGGTCACTTATGTAGGTTGGAATAAGTCTTCAACAACTACACATTCAGAAATTGGCCTCTCCATAGGCAAATCAAGCACCAATCCATCAACTTCCTGTATGACAAAATTGTTCAAGTCAGCGGTTGGTGTCTTGTCAATCAAATTGTCCGATTTTGGCTCTTTTAAGGCCTCATTGATATCCAATTTTATTTCTTCCTTGGAATGATCCAAGTAAACATCTAAACTTTTAAAAAATTTAGCTGAGGGTGGCTCATCATCATCCACAATTGTATCTATGAAATTAATCATGTGGATCTCATCTTCATCCTTATACTCATCCTCTTGTTATTTGTGTAAGTGAAACACATTCAGCTTCATAGTCATATTTCTAAAGGATATTTTCATAACCCCATTCCTACAATTGATTATAACATTGGTGGTTGCTAAGAATGGTCGGCCTAGAATGACAGGAACTTGAGTGCATGCATTTGCCGCTTGTGTATCCAGAACGATAAAGTCTACCGGGTAGTAGAACTTATCGATTTGGACTAACACATTGTCAATTACTCCTCTCAGTATTCTAATAGAGCGATCCACAAGTTGTAAAGTTATCTTGGTGGGTTTTAATTCATCAAGTCCAAGTTGCTCATATACCGAGTAGGGAATCAAGTTAACACTAGCCCCTAGATCGAGAAGTGCTCTATTGATCCGAAAGTTACCTATCATGTAAGAGATTGTAGGGCTTCCAAGATATTTAAATTTGGAGGGAGTGTTATGTTGTATGATGACAGTCACTTGTTCCGTAAAAAATGCTCTCTTGTGCACGTTTTTCTTACGCTTTACGGCACATAGATCCTTTAGAAATTTGGACGTATGAAGGAATTTGCTTAATTGCATCCAATAAGAGAAAATACATTTTGACTTGTTGGAAGACTTCTAGGATGTCCTGATTTTCAATTGACCTTTTTGTTGAGACAAGACATTGGGGGAATGGGGCCACAGGTTTATACACACGCTCTGGCTCTTCATCTTGTGGAGCATTGTTCAATTCACCTTCACTCTTAGAATCAACCGGGTTATTAGGCTTTGTGGCCTTCAGCGGTTCAGATTTTTCAATTATTTTTCCACTTCTAAAAGTGGTGATGGCTTGAACATGTTTCACATGAGGATGGGTTGAAGAATTAGTGTTTGTTTACAATTGTTCCTTGGGGTTATGATGAGATTGGGTCAAAACAGTCCCTTTCTCTCTAACTCCTAGGTGTGTCTCAATTCTTTTAACTGAAATTTTAAGTTCATTCATGGCTTACATGTTGGACTGATTTATCTGAGTTTGTCCAATCATAAATGCATTCAACGTATCCTCAAGAGTGCTCTTTTGAGGAGGCCCTTGAAATGCATTGTTTGTATTTACCATGGGTCCATTTCTACCATTAAAATTTGGTTTACACCGCCACTCAGGACTAGTCAAGTTAGAATTTGGTCCACTAAAGGGGCATTGGTAAGCATTTGTAGCATTCGATTGAGTTTGCAAGATATCTTGAAACGCAGGGATTGTTGGGTAATCTTTTGTCAAGTGAACATCACTCTCACAAATACCACATACACTCTCAATGGCCTCACCGGTGGTTATCATGTTAACATTATTCAATTCTATGGCCTCAACCTTCTTTGTGAGACCCGCCACCTTTGAATTTAAATCATCCTCCCCATCCAATACATGTATTCCTTTCTCTCTTGGGGTTGACTTGGGATTATTAGTCAGATTAGAGATGTCCCAAGATTGGGCATTCTCGGCTAGCATATTAAAGTAATCCCAAGCATCATCGGGTGCTTTGTTCAAAACTCACAATTGCACACATTTGGACAAAGTGGCGCATGTTTGAACTCAATCCGGCACGAAAAAAGTCAATCAAGCGCCACTTTTCATAACCATGGTGTGGGCACTCTAATAAAAGATCATTGAACCTCTCCCAACATCGAAAAATGTTTCATCTCCTTTTTGGGAGTAGTTCATGATAGTCCGTCTTAGTGCATTGGTTTTATGAACCTGGAAGTATTTTTTAAGGAACTTCTGGGTCCTTTAAGCCAATGTCCCGATGCTTCTAGGTTTAAGTGATTGAAACCATGCTTTGGCTTTGTCCTTTAGAGAGAAGGGGAACAATTTCAGTTTGATTACATCTTGGGAGACATCATTAAATTGAAAGGTGTTGGCTATCTCCTCAAATTCACTAAGGTACGCATATGGACTTTCAGAGTCGAGTCCATGAAATTTTGGGAGTAACTTGAAAATTTTCGGTTTAAGGTCCATGTTTCGCGCATTATTTGGAAAAACAATGCAGGAAGACGTGGTTGTTCTCTCCGGTTGTAAATAATCTCTCAATGTTTTAACCGGAGGATCATAGTGTTCCTCATTCTCATTACGTTCCAGTCCTAATTGGTGGTGTATCATGCTCAACATCTTCAACATTATGTGGTTCATTCTCAGCCATGATTTCAGATGATTCAGGATTTCCTAGACTTTTTCTAACTCGTCTGTGATAGACTAGGCCTTCAACTAAATCTCCCTCACTTAGAAATCGCAATGTATGATTACTCTCCCAATGAGGCATAAAACACACAAAAACTAACTAATATAAAATCTGAAAACAAAAATAAAAACTAAAAATTAAATGAGCCTAAGTTAGAATGGGGTTACCGGATGGAAGAACTATGTTAGAGAAGAAAAATCCTACAAAACGAACCAAATCTGTTAGTAGTAGAAAATTATGATAAAAACTTATTAAAACAATGAATCCTAACCTAACCTATTTAACCTAACTATACCCTAATTACAAAATTCAAAACCGTTAACCTAATCCTCGGCAACGGTGCAAAAAATTTGTTTGCTCGCCTCAAGTGTAAGGCTGCGATGTAGTAATAATTCTCGGTAAGACCGAGGTCGATCCTCAAGAATTGTCGTAACAATTCTAAGTTTTAAAACTAGGATGGGCTAAATTCAGATTTGTATTGATGGGTGAAAATTAAGAACATAAAACTATCTATTTTAAATCAGGAAAATAAACACTAGAGCCCCAAGGATCCACTAATAATCATTCACAATGCCAATTCAAACCATTCAAGCCAATAACACAATTGAAATCGGAGTTCTATCCCTATCCAATCAGAATATAAAGCAATCAAATCATCATAATGCATCTAACATAGATGGATCATCCACTGATATGGTCCTCTCATAATCAACTAAGGCATTGGGTGTATTCAATCACACAACCCAATCATTCACAAAACAAGCAAGATCACATTCATGATTCTTCCTCAAGCCTTGTCACTAGACTTGATTTAGAAGCATGAATTAAACTTATATTGAACCAAAATCAATACATAAACACCTATCTCATATTAAATCAAAAGATAAGAACCCCTTTTAGTTTAGTTATAGATAAGCTCTTAAGAAACTTAGTTTGTAAGATCCCCTAGCATCCAACATATCATGATGAATCTAGGATCTCTACAACCCAAAATTCTATCAATCAACACCCCATTAAGTAATCTCAGTAATCAAAACATGCCATGTAAGAGAAATCACAAGAGATAGAAGATTAACTAACAATACTAATTTTATTTCAAACTAGAATTAGAAGTGTTCTTCATAAAACCCAAAACTACTTGAACTAATTCGAATTGAACATTGCAAACAACTAAAAGCTTCACATCACTACAAAAAAAAAAGGGGCAAAGGCTACGGATTATGAGTTTTTTTTGCTAGGGACATAATCCCTAGCAATTCTGCTACGGATTTAATCCCTAGCTAAAAGCTACTGCCCAGCTCCTATTGGAGGGTTCCCTAAGGGGCTTTATACGACACACCACAATGTGTGTGTTTTATCTAAGCCGTCCATCCATGTTGGAAGCTCATTTAAGGTATGAGCCCAAAAAAAAAAGTGGATGGAAGGCTCAAGTGGACCACACCTTAGGAAATAGTGAAGATAAAGTGCCTACCATTGAGATGTGGTGTGGTCTACTTGGGCCTTTGATCTACCTCCTTTTTGAGATTATGCCCAAAAATGAACTTGCAAAATGAATGGACGGAGTGGATAAACCACATACATTAAGGTGGGCCACACGAGCCCCTGACATGACAATCCGTCTCTTGCTCCGTCCCGCGCCAAAGCTCCCCGCGCGCCCAAAAAGCTCCCCACCCCCAAACTACCGCTAAAGTGAAAAAAGGCCAGAGAACCCTAATAGCAAAAATCCCTCGCCCCTCTTTTGAGCTCCCGCTCTCTTGCCGCCCTCCCTCCCAAAGCCCCTTTTCATTCCCCGTTCCCCCAGAAATTCCATCTCAACACGACTCTCTCTCTCTCTCTCTCTCTCTCTCTCTCTCTCTCTCCTCTGAAATTAAATCAGATTTGTCGTATGGTGGTCGAACAGAGGATGAGGTGAAGTCGTGCGAGGTGGTCGAGTTGGGGTTTTGCTAGGGTTTGGTGCACGATTGGGCCATATGTAGTTGGTGGGTCTTTGAGGTGGGGTTCGATCGGGGCTGGGGAAGATGATGTGGTGATGTGGTGGTCGAGATCGGTTGTGGAGGGTTTGGTGGAGTTGCGATAGGGACGAAGGATGGTGGCTGTGATGAAGTCCAAACATGGGTGGGTTGTGGTGATGGCGTGGGAAGGGTTTAGGGCCGGCAACAGAGGTAGTCGGTTTCGGATCGGAGTAGTGGTCTCCATGGGCGGGTTTCCTTGCCTTGAAATTCCAAGCAGTGCCACCGTTCCCCCTCTCTGAACTCGAGCATCCCGACAAATGGGCAGGCCATTTTGTCACAGTCAGGAAGTTCTCTGGGTTTGCTCAGGACATCAACATTGTCAAGGAGGCAGAGAAACTTGCCATCAGCTTGAGCTGATCTCCGCGGGCGGGTTTAACCTACACCTAAAGGTGAGAATGCTTAATCCCTCAATATAATTCCCCTTTCTGCATTATCGGGCTCAAAAATGAAGTGTGGGTGGATGTTGATGGGTCTGAAATGGATGGTTGCCGATCAGGCAGTTTAGAAGTGTACAGAAGATCTTGGATTTAATGGTTAGATTGTACTTAGATGGATCTTCTATGTGGGTGCTATTTGTTGCAACTTTCTGTTCATAATGGCATCTAGAGAATCTTGAAATTTCCTAATATTTTGTGCCAAATCAGATTGATTAATCTTGAAATTTGATGAATTTTTTTTATATTTGGTGTAACCAAACATGTTGTTTAGGTGGTTGTGTGATTTCTACTATGTACAAAGCAAGCTGAAGTAGATTGTATATGTCATTGTTGTGTTTTAACTGTATGTTTCAGTGGATGGAGGATGATCAGAGCTGTCCACCTGATAGGTGCTGCTATCATTGATTGCTTTTTTGAACTATCACTCATAGTGGATGATCATGGCCATTGATTTAATGTTGTTAGATCTGGGCCGTTGCCTTTTCGTTTTCAGCTGCCTGTTTGGATTCCAGCAATTGGTGTTCAGGCTAAACTGTTTGCTATGAGTTCTGAACCATGGCTGATTTATGTTCATAGAAAAGATGAGCAGTTCTGGTCATCCATTTGGGGCTCCATGTGGGCTCCATCCAATGGTTCATATGGTGAGATTTAATTGATCTAGATCCACAAATTTTTTTTGGGTCATGAGTGATCTGGATCCTCCCTTTCTTAGTGGTTGATCAAATAGATAGGATCACCAAGTCAGAGTGATGCAGGAAAGTGATTGGGAATTAAAGGTGGACCAATAACATGGGCAGTGTAAATCCGTGGTTAGGCTCATTTTCATGAATGATCAAGATTGTTCATTTTAATGGGCGTTGATGGAATGGCTAGGAATGTTGTATGATGACTCTCGGAAGGAATAGGGAATTACTGGCCAGGCATATTTGGCCAGGCATAATCTGTTTGCATTCTCAAGTTTCCACATGTCTGGGTTTTTAATATGCCAATATTTTCCGCAGATTCTGGAGCCATGCCAAAGTCAAAGTAGTCTTGCTTATCAGCCTCCTAGCTAACCCCTGGACTATGGGCATCCTTAGTTTGCTTGGTGATATCTATGCACTACCAAACCTTAAAATGAACCTGAAGTTTCTGAGGTGATATCGGTGCCTGAGGCTTGTTGTTTTCTTTTTACTTTTGCTTCTTAATAAAATCAGTTGCTTTTTTTTAAAAAAAGGTCCTATTTAAGAATCGAGCCCCAAAGCCCAAGATATTACTTTTCCCCATGCCTGAATAAAATCACAATATTACTCTTCCCACAAACGTAACGGAAATGGTGGTTTTGATCCGGTTTTGGTTGATGATTTGGCACCTGCTTTAGGATATTGGGTTTGATTTCATGTGATGAATTGACAGAATAACTTGATTCTTTCAGCTGCCCCTTTTCAAAATTGTTCTCGGATTTAAAATTTTGAAAATCTATTCTCATGCATTCATATCTATAGGCCAAGATATTGATCTTGACATGCATAATTTGATTTGTACAGTCTGTCAAGGTTACCTTTGATCATGTAGCATGCGGACTACATCGCAGGTGTGGCTTGATAAAAATATCAGATTGTAGGATTTTGTACATTGTCTTCTAACAATATGTACTTCAAATGGATTGGTATCTAATGCAAGGTTTGAATTTTGTAAAGGAAAAGCTTTTCAAGGTTGCAGGTCTGCCAATGGTGGAGAATTGCATGTCTGGGTATAATAGTTGCATGGATTGGTATCTGAGAATTGCATCTCCATTAGCGCTAGCACCTGCTTGGTGTAGTTCTTTTAGCTCCAGTCAACTCCAGAAAGGAAAAAAATTAGCAGAGTCTGTTTGTGCTATTTGTAGGTGGTAACTTTTCAATGCAAAACACCATTTGAAATGATGTAGCTATTGCAGTAACTGTAGGTTGTTTGAATGTTCTCTAGTAATGTGTATCTCACCTTCTCAGAGTACTTTCCATGTTGATGAAATGGGTTTCTCATTTCAGGATGGGAGTTACATATATGTAGAAAAAAATCATCCGCGGTCCCGATTTTATGAAAAGAAGCCATCAGGTATGATTTGAAGTCATCACCATTTTCAATTCTTCATTTGGGCCATTTGAGCAGATTTGGAATGCCAACAATGCAGGTGAATTCTGCCCAATCACCATCTGATTTTGTTGGTGCTTTGTGGAAGAATTCCCAAATAGCAGACGTTCGACACTATCTATTGTCTTAGTGTCTTTGTCATATTGATTCCACAGGACAAACATAAGCTAATGGAAGTTATTCAAATGTGTCCCCAACTGAAGGCACGCCAACTTTGTCACAAATTTGGTCCATGCATTTTGCACATCATCCTTCATGTCCTAATGTTGATGAGTGCAAGGAGGTTCAAGCATCTTGAGTCAATTTACTGATATCCCCTGCTCATCTCTGTTGCATTTGTTGCTCTGTTCTCATTTACTTGCTCTAATTGAGGATTTTACATGGGATGGTGACTTAATTGAATACAAGCCAATATACAGTTATGTTTAAATCTGTGTTTATATTTCTCAGTTCTAGGTATGCAACTTGAGAAAATTGCATAGACATGTGTTAGGTGTTACATATTGACAGCAGTTTGGGGCCACAAATCTGTCCAAAAGGATAGTGCATTTGTACCACAAAATCTATCCAAATATAGACAGCATTATGGACCACGGAACAGTTTGGACAAAGCTGCATTGGTCACCGGAATTTGGCTCACAAAAATCTGCCTTGTGGACATAATGTTAGGACTCAAAATGGTCCCAAATCTGTCTAGTGTTTGGGGCCAGACCTGTCCATGAATTGGACAACATTTGGGGTCAAAACGATCCCCTTTTTGGGAACCCAAAGCTGTTCGAAAATGGTTAGTGTGTGGGAACACAAAAATGTGCAATATGTGGGTCTAATTCTGTCCAAAATGGTCTAATTCTGTCCAAATTTTGGACAGTGTGTGGGACTTAATTATGGCCACCGGTTGGGCCATCTTTGACCCTCAAATCAGCCTAGCTAGACCATGTTTTGGGCCCACAAAACTGTCTAAGTTGGGCCACGTTTTGAGCACACCAATCTGCCTGATTTGGACAACGAATTGCACTCAATTTTACTCATTTTGAACAGTGAGATTTGGTCTCAAAACTGTCTATAGTGGTCAGCGTTAGTGGGTCTCAAATCTGGTCAAGTATTGGTATTTTAATATATAGATGTTAGAAGAACCATATGGTATCATTCATGCATGCTGGAAGGTGATTAAATGGCAATGGAAACTGGTTTCCCCTATTGTAACAGCCCGGCATGTCTGAATTTTGCGGAATCCTTTAGAACAAGTGAGAGATTTCCATGTCATTTCCAAAAGCACTTGTGACAGGTTTGTATCATTTCAAAACATCCATAAACAAACAGTGGCAGCAGTGCTGGTTATAGCAGTGCTGGTCCTAGTGTTATGGAATGAATGGAGTGTTCAAATTGAGGATTGGCTGTCCCACAGACTGATTCACAGTAGGTTTGTAAATGATGGAGCTATACAACAAACTGGTGGTCATGGCAATAGACCTGATTTGGGTCAGCCGGAACATAGCGCATTCACCAATTCGGCCTGGAATTGAGACCCCATCCAAGTCGTTTAACCATCAGGACTGTTCAATAGGTTGTCTATGTTGGGGAAGGATGCACTAAAAGTTAAAGGATGCACTGTTCAATCCACCTGAGGCATAATTTGTTTGGTTTCTCATAAATCTGGAATAATGTAATGGTGGGTGAAATCCAAGTCATTCATCAAGTGGATTGCACTGTGTGAATACCACGGTCCAATGTATGGGTATGGTTTTTATAACACTCACTCTCATACTTGGGTATTGTGCTTAGCAACTAGAATTTTAAAAAGGCAATTGGAGAGGATTAAAAATCCTACTTTTTGAAGATATATTGCTAGCTAGACAAGTTATTTATGAGTCTATGACTGAGTAATCTTAGAATGAATGGGCAGTCCAGATCATCCCTAAAATAATGATCCAAAACGGATGGACAGCAGCAGCTAGCAGCAGCAGCTAGGGTGACAGGCATGCTAAGGTGACAGGCATGCTTCTGGAGATGGACCAGACTGAGGTGCTGCACCTGTTGGCGTCTCCGGAAGCTTTAAAGGCGAAGGTGGCAGCAGCAGCAGGTGGCTGAACCCCAACTGATCAACTATCGGCACTTTCTCTGAATGACACGCTCATTTCCTGAGGCAGGTTAGTTCTGTTTTCTTCATCCATCTGTGTGTGGGTTCATCAGCTTTCTGAATTGAAAGGCTCATCAGCTTTCTGAATTGGGTATTTTATATGAATATAGGTCCTCTTGCTGATGACATGTTCCACTGGCAAGAAACAATTATGGGTCCAGTTGTAGGTGGTGTATTTCTGTTAAACCATTCACTTCCCACCAGGTTACCCATTCAAGCCACCTAAGGTAAATCTCTAATATGCATATGACCACATCTGTTCATTGACATGGTCCACTCGAACCGTAGGACTAGACAGGGAGCTGAAACAACCAGAGAAATTGCACCTGTTGGATTATCCTAAGCAACCAACAGAGATCCTATAAAAGGAAGGTTAATCTATGTTAAAAGTATATCATGCCATCCTAACAACAGAGCGGGTTGAAAGTGAAAGAATGCGAGTTGTTGAGAAGGAACTTCAGTGATACTGGGTGCTTCGGCTTTGGTATTCGGGAGCACATTGATCTTGGAATCAAGTTGGTTCTTTTAGCTACGATGCATGTGTTTTTTTTATTCTTTGTCCATTTGCTTATCATGGTTGTACCAGCATGGCATGAAAGGTCTGAGATCCAATCCATCCATCAGAATGACACCACTATATTGACGTCCTAGCCCAAGAATCAGGTTGACCCACTGGTCAGTTGGCGCACAGTTTGCAAAATAAATGGACAGCTTGGAAGGCTTCACTGAAGTTTTCAACCCATTCACCTGTCTTGCAATATTGGGGTCCACATGCTGATTGGACCAGATTTTATTTTTGGGAAAGCATGTGCAAGGTTGGGCCAACCTGATGGATGGATTAGATCTCACATGTATGTGGGTCTAATTCTGTCCAAATTTTGGACAGTGTGTGGGACTTAATTATGGCCACCGGTTGGGCCATCTTTGACCCTCAAATCAGCCTAGCTAGACCATGTTTTGGGCCCACAAAACTGTCTAAGTTTGGCCACGTTTTGAGCACACCAATCTGCCTGATTTGGACAACGAATTGCACTCAATTTTACTCATTTTGAACAGTGAGATTTGGTCTCAAAACTGTTGGAGTTTTTTGGTGTCTCACATCAACCGTGTGGCCTACATATATAGGCGTGGATTGTTCAAACATGTCCCGCATGTACAGAATCCTTTGAATGGATTGGTATGGCTCATTTGATGATTGCTATGGGACAACATGGAAATTCTTGAACCTCTGTTGATGTACCCTTAGTTTTATGAACTGTCACCAGTATGACTTTATACTCTCATGCTGATGGGTGCTGAACGTTTGTTTTAGATTGGCATCTACGCCGGCAATGTTTAACAGCACGCTTACAGAGGATGAGGAGTTCTGTCCAGTTGATGGATCCATAATGATAACAGGTATTTGGAGAAAATAATGCCATTTTTGGATTGTACGGAATATGAACTTAAGTTCCAGTACCTTGCTAGTTATTTTTAGGACTGGCGTAGCTGGTAGATAAATTAAGGGCCTAGATCTGTTTATTGGAACTGAGGATGGTCTTTCCGTTTTTTTTTTGCATCCAGCTTTTAGATGTGGCTGTTATTTTTTGTTATTATTTTAATACGAAGCAGTGTATGATCGATTTGCTGATTGTGCTTCCTTGTCAACTTTCAGAGAAACCATTGGATGGATTCCATATAGTTGTTGATGCAGGGAATGGAGCAGGAGGGTTCTTCGCGGTAAGCTTATACATTAAATATGAAACTGAAATTTCCAGGATAGTTGTTGATGCACTGATATCTCCTATTTTATCTCAAGTCAGTTTTGTAAGTGCAATGGTTGCTGTGTATTTTATCTCGCCAAACAGGTCATTATATTGCTCGTGAATTGATTGTGAATTGTTTCTATATTTTCTTAAATATCCATTTGCTTTAAATATCTCGAACATTTCCCAGGGGGATTGGATGAAACCATTCGGGCTGAAATTAGAGGCTTCTCATGAATCGGCGGTTGTACAAATCGGGTGTATAAATCTGTGCAAATCTGACTGTATCTTGTGCATCCAAGGTGTGTAAATCTGACCGTATAATTGTGCACCAAATCTATACAAATCTGACTAGACACGCATGAATCTGAGCTGCCAACAGACCTGGATTAGAACGTATGATTTTATGGACTCTCAGCTTAAAAAATTCGGTGGTGGCTACTGCTTTGCATTAAAGCTATTGAATTATCATAGAATGAGTTGAAGTTTGCTTGATTTTTTTTTTCAATTTTGTAGGAAACTATTGGCTACCACGTAGCATGACTAATTATGCAATTTGAATGAAATTCATATTTCATTAGCCTTGATGCCAAAAACTGAAAAGGAAAAAACTAAACAAATTCATGATTATCCACCAGGATGTACAATAAGGCGATCTCATATTATGAGTAGGCACTTGCCCTTTTGATCAGAAGTTTGAGCACCTATGTAGGTCTGGCGTATGGTTATCATTTGCAGGTATACTCTTTTAAGCCTTGGAGGCTTTTTTGTCTTTCCAATTATTTCCTTTGTATAAAGAGTTTTTTTATTTTATGCATTTGCTTCTGACGAATACAGTTGTGCTTAATGCAGTCTGTATGCATTTGGAACCTTTTACAGTCTCCAAATTATAATAGTATTGTTAGCATACATCTCTTCAGTGTTTAAACATCAAAGCTTTGTTAGTTTTGCATTCAGGGTTTGTGGTTAAAACCCAATGATCAAGTTTTGCACAAAGATGCTAACTTTGGCGCATGTGGATGAATGTCACCGTGTCACCGATCAGAAAAATGAAATTTGATGTCGCTAACCTGCAATAGGAAGTCTCACTTGTATTAGAATTTATGAATTAACTTGTATATATTTGCAATACTAAGTCTTGCTTGTATGTTCATCGGTCATGAAAGTTGTCTTTGAATTTCTAAATGGATTGATCTATCAGGGCATGTACTAGCTTGTATGTTCATGGGTTTTGAAAGTTTTGTTTGAATTTCTAGATGGATTGTTCTATTAGGGCTTGTACCAGAAACGGCTAGATATGCTGCTGTTATTTTAAAAAAATTAAAGACACTAGCTACGGATATAGTCCGCAGCCCTTAAAAGTAATCCGTAGCGTTATGTAGGCATAATGCTACGGATCGGATTTATATAGCTACGGCCATTGTCCGTAGCCGAATACTATAACTACGGACTATACCGTAGCTATAGCTTAAAAGGCTATGGATACAGCACCAATAGCTACGGACCGGCTACGGGCCCGCTACGGATTATATCCGTAGCTATAGATGTATAGCTACGGATATAATCCGTAGCCTTTGCCCCATTTTTTTGTAGTGCATCTTAGCCCTAGCTAAGAGGTTTAGCCAACCATTAATAGGTTAAACTAAAACTCAAAAGAAAACTAAATAAAAACATAGAAAAACCGAGTTTGGAGGAGTTGCAGACGCTCCACAACGATCTCCTTCACCTCCCACGACTTCCTTAGCCTTCTATGATACCTTTAGATCCACCCCTAGGTGTCCTTTTATAGTAGAGAGGCTCTACCACCTCAGAATCTTCCAGAATTGCGCAATACTTACGCAATTACGCACAAAACTCGGAGCTTGCTGAAGAAGTTGCTGAATTTCAGCAAATTACACTGGCTACTTGTTGGCCGACCGATCTTGACAGGTTGAGATGGCTGGCCGACCAGTCTTGACCAGTCTAGCAGAGGTCAAAAGATTTCAGAAGGGTGCCCGACCTATTGGCCGACCGGTCTAGCTTCTCTTTTCTTATATTTTCTTTCTTTCTTCCTTCCTCTCTCTTCTCTCCTTGCTTTTTTCTTTCTTTGGCCCACCTTGGGTCTTCATTTAAGGCTCTTAAATATGCTCTTGTAGTTTATCAATTGAGTGAATTCTCTCTCATTCCTATAACCACAAAAAACATGCATTAGAATAGTATTTAAGCTTGAAAACCATGCATAGTTAGTGATGAAATGGGGTTAGAATATACACATTTAAGAGCTCAACAACAATGATTCCAGACCACGATCGATGACTGACCAAGTTAAGGGTAGGGTGTCCATTCGTTTTAGCATTCGGTTGATTACAACCTTTTCCAAAGAGGGGCATTTGTAGACACCCCTTAGGTGGAAAGGATGATTAAGATTGGATTATTAGGATGGACGGTGCTCATACCCTTAATCTAAACCCTAACCCATATCCAAATCAATGTCCCAAACCCTAATCCTTGCCCTAAACCCTAACCTAAAACCCTAATCCATGTCCAAGACCCAAACCCAAACCCAGTTAACTTACCCTAAACCATAAACCCTGAAAAACCACCCTTAGAAAAAACTAAGCCAAAACTTCCCATTAAGTCAACCCGGTGAGTCAACTCACCAGGTCAACTAGCTCTTCCACCAAGTCAACTCACCTAGTTAAAGGCCAAACCGAACCTAAACCTAAGCCTAAGTCCAAGCCTTAGCCGTGGAGATGAGCTAAATAACAAAGTACCCCGAATCGGAGGAAAAAAAGCATGCATGCTTAAAGTCCATCTGCCCAAAGTTGGAACTCCGGCTGTAGGCGGGTTACGAGAACTGCCACTTGGGGTAGCTATAAATATCCCCCCATGTTTTCACTTTCCACCATCTAGAAATCCAGAGCTCTCCTCCCCAAGTGGCTACCTATCTCCCTTCCATCTTAGCACATTCCTCCACCGAGGAGAGTGAGAAGATTCTACCCTTGGTCTAGCTCGATCTAACCAAGATCCAAGCCCTTGAGCCATTCAAGTTTCAATCCAAGCTAGTTGAGCTAGCCTATGCGACATTACCGTCCATCTAGCCATTCAAATACCAACCTCATCTAGTTTATATCTTAACATAGTGCAACGCTCTTTGTTTTCCCAACCCCTACTCGTTGCATCCATTAAGCATCCCATTATATCACTCTTAGCACTTAATGAGTCTTGGCGCATGCTTTGATTGATTAGATCCATCATCGCACATCATTTTGTTGTATTACATCATTTCATTGAGAGTACGCGAGAACTAATTTAACCTTAAAATATTAGTCGGGTGCAGTGAAGTAGAGATCGTACATTTATACAAGAAGAGTGGGTGCCTAATACCTTCCCTCTCTATAATCATGGTCCCTTACCTCGAATCTCTAACTGTAAATGAAGGAGTCATTTAGGGGAGAAAATTTTGTTGTTCCATGAATTGTGCGTATCTGAACCCCAATTCATAGCACAATTGTATAGTTTAAGTTATTAAAGTTAATGACTTATGCTTGTTTTTTGTTTATAGGTAAAAGAGAGAGGTGTCATGGATTTATATTTAATTTAAAGGATTTGGAATGATTAGAAGACCAAGCTTTGATGAGCTAAATAAGTGAAAGAACAATCCCTAGAGAAATCAAGTTAACGACCTGAAATGGCAAGAAAAATCAAAGTGCAGAACTGTAGGGCCAAAAAAGTAAGATGCAGAAAGTTCAGAAAATGGCCCTGAAATATTGCTGGAGTGAAATTTCGATCAATCGGAATTAGTTCTAATCGATCAGAACATCAATAAAAAATTAGTTGCGATCAATCGAAAAATCAAAATTTCAGGACCAAAAACTTCTGCACTCCCTAGACAGAATTTTTGATCGATCGAAATACTTCCGATCGATCAGAACATCAATCAGAACTAATTTTCGATTGATCGAAGTATCAATCGAAACTGTCTACTGCTATGTAAATCCTTATGCAAATCCGAGGCGGTGGAGGACTTTTTCTATAAAAGGGCACCTCTACTCTTTTCCTAAGGCATCATAGAAGGACATTGAAGTCGTGGGAGGTGGAGAGGATTGTCGTGGAGCGTTCGTGTTAAGCTCTTAAATGTGTAACTTCTAACCCCATTTCATCACTAATTATGCTTGAAATACATGATTAAAGACCCAACTAAAGCATGGTTTTGTGGTTGTGGGAATGGAAGAGAGGATTCATCAATTGAAGGCTTAAAGACGCTGCTTACAAGCATTGAAGATCAAAAGACCAAGCGCCAAAAGGTGGAAGAAAGAAAGCAAAGAAGAGACAAAAAAAGGCAGAAAAATGCACTGAAGACCAGTCGTCTGATCGGTCCAGACACCCAACAGGAGGACTTTGCTGCCAAACCTTACTGGACCATTCACGACCGGTCATCCACCGCTCAGACCGGTCGTCCGACCGGTCGTTGAATTAAATTTTTGGACAGAAAACTCTCTGGACATTTTTTCCACTTTTGAGACCGGTCGTCCACTGCCAGACCGGTCGTCCGACCGGTCGGCTACGTAATAGAGCTTCTTCTACAAGCTTCGAATTTTGCTGTACAAAGCGCTATTCTTGCGGGATTTCTCAAATTTTGTTTGCACTTAGGGCTCCAAACCTATAAAAGGACTCATCTAGCTCGTTCCTAAGGCATCCTAGAAGAGAATTACTACGGTGGGAAGCGTCGAATGTCAGATCCAGAGTTCTACAACTCCTTCTAGTTTGTTCTTCTAATTTTTATGCTTTTCCTAGTCGCTCTCATGTTTCCTTGGATCATGAATGGGTAAACCTCTTAGCCAGGGCTAAGAGGTGAAGCTTGTAGTGAATCTAAGATGTTTCAATTCGTGTGATTTGGTTTCAAGTTGGATTATTAGTGAAGAACAATGGTTTGAAGTTTGAATAAAGTTCTAAGTAGTTTTTCTTAATCTTATGATGGCTCATGAATATTTAGAAGAATTGCTTGAGTTCTTAATTGTTTTGAATGATTCTAGACCTGTACGCTCTGAGGAATCAGATTCAATACGCTTTAGACATTTGATCCTCATGTGGGAACTTCATACCAAAAGTTCTACTTTTCTGGAATTTTTGCTTATGTGTGGTTGTTTATGTGATTTGAATCAAGTTCAAATCATGATCTAGTTATGCTTTGTGACAGAGTTTAATGATGATTATGATTGTGATCTTAATCTATTGGAACTAGGATTGACCTATGCAATTGAGTATACTCAAGTCCTAACTTGAATTGAGGGAATCATGTATTTGGATCACACATATGGCAGATTGTTTATTTTAACTGCTCTATCATCCGGCTAGATAGGATTTAATTTCGATTCTAGTTGAGGAAGTGAGAAACCATAGCGAATTAAGCATCAAGGATTGCTACAAGTAGATCCTTGAACCCCTAGTGCTCTTTATTATTGATTACATTCAGTTTTTAGTTTAAAAACATCTATCTACATTCAATTTCAAAATCCTGTTTAGTTAGTTCTCGATTAGAAATCATTGGAAGCATTTTGTGAATTCCTACACAAGTCCCTGTGGATCGACCTCAGTCTTACCGAGATTTATTACTACATCGCAACCTTGCACTTGAGGAGAGCGAACAAGTTTTTGGCGCTGTTGCCGGGGACTTTGATGGTTTTTTACAAAATTTTTGAAAATAGTTTTTATTTGAGATTTTTAGGACTCCTTTACTAACTTAGTTTGTTTATCTTGTTTTGTTTTTTCAGAAATTCTAAGAGTTGAAGTAGTCACTTCAAATCAGGTTTTTCTAACCCTTTTTCTTTTTATTTTTCTGAGATTTGCATACCACATTGGGTTCGAGATTCTAATAACCGACTCATTAGTGAAGGGGGAATTGTTGAAGGGATTGATAGGGAGCCACGTGCTAAGAAACATTTAGATTTTCCAATTTTATCTGAAAGTATGGCTGGAAATCAACCCAACGCTATGGCCAATCAAAATCTAGGCCAAAACCAAACCGAAACAGGAGAGAATGTGGTTGAGAATGTTCTCCGACCTAGAACATTACGTGATTACTTGCAACCTGCAAGTGTGAGCACTCCCTCATGCATAATTTTTCCACTGAATGCAGGAAACATAGATTTGAAACCGGGAGTAATCCAACTCCTTCCAAAATTCCATGGACTAGACAGCGAAAGTGCCTATCAACATCTTAAGGAATTTGATGAGGTGATAGTCACAATGCACTTTGCAAATGTACCCGATGATGTGGTGAGACTCAAATTATTTCCTTTTTCCCTTAAAGAGAAAGCTAAGGCTTGGCTTCATACATTAAGGCCAAGATCAATTGGCACATGGACTGAGATAACTAGAGAGTTCATTAAAAAGTTCTTCCCTACTCACAAAACGATCATGTTGAGGCGCCTTATCATGAATTTTGCTCAAAAGAGGATGAGACCTTCTTCCAATGTTGGGAGAGGTTCAAGGACTTGTTAAATGCAGCCCACATCATGGCTGCGAAATTTGGCGGGTAATAAGCTTTTTCTATGAAGGACTGACTTCACCCATGCGCCAATTCGTAGAGATGATGTGCAATGGAGGATTCATGAATAAGGAAGCCGAAGAAGCATGGGACTATTTTGATGAATTAGTCGAGAATGCACAGTCTTGGGATACATCTAGACCAACAAATTCCAAGACAAGCCAACAAAAGGAAAAAGGAGGAATTTATGTCCTCTCAGAAGAAGATAACATAAGTGCACATGTGGCTAGCCTCACAAGAAAAGTCGAGGCCATGGAATTGAAGAAAGGAGAGACGATCAACTCAAAAGATGTTGAAACTGTTTGTGGAATTTGTGCCGGAAATCAACATGCAACACAGGATTGTCCCACAATTTCTGCATTCTAAGATATGTTACAAGAACAATCAAATGCCATAAACAGTTATCAATGACCATTTAGTGCTCCAAACTCAAACACGTATAATTCTAGTTCGAAGAACCATCCCAATTTCAGTTGGAGGAATGGACCAACTGCGAATGCAAACAACACACCTCAAGCTCAACCTTTACTAGGTCCATCCCTAGTAATTACACCAAAAGCTATGCTAGAGGAGATGTTGGGTGCATTCGTATCGGTTCAAGTTGAATATAACAAGACTAATTCTCTAAAAATTGATGGGTTCATGGAAGAGTAACTGAAATTCAATCAAAATTCATCTCAAGCAATGACTTGAAAACCTCAATGGCTAGAGTTGAATCTCATCTCAGTGTTAGGGAGAAAGGTACACTTCCTGCCCAACCTCTTCCTAACCCAAGAACCCAATTTGAGATACAAGACACAAACTCGTTCTCCCAACATATGGAGCATGTTCAAGCTATCACCACCCTGAGGAGTGAAAAAATAATCGATAAATCTAATTTGGTGAAGGCCCCAAAGCCTAATGATCCAAAAATTTCTAAAGATGATGATAGCCTGAACAACACTCCACATGAGAAAGAACCAGAAAGGCAATACAAGCCGGTTACCCCGTTTTCCCAAAGGTTGATTTCACTAAGCCTCTAGACAAAAACCTGAAAATTTTAGAGGTTTTTAAGTAAGTGAAGATCAACATTCCGTTGTTGGATGCTATAAAACAAATACCATCCTATGCCAAATTTCTAAAAGAATTGAGTACAGTCAAAAGGAAACACAAAGTTCACAACAAAGTACTTTTGACTGAGAATTTGAGCGTTATTATCAAATAAGAGGTGCCTCAAAAATACAAGGATCCGGGTAGTCCAACCATCTAATGCATCATAGGTGACTACCGGATCAAACAAGCCTTACTTGATTTAGGGGCAAGTGTTATCCTCATCCCATACTCGGTTTATGAACAACTTAGGTTCGGTGAATTAAAACCCACCAAAACCACACTCCAACTTGCTGATAGATCTATTCGTATACCGAGAGAAGTGATTGAGGATGTCTTAGTCCAAGTTGATAAATTTTACTACCTAGTGGACTTTATTTTCTTGGATACACATCCCGTGATAGGTACCGGTGCTCAAATTCCAATCATACTTGGCCGCCCTTTTCTAGCTACTTCAAATGCAATTATCAATTGTAAAAAGGGCTTGTACAAATGTTTGTTGAAAATATGACACTCGAGCTGAACATATTTGACTTATGCAAACAACCACGTGAAGTTGATGACGAGGTCCATGAAATAAATTTAATTGAATCATTCGTGGAGAATACATCCTCCTTAGCATTCTATTCCGATCCTTTGGAGGCATGTTTAGCCCACTCTCATGAAATTGATGATGACACGATATGAGAGATGGATGCCATTTTGGATATTATGCCGGTACTTGAAAATAAAAGATGGAAGGCATCATTTGAGCCTTTACCCTTAAGTGAGAACAAGGCCCTTCCATCTAATATCAAGGCACCGAAGCCCGACCTAAAACCATTACCCACTAATTTGAAATATATTTATTTAGGTCGAGATGAGATGTATCCGGTAGTGATTTCTTTCCACTTGGATGAGGAACAAGAGAGTAGGCTAATAGGTACTCTAATAGAGCATAAGAGCGCCATTGGATGGTCAATTGCGGATCTCAAAGGCATAGACCCACTGATTTGTACTTATCGCATACACCTTGAGGAAAATGAAAAGACATCTAGGCAACCACAAAGACCCCTCATGAAGGAGGTGGTTAAGGACTAAGTGGTGAAACTATTGGATATGGGTATTATCTACCCAATATCTGATAGCTAATGGGTGAGTCCAACTCAAGTGGTGCCTAAGAAATTCGGAATAACCATCGTAGCCAATGCCAATAATGAACTCGTACCAACCAGAGTCACTACCGGTTGGAGAATGTGTATTGACTACAGGAAGCTAAACACAGTCACAAGGAAAGACCACTTCCCCCTACCATTTGTTGATCAAATTTTAGAAAGGTTGGCGGGTCATTCCCATTTTTGCTTCCTTGATAGGTATTTAGGGTATAACCAAATAGAGATCGCCCTAGAGAACCAAAAGAAAACAACATTCACATGTCCATTTGGCACTTTTGCCTGTCGAATGATCCAGTGTGGACTATGCAATGCCCCTGCCACTTTTCAGTGTTATATGTTGAGTATTTTTTTTATATGGTGGGACGATTCTCGAAGTCTTCATGGACGATTTCTCTGTATTTGGTTGTAACTTTGATGAGTACCTTATGCACTTAAAAACTGTTTTGAGAAGATGTGAAGAAAAGAACATTGTGTTGAATTGGGAGAAATGTCACTTCATGGTTCAAAAGGGAATAGTACTTGGTCACATCATCTCACAAAATGGAATCGAGGTGGACAAAGCTAAAATCAATCTTATCTTTAACCTTCCACCACCCAAGAGCGTATGAGATGTGCGGTCCTTTTCAGGACATGCCTGATTCTATAGACGGTTCATAAAGGACTTTAGTTCACTCTCTCATCCTTTATGTAACCTCCTTCAAAAGGAAAACTCATTCGAGTGGACTGAAGATTGTTAAAATGTCTTTAACAAACTAAAAGGTATGTTGACATGTGCCCCAATAATGTAACCACCTGATTGGAGCCTTCCCTTTGAAATTATGTGTGATGCGAGCGACTACGCTATTGGGAATGTGCTAGGCCAGAGAAAAGAGAAAAAGCTATTCATCATCTACTATATAAGTAGAACCTTAAACTCGACTCAAGCTAACTATACTACTACAGAAAAAGAACTTTTGGCCGTAGTTTTTGCTTTAGATAAGTTTAGGTCCTACTTGATCGAATCCAAGATTATCATATTCACCGACCATGCTGCGCTTAAGTACCTTCTCTCTAAGAAGGATGCTAAGCCATGCTTGTTAAGATGGATCCTCCTACTCTAAGAATTTGACATAAAAATACGTGATAAGAAAGGAGTAGAAAATGTAGTAGCTGACCATCTCTCTAGACTTGTTCTCACCGATTCCCTTGAGACGACCACGATCAATGACATGTTCCCTGATGAACAACTTTTTAAAATCTCCCAATTGCCATAGTATGCGGACATTACTAACTATCTTGCTACAGGTACAATTCCAACACATTAGAAAAAGCAAGATAAGGACAAGTTCTTCAACGAGGTAAGAAAATTCCTATGGGACGACCCATACTTATTCAAGTATTGTCCCGATCAAATTATAAGGAGATGTGTACTGGATGATGAGCAACACAGTATCATCTCCTTTTGTCATTCTCAGGCATGTGGTGGCCACTTCTCGGCTAAGAAGACCACAACCAAAATTTTGCAATGTGGGTTTTATTGGCCCACCATGTTCAAAGATACCCATGAGTTTTGTAAAACATGTGAACCTTGTCAGAAATTGGGAGGAATATCCTGTAGAAATATGATGCCTCTCAATCCTATCTTAATAATTGAAATATTTTATTGTTGGGGCATCAATTTTATGGGTCCATTCCCATCTTCTTTTGGAAATTTGTATATTTTGCTTGCCATCGATTATGTTTCAAAATGGGTCGAGGCGATTCCATGCTGGAACAATGACCATAAAACAGTCATTCATTTCTTAAAAGAAAATATCCTTTCCTGGTTTGGAACACCTAGAGTCATTATAAGTGATGGAGGATCTCATTTTTGTAACTACCCGTTTGAAACTTTAATGAAGAAATATGGCGTAAATCATAAGGTGAGTACTCCCTATCACCCACAAACAAGTGGACAAGCTGAGATATCCAACAGGGAGATTAAACATATTTTGAAGAAAACAGTGAATCCCGATCGCAAGGATTGGTCGCTTCGACTAACTGATGCACTTTGGGCTTACTGTATTGCTTTCAAGACCCTCATTGGAATGTCTCCCTATAGACTTGTCTATGGGAAAGCTTGTCACTTGCCCGTGGAATTAGAACATAGGGCATATTGGGCGATAAAGAAGATGAATTTTGATTCTAACAAAGCAAACTCGTTGCTCAAACTTCAATTGAATGAACTTGCGGAACTCCGGAACGAGGCATATGAAAATGCAAGAATTTACAAGGACAAGACAAAAGTGTTTCATGATAAGAACATCCTTCGTAAGACCTTCATGATTAATCAAAAGGTCCTTATGTATAATTCTCGACTGCATTTATTTTCGGAAAAATTGAGATATCGATGGACCGGTCCCTACATTGTAAAAACTATCTATCCATATGGGATCGTCGAGTTGTTGAATCCAAGGAACAGTAATGTCTTTAAAGCAAATGGTCAGCGATTAAAACTGTTCTTTGAGAATTTTCCTTCAGAAGGTATGTCCATACCTCTGACTGATCCTGTGTATTAGGATGTTTGATCTCCTAGTCTTATGGAGGTATAAAGTAGTTAGGATTATGATTTTATTACTTTTGGTTTACTTTTTCATAGGTTTGATAGGAGGTAGAAATTCAGTTTTTGTTCTCTCAGGTACTCTCATTCCTCAGCCCCTTTATTTTATAATTGCTCTCATGTTTTGCTCATTGCATATCTTTTACATTGAGGACAATGTAAGATTTGGTTGGGGGGTGTGGGATCACTAGGATGAATCTAGTGCTTTGTAACATCTCGAGCAATTATGTAGAATTTTTTTTTATTTTTCTACAAATTCAAAACTCCATTGAAAAACTTTGTTTCTATGCATTTGGGATGGTGTAAGTATAAGAAAAAGGAGAGGCGAAGTGAGTGAAGTTGAATATCTTGAACAATCTCTAAGATACTAGTTTTATATGCGAATTCCCCTATTTGTATGATTGATAGAATTTCTAAACACTTTTACACCTAGTTCACATTACACGATTCTCATGCCTTGAAAGGATTATATAGAATTGTGGATTGGTTAAGTTTTGATTTGAGGTGTTGAGAAAGTAAGACGAGGTAGTTTGTCCATCCTTGTCCATGGGAAAATAACGAAAGATATGGATTTCTAAAAATCATATCTATTATTTATAAAAAGGAAAGGAAGGATGAAAATATGGGAATGATTGAAAATATGGTTAAAATTTTCGAAAAGGGCTACCTATTACCAACCGGGGGATGGTCTACCCGTAACTAAAGCCGGAAATGGGATGTAGTGTGAAAGCCGTCTGAAGGACGGTAAGGCAAATTCCTGTCAAAGACTTGTTGTTGATCTATACCCTGTTGAATCCATACCTTAGCTAATTCATGAAGAAGGTAACCTTAGAAATCCATGAGATGAGCATTCATTGAGCACACTAGGTTAAATTGTTAGGAGACTTCTATTTATCAATCATTCAGCGGGAATTTCATATGAGTACTTGATATATTTTGGAAAGTTAAAGGTTTCAATCTCTATCACTTAGTTTTTTCGATTTTTACACTTGTATGTCTTAGAGTGTATAGAAGCATAGTTTCTAAAGGAGAGTTAAGTTTTGAAGAATGAAATTTGTTCCACGCATGTTTTGCTCAGGACTAGCAAAATGCTAGTTGTGGGGTGTGTTAATCTCTTAAATGTGTAACTTCTAACCCCATTTCATCACTAACTATGCTTGAAATACATGGTTAAAGACCCAACTAATGCATGGTTTTGTGGTTGTAGGAATGAAAGAGAGGATTAATCAATTGAAGGCTTAAAGACACTACTTACAAGCATTGAAGATCAAAAGACCAAGCGCCAAAAGGTAGAAGAAAGAAAGCAAAGAAGAGACAAAAGAAGGCAGAAAAATGGACTAAAGACCGGTTGTCCGACCAGTCGGCCATAGCTCAAGACCGGTTGTCCGACCGGTCCAGACACCCAACAGAAAGACTTTGCTACCAAACCTTGCTAGACCATTCACGACCGGTCGTCCGACCAGTTGTCCACTGCTCAGATCGGTCATCCGATCGGTCGTTGAATTAAATTTTTGGGCAGAAAACTCTCTGGACATTTTTTCCACTTTTGAGACCGGTCGTCCACTGCTCAGACCGGTCGTCCGACCGGTCGGCTGCGTAACAGAGCTTCTTCTATAAGCTCTGAATTTTGCTGCGCAAAACGCTATTCTTGCTGGATTTCTCAAATTTTCTTCGTACATAGGGCTCCAAACCTATAAAAGGACTCCTCTAGCTCATTCTTAACGCATCCTAGAAGAGAATTACCACGGTGGGAGGCAGTAGAAGTCGGATCCAGAATTCTATAACTCCTTCTAGTTTGTTCTTCTAGTTTTTATGTTTTCTTAGTAGCTTTCATGTTTCCTTGGGTCATGAACGGCTAAACCTCTTAGCTAGGGCTAAGAGGTGAAGCTTGTAGTGAATCTAAGATGTTTCAATTCATGTGATTTGGTTTCAAGTTTCATTATTAGTGAAGAACAATGGTTTGAAGTTTGAATAAAGTTCTAAGTAGTTTTTCTTAATCTTACGATGGCTCATGGATGTTTAGAAGAATTGCTTGAGTTCTTAATTGTTTTGAATGATTATAGACCTGTACGCTTTGAGGAATCGGATTCAATACGCGCTAGGCCTTTGATCCTCATGTGGGAACTTCATACCAAAAGTTCTAGTTTTCTGAAATTTCTGCTTATGTGTGGTTGTTTATGTGATTTAAATCAAGTTCAAATCATGATCTAGTTATGCTTTGTGAAAGAGTTTAATGATGATTATGATTGTGATCTTAATCTATTGGAACTAGGATTGACCTATGCAATTGAGTATACTCTGAAGTCTAACTTGAATTGAGGGAACCATGTATTTGAATCACACATATGGTAGATTGTTTGTTTTAACTGCTCTAATCATCTGGCTAGATAGGATTTAATTTTGATTCTAGTTGAGAAAGTGAGAAACCACAGCGAATTAAGCATCAAGGATTGCTACAAGTGGATCCTTGAACCCCTAGTCCTCTTTATTATTGATTATATTTAGTTTTTAGTTTAAAAACATCTATCTACATTCAATTTCAAAATCCTGTTTAGTTAGTTCTTGATTAGAAATCATTGGAAGTATTTTGTGAATTCCTACAGAAGTCCCTGTGGATCGACCTCGGTCTTATCGAGATTTATTACTACATCGCAACCTTGCACTTGAGGCGAGCGAACAGTTCGTAACTCCTCCAACTAGGGTTTTTATAGCTAAGAGGTGAAGCTTATAGTTGTTTGCAATGTTCAATTTGAATTAGTTCAAGTACTTTTTGGTTTAATGAAGAACACTTATAGTTCAAGTTTGAAATAAAGTTAGTATTTTTAGTTAATCTTCTATTTCTTGTGATTTTCCTTACATGGGATGTTTTGATTACTAAGATTGCTTAATGGGGTGTTAATTGATAGGATTTTAGGTTGTAGAGATCTTAGATCCATCATAATATATTGGATGCTAGGAGATCTTACAAACTAAGTTTCATAAGTGCTTATCTAGAACTAAACTAGAAGAAGTTCTTATCTTTGGGATTGATCTGAGATAGATGTTTATGTATTGATATTGGTTTAATAGAAGTTCAATTCATACTTCTAAATCAAGTCTAGTGACAAGAAGAATCATGAATGTGATCTCAATTGTTTTGTAAAGGATTGAGCTGTGTGATTGAATATGCCCAATGCCTTAGTTGTTATGAGAAAACCATATCAGTGGATGATTCATCTATGTTAGATATGTTATAATGATTTGATTGCTCCATATTCCGATTGGATAGGGCTAAAACTCGGATTTCAATTGAGTCATTGACTGGAATGGTTTGAATTGACATTGTGAATGATTATAAGTGGATCCTTGGCGCTTTAGTGTCTTATTTCCCTGATTTAGTTCTAAAGTAGATAGTTTTATGTTCTTAAATTCCATCCATCAATACAAATACGAATTTAGTTAATCTTAGTTATAAAGTTTAGAATTGTTATGACAATCCCTGAGGATCGACCTCGGTCTTACTGAGAATTATTACTATATCATAGCCTTGCACTTGAGGCGAGCGAACAAATTTTCGGATCCTCTTCTCTAACGTTTCTATAGGGTCAAGCCGACTGTAGATACGAAGTAATTGGCTAGTAGCAACTCCAGTCTAATCAACTATCTCAACACACACCAATCTAAAAGCCCTCGAAAGAGGCAAAACCTGTGAAAGCTACGATCCACCATCCCCGCACGAATCTAGTGTTCACACTCTCTCTCCATTAAATATTGACTTTATCACACTTTGCTGGCTAACCGGCTATTTGACGCCGTTACCTTTCATTGTTAAAGCCATGACTCCAACCATGACTAGAGATGCCTAACACTCAACATTTAAAGGAAACGTTTAGACGTTCTCTTCAAACCCCAAATTATCAAAGACATTTTATTTTAAACAGGTACGTCCCACATTATGAGTGGTTCAGATGTTGCCACAACCATCTTATGATGCACATCATTTAATTATATTATAACCCACCTTATGTGCGATTCAGATCTCTCCTCAATCATTTGACAGTCTAGTTCATCTGACATTGGTAGGGCCCACGTTACTAATATGGATTTGACCCTAATAATTGTTTGGAGAAACCCACGGAAGTGAGAATCAAATGAGACAATCACAATCGCAACAAACAAATCAACACATAAGAGACAATCCAAATTTTACGTGGGAAAAAACCCTTTCGGGAAAAACCACGGTACAAAGCGAATCACTATGAATTAGAAGTTTACAAGAGATGATAGACAACTTACCCGGATCTAAGCCCCATAAGAGATACCCAAGCTAACCCAAGCTTTTTCTCTCCTTAGAACTCTCTCAACACATATAGGGCTCCTTGTGTTATCCTAATCCTGCATTACACTCTTTTAAATAGCATAAAATCGAAATTAGAAACAAATCCGTGCAAAAACGCACAAATCGACCTAAATAGTGCGTCGGTTGTCGGTCGATCGACCTGACCGCTCGGGTGACCAAACTCAGCTAAATCTGTCTAGAGAGTTACTGTCTCATCTGGGGTAGTTTCGGATGACTGAGCCAAGCCCATCGGTTGACCGACAATCCCCGAATCTCAGATCCATAGTGTCCAAATTAAGGACAACACCAACAAGCTCCGCTGTGGCTTCAATATTCAAACTCCACTTCTCTAAAGCTCCATCCTAGATCTCTACTTCGTCTCTATTATAGCTCCACCACTTTTTGTGCCCCCAATGTCTTCATTCCAGTATCTTCATTCCCTAGTCGCTCATGTGGCCTAGGCACGCATGCCACAAATGAGCAACCGTAAAATCCACTACATCCGCGCTGCAGCTCCACCTAAAGAAGTGCTCCCAATCAACTTGTAAAGATGGCCGCACCTTTGTGCTTTGATCACCATGAGTGCCCCCTTTAACACTTTACAAAATCGATCGAAGCCGGTGAACTTGCACCTGATTGCCTCGAGTGCACTAAGAGAGATTAAATTCTTTTTTTTAACCTAGGGACGTGCCTTATATCTGTCAGGATTCATTCAATCATAATGAACATTCTAATTTGCACCGAACCAATACCGACAACCTTGCAGGTGTAATCATCGCCCAAGAACTCCAAACCACCGTCATACTTCTTATATTTAGTGAGTGAACTTTGGTTGAAATATATGTGATGCAATGCACCTGAATCCAAGAGCCACTCATCGTAAAGATCTAGATATAGTCAATACATCGTAATCATCACTCATGTCCTCTGTCGATTCTACGGTATTAACCTCCCTAAAAGAATCTTCAAACCTCTCTTACTTTGCCTTGGGATTCGGACAATCCCTCTTCATGTGCCCAACTCTTCATAATTACAACACTTCAACTTGCCCCTCCCTTTACTCTTGGATTTAGATCTCAATTGCGAAGATCCCCCATACCGCTTAGAATTTATTCCCCTCATAACCAGTGCTTTCGTAGAAGAACTCATGTCACCGAATTTCTTTCTCATCACCTTTGATTAGAGGGCTGAGATAACGATCTCATCACTAATGGTTTCCCTACTTGCACATAAAGAGTCCTTAAATGACTCATTGATTCTAAAAGAGAATGCAACAGAATGCATGCTTGATATTCGTCCTTCATCTACATCCAACAGTTTGCAAACTGTTGAGCTCTGAATTGTGCATATTTATACCCCAATTAATCACACATTATGCATGGTTTATACTATTGAAAGACCCATCTTATATGTGTATTTGTGTTTGTAGGAAAAGGAGAGAGATTTCATGAGTTTAATGCTTAAAGAACCACTTTAAAGTACTTTGAAGATCAAGCTAAGAAGAGAAAGAGTAAGAATCCAAGTGAAAGAAGTTCGGAGTTTAAAATCCAAAGAATGCAGAAACAACAAGTTTTGATAGGTGTCCGATAGGCCTTCGATCAATCAAAAATTCAGTTCCGATAGGTGTTCGATCAATCAGAGGATCCATCAGAAGTACCAAGAAAATTGAATTTTTGAACAAACTCTCTGGATTGATTCTCGATATATCGGGATTATTACGATCAATCGAGATTTGAATCTCAATACATCGGAAATGTCGTCCAATCAATCGAAAAATAAAAAAACCAGGATTGAAAAAATTACAACTCTTTAGACAAAAATTTTGATACATCGAAATAGTTTCGATCGATCGAAATTGTTCCGATCGATCGGAACAATTCTGATCAATTGAAGGATCCATTGAAACCGACTTCTACTGCATAAAAAGTTATACAGTTCTCCAAGATTTCAAGGCGGTGTATGGTTTTTGCTATAAAATGATACATCCACACTTGTCTAAAATCATCTTAGAAGAGTCTTAGACATGCTGGAGGTGGAGAGGATCGAAGTGGAGTATCTACAACTCTGTCCTTTTAGTTTTCTTCTAGTTTTAAATGTTTTTACTTAGTTTTTCTTTTGTTTGTAGTTCAATCATGTCTATGGTTGGTTAGACCTCTTAACTAGGGCTAAGAGGTAAAGCTTGTAGTTAAATTTAATGTTTAATTCGTTCATGCAAGTACTCTAAACTTTTGTTTTGAATTTTTCAAGCTCTAGTTTAAATAAAGTTGGTATTTTTAGACAATTTTGAGAGCTTGTGTACTCCGAACATGAGTTGCTTATAAGTTTATGAGAATTATCATTATGCTCTTATGAGATGTGAATTGTAGAAACCCTAGATCAACCATTATCTCATAGTATGGCTAATGCTTCAAAGTGCTACAAGTTCATCTTCTCTATGCTTCACTAGAACTAGAATTGGATTCCTAAATTGAGTTTGGACTGTTTATGCATTTGAATGCAATATCTTCCAATTAGATAGAGATAGGACTTTGATTCCTATTGTATGTTTGTGCTTTATGAATTAATTGGCATTAATCTACTACAAGTGGATCCTTGACGCTCTAGTTGTGTTAAATTCCTGAGCTTTTCCTATTTTAAATTTTATTTATGCTATTTCTTAAATCTCTGAACTTTCTGCTTTAAGCTGTTAGAATAATTAGAATAGGTTTAGTTACATAATCCCTAAGGACGATCTGGTCTCACGATCGATTATTACTACATCGCAGCCTTATACTTGGGGTTGATGAACACAAACAAGACTATTGAAATTACTGATGTGTCTCTCAACATCGATCCCCTCCGTCATCTTCAAGTTGAACAACTGAAGCATCAAATACAGGTTATTTTTCAGAGATTTCTTCACATAGATGTTCTCCAACATCGCCCATGTATCAGCTGTAATCTTCTCCCACATGACGTTATAGAGGACGTCATCCGTTAGGCACAACTGGATTGAGATATTAGCTTTCTGATCCAACTTGCTCCACTCTTCTTCTTTCATAGTCTTCAGTCACTTTCTAAGGAGTACATCTTTCAATTCTTGCTAAACTAAGAGGGCCTTCATCTTAACCTTCCATAGTTCACTATCTTTCCCGAAATACATCTTGATGTCGAATCTCATGCCAAACTTCAGTGATACCTCGTCTCAGATTCTGTCTTCATCCCAACGTACACTCTGATACAACTTATTGGGAGAAACCCGCGAAAGCAAGAATCAAACGAGGCAATCACAATAGCAACGATCAAATCAACACATAAGAGACAATCTGAATTTTACGTGAAAAAAACCTTTCGAGAAAAAAACTATGGCACAAAGCGAATCACTATGAATTTTATAAGAGATAAAGAACAACTTACCCGAATCTAAGCCCCACAAGAGAAACCCAAGCTAACCAAGCTTTTTTTCTCTCCCTAGAACTCTCTCAACCCTTTGAACACGTCTAGGATGTAAGTATTTACAGAAGTGTGGGCCTCTAAGATCCGACGGTCTACATGATGAGAACCTTCGCTAAGCCGAGGATGTTCAGTGCGATCCAGCGGTCCGCCTAACTGCTACAGGAACAAGTAGGTCTGATCACTCCTCTGATCATACGGTGAGGATGGTCCCCGGATCAGATCTATGGCTTAGATCGAAAGTGACGGGCCAAATGGACACTATTTGTGCTTTCCTCTTTTTCTCTTCGTAGATGTTATTGCTTCGTATTACGGAAAGAATCCTCATCTATATATAAGATGATTAGATAGATAAGAGATAAGGGATGAGATAAGGTTGGTTTATCCTTATTTCATCTCATCTTCTTCCGAAAATTAAATCTCTAACCATATTTTAAACTCTTGAAAGAGAGGTTATGGGAACAACCTATGAGCCCCACTCACAAGTGGTCAAGTGGGCTCCACGGATCCATTAACTAACATCTCCCACTCAATCACATTGTGGGATAGGCACATCATGAATTGTCCATCTAGCTCATCACATAACAATTAAAATCAAAGAATCACGATTAAAAGAATCAGAGGCGTGGGACCAGTTGGAACACCGTTATCTTCTCACAGGTGTTTGAGTACTAAGTGACCACCTAACTGGAACTCATTAACCCAAGCTTTGCAATGCCTGTCCTAGTTCCCATGACCACACCGGATGGAGTTATCTCCAGATCTGGAGTACTCGGCCAACATACACACTTATCCAACTTATCGAGTTTTTATAGAAAACTTGGTTTTCCACAATCATCAATTTGAATTCCTATTAAAGTAATATTAACTTATGTATATATGCTTTTGAAAGAGAATATCGTTTGCAAAAAGCCTAAGAAAACTCGATACTACTGGCGGATAAGTCTTCAAGTGAGTATTATTAGTTCTAAAAACTTTGTATAACTGTCACGGGATCTTCCCCATGTAGATTCGTAATTTGGAATTGATCAAGCTGCTTTCCTAGCATAACCGAGTCTGACCAATCAAGGGTCTTTCGTCATTGTATACTAAAGTAGCAACACTCAATCTCATCCTCCTGTACACAAGAGGAGGGTAGCTAAGGACACAAGGAGTCACCTACGGGACTAGTTACTCGCATGTTGCAATGGTTAGATCGAATCAAACCAATCTGTAGGTAAATGGTCCTAGCACGTGGCTACAATCCACGCGGTAAAGTAGACATTACTAGATATATTTCTGTTATAGGCAAAATGGTGGAGATAAGATTTCATGCGGAAATGCCCAAAACGTCCATTCGACTCTCGAGATTATCTGATCGAGAGTCGAATGTTGGATAGGTACGAGACGTCCATTCGACTCTCGAGATTAGCTGATCGAGAGTCGAATGTTTGATAGGTGCGGGACGTCCATTCGACTCTCGAGATCACCTGATCAAGAGTCATAGATTGAAAAATACGGAGCAGCTATTCGCAAGTCCCGAGTCTTCATAACCGATAGTCAAATACGGCAAAGCTCGATCCGCGAGCAGACCTTCTCACAAGTCGTTGAAAGACATTACACCCAAAATAAAAGAGTTCACAGTACGGTTCACTGCCGAAGCCGTTCAAACCGAGGGTTACACTGAAGAAAAGGGTCTCACAGCCCTCATTGCTGGAATAACGAGCGAGAAATTTAGGTTTGCCTTAGATAAGAGCCCGCCGAAAACTATGGCGGAATTCCAAGCCAAAGCTCAGAAATATATCAATGCAGAAGAAGTCGCATTGACACGCCATGGAGTACAAAGTAAGAAACGCAAGCCAGAAGGAACTTCTACAGATAAAAAATACCATCGCGATCAGCGCGATCGTTCTCCCAGGAAGCCTTACTCTGGTAAATATCATAATTACACTCCTCTTAATCGGTCTCCTGAAAAGGTTCTAATGGAGATAAAACACAAGCCATATGTGAAGTGGCCTGCAAAGATTAAATCCGATCCCGAGAAGAGAGATAAGAGTAAGTTCTGTTACTTTCACAAAGATCACGGGCATAGGACCCAGGACTGTATCTCCCTACGAGACCATATCGAAGCTCTTATTCGAAAAGGCCATCTCCAGGATTATGTTACTCGTAAAAATAGGTCACCAGAAAGGGCGAAGACCTCATCTCGCCAAAAGGAACCGTCTCATCATCAAACCGACCAAGAGGATGCTGAGCCCACAGGAGAAATTCGCACTATCGTCGGGGGTCCAGCTTGCGGGGGTGACTCTCAAGCTTCAAGAAAGGCATACGCCCGAAAGGCGTCCAAAGAACCCCAGCAGATCTATTGGCTGGAACAAACGTCCAACTCTTCGAAGGCTAGCCCTCCCCCAATTTCTTTCACCCTCGAAGATGCAGCGGGAATTCATTTCCCTCATGAAGATTCCATCGTAGTCACACTGAAGGTATCAAATTATCTGACTCATCGAATTATGGTGGATACAGGTAGCTCGGCCGATATTCTGTATTTGGAGGCTTTCGACAAGATGGCACTTGCCAGAAACCTCCTCAAGCCAGTATCGACCCCTCTTGTCGGCTTTGGAGGAGAAGTGGTGACACCTGAAGGAAGTATCGATCTCCCAGTCACCTTTGGGGAGAGTCCAGCGAAGACCACCGTCTTCGTAAGCTTCCTCGTCGTGGATCGAAAATCAGCATATAACGCCATCTTGGGGAGACCGTCTCTAACTAAGGTTGGAGCGGCCTTGCACCCTTCATATTTATGCATTAAATTTTCGACCCCAAATGGCATAGGGGTCGTGCGAGGAAGTCAGCAGGAGGCACGGTCCTGTTACCAGATAGCCCTCCAAGATCGAAAGAAGGCTCAAGCGACACCTGTCATGGAAATAGTTCAAGGATCATCCGACGTTCTCGCCACCGCGTTGGATCCAAGGGAAAGTGCTCTGAAATCAGGAACTCCAGGGGAGGAAACAGTGGCGATTCGCTTGACCGAAGACGACCAGTCTAAGATCGTATATATCGGTTCCTCCTTAAACAGTATCCACCGCGAAGACTTGATCCGTTTCCTCACTGAATACCAGGACGTGTTTGCTTGGTCTCATAAAGATATGCCGGGCATCAATCCTGATGTCATCGTATATCGTCTCAACATTGACCCGAAGCATAAACCCGTACATCAGCGTCGACGTGCCTTCACTGCAGAAAGACAAATGGCGATCAAAACTGAAGTTGAGAAGCTGCTCGCGGCAAATTTCATAAAAGAAGTTGACTACCCACAGTGGGTCGCCAACGTAGTTCTCGTCCGGAAAGCTAATGGCAAATGGAGGATGTGCGTCGATTATTCAGACTTAAACAAAGCATGTCCCAAAGATAGCTTCCCGACACCACGAATCGACCAGTTGGTCGACTCGACAGCTGGACGCGCCCTCCTCAGTTTTATGGATGCTTACTCTGGTTACAACCAGATTATGATGCATCCACCTGATGGCCAACATACTGCCTTCATCACAGATCGAGGACTATATTGCTACCAGGTAATGCCGTTTGGTCTCAAAAATGCAGGGGCCACTTATCAGCGTCTTGTCAACAAAATATTCGCTGCTCAAATCGGTAGGAACATGGAAGTTTATGTTGACGATATGCTTGTGAAAAGCATCGATGAAGATGACCACATTCCTGATCTTCGAGAAGCCTTTGATCTGATGAGGAAGTATCAGATGAAATTAAATCCAGAAAAATGTGCGTTTGGAGTATCTGCAGGGAAATTTCTTGGGTTCATGGTTGGCCAACGTGGAATTGAGGCGAATCCCGAAAAGATTAAAGCATTGCTAGAGATGAAATCCCCAGTGACTCTGAAGGACGTTCAGCGTCTAGCTGGTCGCATCGCATCATTGAACAGGTTCATCTCGCGAGCATTCGACAAGTGCCTGCCCTTCTTTAAACTCCTTCGTGCAACGGCCAAGTCTGATTGGAAGTGGACACCTCAATGTGAAGAAGCTTTTCAACAACTAAAGCAATATATGAGCGCTCCCCCCATTTTATCTAAACCTGTGGCACATGAGCAACTCATTCTTTATTTATCTGTGTCTTCCACGGCCGTTAGTGCCGCTTTAATAAGAGAAGATTCCGGGGTGCAAAGGCCCGTTTATTATATCAGTCGAGCAATGGTTGATGCAGAAACTAGGTATTCTGATTTGGAGAAACTGGCCCTAGCCTTAATCACGGCAGCTCGAAAACTGCGACCATACTTTCAAGCCCATGCTATTTTAGTACCAACAAATCATCCACTACGTCAAGTCCTTCAAAAGCCTGAGGCTTCCGGGCACTTAACTAAATGGGCGGTCGAGATCAGCGAGCATGATATTTCATTCTGTCCTAGGACCGCAGTCAAGGGCCAGGCCGTGGCTGACTTCATCGCCGAATTTACATATTCTTCTGAAGATAGCGTCATGACAAGCGACCAGACTTCTTGGTCGCTCTTTGTGGACTGGTCGTCACGGGCCAGTGGCAGTGGGGCGGGCCTGATTTTAGTGGCTCCAGACGGGTCGCATTTCCAATACGCTCTGCGTTTTGAATCACGTGTCTCCAATAATGAAGCAGAATATGAGGCCCTTATTGTTGGCCTCGAGCTAGCTGTTGTCCTCGCCGTCCAGAATTTGATAATTCATAGCGACTCCCAGCTCATTGTCAACCAAGTTCTTGGCGAATTCGAAACCAAAGAAGAAAGAATGGCCTTATACAAATCTCGTGTCCTCATCTTGCTCGCCAAACTGAAGACTTACAAAATATTCCATATCCCTCGCGAGCAGAACCAACTGGCCGATTCCTTGGCAAAACTCGCTTCTGCACCAGAATCAGAACTATCGCATTCGATCCCCATCGAGCACCGTCAACATTTGAGTATCGATCAAGTGACTCCCGAGCAAGTTATATCGGTACAATCGTCTCCATGCTGGATGGATCCTATCATCCTTTATCTCAGAGATGGATACCTACCAGAAAATAAGAAAGCTGCAAGACAAATTCAGCTTCGAGCTGCCAGGTACACCTTACAAGATGGAATCTTGTTGCGAAAAAGCTTCTCCTTGCCTTATTTGAGGTGTCTTCACCCAGAAGAAGCACATCGTGTTCTAGATGAAGTACACCAGGGGGCATGTGGTAATCATCCCAGGGGGCGATCTCTAGCATATAAAGCGATGAGGCAAGGATATTATTGGCCTACTATGAAAGCAGACGCCATAGAATTTTCTAAAAAATGTGACAAGTGTCAACGATATCAACCTATACCTCGTGTACCGTCTGAGCGGATGACCCCAGTCGACAGCCCTTGGCCTTTTGCTCAGTGGGGGATCGATATCATCGGTCCCTTACCTATGGGAAAGGGACAGAATAGGTTCGCGATTGTGGCGGTTGATTATTTCACCAAATGGGCCGAGGCAGAACCATTAGCCAAAATTACTGAAAAACAAACTACTAAGTTTATGTGGAGAAATATTATATGTCGCTTCGGACTTCCTCACACCATAATTACCGATAACGGAACGCAGTTCGACAACGCAGCCTTTGATGAATTTTGCGACAAATGGAAGATACGTAATCTCCGCACTTCTCCATATCATCCACAGGCGAATGGGCAGGTCGAGGCAGTGAATAAAATTATAAAGCATCATTTAAAGACCAAGCTAAGTGAATGTAAAGGGGTGTGGCCAGAACTTCTGCCAGAAGTGTTATGGGCCTATAGAACCACGGCTTGTACATCGACAGGTGAAACTCCTTTCTCCTTAGCATTTGGTGTTGACGCAGTGGTACCAGTGGAAATTCAAGTGCCCTCATATCGGATCGAACAGTATGATCCCGCGAGCAATCAGGAAAATATCCGACTTCATCTCGATCTCTTGGAAGAGCGAAGAAATGCTTCCCAAGTACGAGTGGCGGCATATCAACAACGTATTGCTCGTTATCGGAATGCAAAGGTTCGACCTAGATCTTTCCAGTTCGGAGATTTGGTTCTAAGGCGAAATCTTGGAATTCCTGTTCGTTCATTGGATCCGAATTGGGAAGGCCCGTATCGGGTTATTAGGGTTGTGCGACCCGGGTACTTATTATCTTGAAGACATGCAAGGGAAGCCTGTACGTTGCCCTTGGCACGTGGAGCATTTGCTAAGATACTACCCCTAGATTCGATGTAGTTTATCATAACATCTTATGAATAAAGTGAAAGATATCTTTTGGCCGCTACTCCATTTATATGGACCGGAATAGCCCTGAAGAGTGCTTACACGTCCTCTTGGCCAATTGCCTACCTTTGGTAGGATTGAAATCATTACTAGTTGGTCGCTTCTCCATTCTCATGGACCTGAACAGCCCCGAAGAGAATGAATACCATCTCTTGACCAACCTTCTGCCCTTGGTAGAATCAAAATCTCAATCGATAGATCAGTCTATCTCAACGCGGACATGGTCTCACGACCCCCGGATTGAGTCTAATTCATTTTTTCATGAGTTAGTTACTCGCGATTGGTGAGAGGAGGAATCGCACTCCAAAATGCGAGCACCACAGCTCGTGCCCAAATTAGGGCAGCGGACGGGGTCACATCCTGATCGTGAGCAGCTTAGCTCATGCTCGAATTAAAGGGTCACATCTCTGACGAATCCATTCAAGATTAACGAGCAAAAAATAAAAGATGAAGGGAGAACAGCAACGAAACAGCGACACTTCCAAAAACATCTTTTCATTAATAATCAGATGATTACATATACATTTGTATAAAAGAAAATAAAAGGAAATCAATCGCTAGGAGGAGCCACGCTCTCGACTTCAGGGCCCATTTCAGGAGCCCCTCCAGCCTGCGTGGCTTCGGTCCCCTCGTTCTCGGCAGCAGCTTGCTCTTCTGCAGCTATGATGGTCGCGACTCGACCGAATTCCCCCATATCGAAGGATGGGATTATTCGTTGCACTACTCTCAGTGCAAAGTCTCGACCAGCATCGTATGACTCATATCGTTCATCGTCATACAACTGCGAAGTCCGGAACTCGGAAACTGCCCGAGTACCTTCCTCCGAGAGCATTTTTACAAGGGCGACTCTCTCCTCGTCCCAGTGGATCGAGTCGTCCTTAAGCTGCGCGAGAGCGGTGCGCTCCCTAGTCAGGTTGTCGTAGGCCTCCTTGAGCTGCGACCTGGCTCCCGCGAATTGCTCCTCTAATGAGATCTTGTCCTGTCGGAAGATCTCCCTCTCTCTCTCTGCCTTCTCCTTCAGACCCGTGAGCTTCACGTAGTCTGAGTCCAAGGCCTGATACCTGTCGGTCAGGACTTGGATCTTCTCGATGAGGATCTTTTTCTCCTCATCTCTCTTCGAGATCACTGCCTCACGAGCCTTGAGCAGTTGATCTCTTCCTTGAACTGCCTTTTCCAAGGCAGTCCTCTTTCCCTCAGCCTCCTCTATCGTGCGACGGGCGGCAACGATATCACGCCTCGTTCGCAGAATAAGATCTAAACCCTACAAAGAAATGAAAAATATAAGATTTCTGGAACGTATCAATAGGTCGAAACAGATCTTGACAAAGTCTTACCGGAACCATCCTCATCCCCGCTTCAAGGATAAGGTTCTCAGGGCTTGGCTCGGGGAGAGAGCCGAAGGCGTGAGGGGGGACGTTCTCAAACAAGAACTTACACACAGGGTGGAGGTGGCGTGGAATCGAGTACGTCCCGCTCCCAGACGGTTGGGCAACGACCAAACCGGTCTGCTCGCGAGATGGAGGCATGGACTCGCGAGCAGGTCCCTGCTCGGCAGCTGGGACCAGTTCCCGAGCAGGAGTTGGCTCTTGAGGCTCTACCTGCTCTCGAGCCTCTTCAGCTGGGGGGCAGCTGGACCCCACCTCATCTGGGGAATTATCTGCAATGTTGATCACTGGTGGCCCAGGTGCGACCACCAGTGAAGGGATAGTAGTCCCAGCTGGGGCCCCCGCCATGCTCGCGGGAAGGGCAGGCTGATCGCTGCCCGCGCGGATGGAAGATTGAGACGGTTCGGCAGGGGTTCTCTTCTGCCTTTTGGAACCTGTGCCCTTCAGACGGGGGCAGTAGGCCTCTCTTCTCTCCAGCCTTCGTCATTTCGACTTCTCTCCTGGATATGAGGCCTGCTGCTGCAAGTCGTGAAGGAGATAAGCAAGCCTCGATATGCCTATCTCCGACAGGCACCTTATACACTCTGACGATCTTCTCGTTGATCCCACCCTTCAAATTCGGTTTCCGCAATGCCGGGATACCTGCGAGCACAAATAATGGTCAAACGAAGTGAAACCCTAAAAAATTATTCTAAGGAAACTGCACAATACGGGATTGTGTCTACCTTCACAGAAAAATCGGGTCACTCCTGGACCCCTGGAGGAGGCAGACTCCCAGCTCCCGGAAGCATAGAACCACCGCTTCCTCCAGCCGGGATAGTTCGAGGAGGGCTTACCCAACACGAAGTTATCCCGGTGCCAGTAACATAAATAATACCAGCCTTCGCTGGATGGAGCTTTCTTCAGGCGGAACATACGGAGGAACTCCTCCGCCGTGAGTTCCCCGTTGCCAGCCTGAGCCCAAAGGGCAAAGGAGCCCAAAACCACCCTCCACCCGTTCACAATGAGTTGCACAGGGGCAATCTTGTAACACCGTAATACATCGCGAACAAAGGGATGGAGGGGAAGGCGTACCCCTAGGATGAGCTGGTACTCGTAAAATGCTACGCATCCTGGGGGGGGGGGGGGAGTCGGGTGTTTCTCCACCTCCGGGCAAGCGGAGAGTTACAGAGTCAGGGATTTGGTATCTCTCCCGTAGCTCAGCCAGCCGGTCCTCCGATAAAACGGAAGGATATCCGGCTGCTGTGTATCTCCCCGCCGACACCCTTGCACTGCTGGAGGCAGAGGACTCCGGAGTGGCATCGCCAAGGGGGACAGTAGTCTCGTCAGAGTTCCCAGCCATGGGGAGATGGAAATAAAAGAAGAAGAAAAAGGAAGTATACCGAGAAAAAGAAAGATGAGCACCGGAAGAGGAAGAAGAATGGAAAGAAAGGGTTGCAGGATTCTTTCGAAAAAACTTCTGTAGAAAATCAAAGAAATGGCGGACTTCGTATATTTATAGGCAATCATTCCGCCGTATCTGATGGCACGTGGCAGTCCCTCGTTGGACACAGCGCTCGAGCAGGCACGCCCATTAACTCCTCAAACACGTGGCGAGCGCCCCTTCATTTTCCATCAGCGAAAAGGCTGCGGAAAGCTGGCGCTCATTAATTTCAGCCCATCATGAGGGGTGTCGTTCTCGATGAAGGTAGCGAGCGGTTTCGTGTGATAGTGAGCTAAGTCCTTTCCTTAAGAAGTCTTGGCGGCAAGGACTTGGGGGGCATCTGTTATAGGCAAAATGGTGGAGATAAGATTTCACGCGAAAATGCCCAAAACGTCCATTCGACTCTCGAGATTATCTGATCGAGAGTCGAATGTTGGATAGGTACGAGACGTCCATTCGACTCTCGAGATTAGCTGATCGAGAGTCGAATGTTTGATAGGTGCGGGACGTCCATTCGACTCTCGAGATCACCTGATCAAGAGTCATAGATTGAAAAATACGGAGCAGCTATTCGCAAGTCCCGAGTCTTCATAACCGATAGTCAAATACGGCAAAGCTCGATCCCCGAGCAGACCTTCTCACAAGTCGTTGAAAGACATTACACCCAAAATATGTCCTTGGACTCGCGACCACGTTTTATCCTGCGAGCAGCTTTACTACGGGCGTCTCCTTCCTTTTCGGAGGCCATGACTCCCAGCTACGGGCGTCTCCTTCCTTTTCGGAGGCCATGACTCCCAGCTACGGGCGTCTCCTTCCTTTTCGGAGGCCATGACTCCCAGCTACGGGCGTCTCCTTCCTTTTCGGAGGCTATGACTCCAACTATGGCTTCCGACCGGATCTAGCCGGATTTCAAGGGATTACCATCTAGGGGCGTGATTGTTGGAATAAATCATTGGGTTGGATCTGACTAAAAAGATAGGATTTTATCCCATGAAATCAGGGGATTCTCAGTATCGTATGCGACATCAACGGGATTTCGACATCTCACGTAACAGATTGGATTGTTTCAGATCTATATAAGGGGATGGCTCCCTTGAAGAGGAGGTACGTACTCATCATTCAATCTTGGTCCCGTTTTGCTTGGCTTCTCTTCTGTGGCCTAACTTAAGCGTCGGAGGGCTAACGGCTGGTCCCCAGCCACCCTTATTCGCTGTCTTGCTTCAGGTCTGGTGGTGGAAATCCCTCCTGGAGCGAAGGAGAAAAGCCGGAGGATCTCGTCACAAAATCTGACATTAACAATTTCGGATCTACAATACGCAAGTCGTCTCATATGAGGTATGACTTATCTCATAATCTCACGACCTGGCTATCATTCAGGCTATAACATTATTCGCATGAAGTGCAATGGTGCGACTATATTATTCGACTTTATCAGTCTCATCTTTAATCTTTTAGGACTGAAGGTGGATACAACTCATTCGCATCCTCATCCTTTATTATTTTCAATAAAGAGTGGTTCATACCTCAATGCATGAACATCACCCCAAGTGTACCTTTCTTATACATTTAGGGTTGGTTAACCTGTGCGAATGGGTGACTGGCCTGCTGACAAAAGTTGAAATCCTACTTGATCTCAAAGAAAATGCTGATGATATACATACCTAGTCTAACAAGTGCTCAATACTGAATAAAATGGAATTGATTATTCATAAAAGATCAAAGGTACATGATACAAGCATATCAATCAAGCTTGCCTCCATCCCATCTGCCTGACGTGAACCTGAAATAGATCTTTAGCTATAGGTTTCGTCATGGGATCAGCCATCATTTCCTTGGTCTGAATGTAGCTGAGGATAACCTTCTTTTCTTTCACTTGATCACGAACGTAATAATACTTTATCTCTATGTGCTTGGATTTCTGGTGATGTTTGGGGTCCTTTGCTAAGTCAATGACGGAAGTGTTGTCTATCCTCAACGATATAGGCTCATGAACACCTGGTACAACACCCAGTCTTGGAAGAAATCTACGAACCCATACACACTCCTAAACTACAGCACAACATGTAATGTACTCAGCCTCCATAGAAGAAAGGGCTGTGGATGTCTGTTTCTTGCTCGACCAAGAGATAGCTCCCCCTCCAAGAAAGAAGACATATCCTAAAGTAGACTTTCCCTCGTCGGCATCATTACCCTAGGCTGCATCAGAATATCCTTTAAGCTTGAGACTCACACCTTCATAACATAGCATCAGGTCCTTGGTTCCTTTGAGATAGTGGAATATACTTTTGACGGCTTGCCAATGAGACTATCCCGGGTTACTCTGGTAACGGCTGATTATGCCAACTGCATAACTAATATCCGGTCTGGTGTAAAGTATTGCATACATTAAGCTGCCTGTTGCGCTCACATAAGGTACTGAGGATATTGCTGATTTCTTAACTTCTATCTGGGGACACGATTTCCTGTCTAACTTGATAGCTTTATCCATAGGGGTTTCAACAACTTTTGAATTTTTCATCCTGAACCGCTCTAAGATCTTTTGTATGTAAGTGGCTTGTGACAAGCCTAAGAATCTTCTAGGATAGTTCCTAATGATTTTAACCCCTAGAATAAAGTTGGCTTCACCAAGATCTTTCATGTCAAAGTTTGAGAAAAGTCAATCTTTAGACATCATCAACAGTTGCATGTCATTACCAGCTAATAGGATATCGTCTACATATAGAGATAGTATCATAAAAGATCTTCCAGACCTTTTCACATATACATAATGATCTTCTTCACTCATCGTGAACCCGAAAGTGGTGATGGCTAAGTGAAACCTCATGTACCACTGCCTTGAAGATTGCTTCTACCCATAAATAGATCGTAACAACTCGCAAACTTTCTTTGGATACTTTTTGTCCACATAACCTATGGGTTGTTGCATGTATATTTCTTCATCCAAATCACTATTTAAGAATGCGGTCTTCACATCCATCTGATATAACTCTAAGTTTAAACTTGCGATAATGGACAAGATTATGCGGATTGAGGAGAATTTTGCAACAGGTGAAAAAGTTTCTTCATCATCAACACCTTCTTTTTGTGTAAAACCTTTAGCAACTAATCGTGCTTTGTACTTGTCCACTGTACCATTTGCCTTTCTTTTGATCTTAAGTACCCACTCGTTACCTATTGCTTTGCGATTGGAAGGCAAATTTACAAGATTGACCACCGAGATAAAGTATCATTACGTTTGTTATCAAGTGAGAGATAAGAAGGTTATCCTCAGTGTTAAGTGCTTAAATGTGTATATTCTAAACTTATTTCATCACTAACTATGCATGGTTTTCAAGCTTTAAGACTATTCTAATGTGTGGTTTTATGATTGTAGGAATGAGAGGGACTCCGTCCAATTGATGACTAAAAAGATCTATTTAGGAGCCTTGGATGAAGACCCAAGGTGGACCAAAGAAAGAAGAAAGCAGAGAAAGAAGAAGAGAGAAGAAAGAAAAGAAGGAAAATGAAGAAACCAAGGGCCAGACTGGTCATGACCGGTCGGCCAAGAGGGCCAAGACCGGTCTAGACCAGTCGGCCACCCCATGCTACCTCTCTGGACACTTAATGCAAAGAGGCTGACCAGTCTTGACCGGTCTCCCAGGACCTACCCTTCACAATCTGCACGCTGGACTGTCCCTAGACAGGCTAGACCGGTCGTCCAAATACAATATAAGAAAGCACTAGGGGTCTAAGGATCCACTTGTAGCAATCCTCAATGCATAATTCGTTGTAGTTTCCCAATTACACAACTAGAATCGAAATTAAATCCTATCTAGTCGGATGATAGAACGGTTGTATTACACAATCTGTCATATGTGCGATTCTATACATGATTCCCTCAATTCAAGTTAGGACTTGAGCACACTCAATTGTATAGATCAATCCTAGTTCCAATAGGTTAAAATCACAATCATAATCATAATTAAACTCTGTCAAAAAGCATAACTAGATCATGATTTGAACTTCATTCAAATCACATATACCATCAACACATAATTCAGAAACTAGTACAAAAAGGTAGAACTTTGGTTGAAGTTCCCACATGGAAATCCAAGTCTAAAGCGTATTGAATCCGATTCCTTGGAGTGTACAGGTCTAGAACTATGCAAAACAGTTACAAACTGAAGTAATTCTCCCAAACATCCATGAGTCATCATAAGACTAAGAAAAACTACTTAGAACTTTGAATATTGGAGCTTCAAGAGGAAGCTGCTGGAGTCTTGCTAAAATTACACTGGCTGACTAGTCAAGACCGGTCGGACTGGGCTGGTCGATCAGTCACGATCGGTCTAGCCTGGTATGTGGACTGTCTAGCGTGCTTGGATGAGTGGAAAAAGCCTTGGCCGACCGGTCTTGACTTGTTGGCCTCTTGCATGGTATGTCCAATGAGCAAACAGGAGGTGGTCAACCAGTCTAGACTGGTCGTGGCCATCTTGGCCGACCAGTCATGACCGGTCGGACCTATTTTCTGCATTTTCCTTCTTTCTTTCCTTCTCTCTTCTCTCTCCTTTCTCTTTTCTTTCTTTGGCCCACCTTGGGTCTTCATCAAGGCTCCTAAATAGAGCTTTTTAATCATCAATTGGGCGGAGTCCCTCTCATTCCTGCAGTCATAAAACCACGCATTAGAATAGTCTTAAAGCTTGAAAACCATACATAGTTAGTGATGAAATGGGGTTAGAATATACACATTTAAGCACTCAACACACACCTCAACCAGCATTTTGCTAGTCCCGAGTAAAACATGCATAAACCATTCATTCCTCCAAAACTCAACTCTCCTTCAGAAATTATGCTTCTATACCCTCTAAGACATGCAAGTGCAAAAATTGGAAAACTAAGTGATAGAGGTTGAAACCTTAAACTTTCAAGAACATAACAAGTACTCATATGGACCTCCCTCTGATTGATTGATAGATAGAAGTATTTGAACAATTTAACCTAGTGTGCTCAGTGAATGCTCATCTCATGAAAATTCGGGCTTATCTTCTTCATAAATCAGCTAAGGTATAGAATTTAAGGTGTACAGATCAACACATGCCTTTGACAGGAATTTACCTTACCGTCCTTCCGACGGCTTTCACACTACTTCCCATTTCCGTCTTTGGTTACGGGTAGACCATCCCCCGGTTTGTAATAGGTAGCCCTTTTTGAAATTTTCCACCATATTATCCATCATTCCCATATTTTCATCCTTCCTTTCTGTTTTCGATTTCATTATATAGGATTTTTAGAAATCCATATCTTTCGTTATTTTCCCATGGACAAGGATAGACAAAGTACCCCGGCTTGGTTTCTCAACACCTCGAATCCAAACTTAGCTAATCCACAAATCTAATAATCCTTTTAAAACATGAGAACTGTGTGAAGTGAATTAGGTGTAAAAGTGGTTAAAAGTTCTATCATTCATAAAAATAGGGGAATTCACTACAAGACTGGTACCTTAAAGAATGTTCAAAGTATTCAACATCACTTACTTTGCCTCTCCTTTTCTTATACTTACATCATCCCGAATGCATAGAAGCAAAGTTTTTTAATGGAGTTTTGAATTTTTAGAAAAACTCTGAAAAATCTTCGTCGTATTGCTCGAGATGTTACAAAACACTAGATACATCCTAGTGATCCTACACCCCCTAACCAAATCTTGCATTGTCCTCAATGTAAAAGATATGCAAAAGGCAAAATATGAGAGCAATTATAAATTAAAGGGAGTGAGGAATGAGAGTACCTGAGAGACCAACTGGAATTCTACCTCCTTCTAATGAACCTATGAAAAAGTAAACCAAAAGCAACAAAATCCTAATCCTAACTACTCTATACCTCCGTCAGACTAGGAGATCAAATATCCTGATATACAGGATCGGTTAGAGGTAAGGACATACCTTCTGACGGGAAATTCTTAAAGAACGTCTTCAGGCGTTGACCATTGGCTTTAAAAATATTACCGTTCCTTGAATTCAACAACTCGACGGTCCCATAAGGATAAACAGTTTTCACAACAAAAGGACATGTCCATCAAGACTTCAATTTTTCCAGAAATAAATGTAACCGAGAATTATACATAAGGACTTTTTGATTGATCGTGAAGGTCTTACGAAGGATATTCTTATCATGGAACACCTTCGTCTTGTCCTTGTAAATTCTTGCATTTTCATATGCATCATTCCGGAGTTCCGCAACTTCATTCAATTAAAGTTTACACAACGAGCTTGCCTTGTCAGAATCAAAATTCATCTTCTTTAGCTCCCAATATGCCCTATGTTCCAACTCCACGGGCAAGTGACAAGCTTTCCCATAGACAAGTCTATAGGGAGACATTCCAATGGGGGTCTTGAAAGCTGTACGGTAAGCCCAGAGTGCATTGGTAAGTCGAAGCGACCAATCTTTGCGATCGGGGTTCACTTTTTTTCTAAAATATGTTTAATTTCCCTATTGGATATCTGAGCTTGTCCACTTGTTTGTGGGTGATAGGGAGTGCTCACCTTGTGATTTACGCCATATTTTTTCATTAAAGCTTCAAACGGGAGGTTACAAAAATGGGATCCACCATCACTTATAATGACTCGAGGTGTTCCAAACCAGGAAAGGATATTTTCTTTTAAGAAACAAATGACTGTTTTATGGTCATTGTTCCGGCATGGAATCGCCTCGACCCATTTTGAAACATAGTTGACGGCAAGCACGATATATAAATTTTTAAAAAAGATGGGAATGGTCCCATGAAATTGATGCCCCAACAATAAAAAATTTCGATTGGTAAGATGGGATTGAGTGGCATCATATTTCTACGGGAGATTCCTCTCAATTTCTGACAAGGCTCACATGTTTTACAAAACTCATGGGTGTCCTTGAACATGGTGGGCCAATAAAACCCACATTGCAGAATTTTAGCTGTGGTTTTCTTAGCCGAAAAGTGGTCACCACATGCTTGAGAATGACAAAAGGAGATGATACTTTGTTGTTCATCATCCGGCACACATCTCCTTATGATTTGATCGGGACAATACTTGAATAAGTATGGGTCATCCCATAGGAATTTTCTTACCTCGTTGAAGAACTTATCCTTATCTTGCTTTTTCTAATGTGTCAGAATTGTACCTGTAGCAAGATAGTTAGCAATGTCCGCATACCATGGAAATTGGGAGACTTTAAAAAGTTGTTCATCAGGGAACATGTCATTGATCGCGGTCGTCTCAGAGGAACCGGTGAGAACAAGTCTAGAAAGATGGTCAGCAACTACGTTTTCTACTCCTTTCTTATCACGTATTTCTATGTCAAATTCTTGGAGTAGGAGGATCCATCTCAACAAGCGTGGCTTAGCATCCTTCTTAGAGAGAAGGTACTTAAGCGCTGCATGGTCGGTGAATATGATGATCTTGGATCTGATCAAGTAGGACCGAAACTTATCCAAAGCAAAAACTACGGCTAAAAGGTCCTTTGCCGTAGTAGAGTAGTTTGATTGAGCCGAGTTTAAGGTTCTACTTGCGTAGTAGATGACACAAGGCTTCTTATCTTTTCTTTAGCCTAACACAGGCCCAATAGCGTAGTCACTTGCATCACACATGATTTCAAAAGGAAGGCTCCAATCGGGTGGTTGCATTATGGGAGCACATGCCAACTTACCTTTAAGTTTGTTAAAGGCATTTTGATAATCATTATTCCACTCAAATGAGTTTTTCTTTTGAAGAAAGTTACATAAAGGATGAGAGAGTGAACTAAAGTCCTTTTTGAATCGTCTATAGAATCCAGCATGTCCTAAAAAGGACCGCACATCACATATGCTTTTGGGGAATGGAAGGTTAGCAATAAGATCGATTTTAGCCTTATCCACCTCGATTCCATTTTATGAGATGATGTGACCAAGGACAATTCCCTATTGAACCATAAAATGACATTTCTCCCAATTCAACACAAGGTTCTTGTCTTTACATCTTTTTAAAACAGTTTTTAAGTGCCCAAGGCACTCATCAAAATTACAACCAAATACAGAGAAATCGTCCACAAAGACTTCAAGAATCGTCCCCACCATATCAGAAAAAATACTCAATATACAACACTGAAAAGTGGCAGGGGCATTACATAGTCCAAACGACGTCCTTCGATAGGCAAAAGTGCCGAATGGACAAATGAATGTTATCTTCTGTTCACTCCCCAAGTGTAGGGCTGCGAAGTAGTAATAATTTGAAAAGACCGAGTATCGTTCCCACAGAGATTTATGAATGGGTATTCTTAGAATTTGTCTAAAACAACTAATAAATAAGATCCTATTAAGCACTAAAGCTGGAAATAGTGATTTGGGTTTAGACAGTGAATGTGTAAGGTAATATCAATCTAAAAATGCACTAGAACGCCAAGGATCCACTTTTGATAAGTTTCAATGCATCAACACAACTAGGTCTCTCATAACTCAATCGGAATCGAATTCATATCTCTATCCGATCTGAATATAGAGCGGTTAAATAAAAAATTATCCAAAACAGTTGCTCATTCATTGATTCGATTCCCACAACAATGCTCAAGCCTTGGGCATACTCAATTGTATAGGCCAAGCCTCTTTCCAATCTAGTTGAGATTCACAACCATAGCTTTCATCAAATCCTGTCACTAGACTTGATTACAACTAATGATTAGAACTCTAATTAAATCAAAATCAATCAACAAACAGCTATTCAGATTATAACAAAAGATAAGAACTTTAGTTGAATGAGTTCCCACATGAAGATCGAGCCATTGTACACAAGGCAATCAAATGATCTACCATGCCCGGAGTCGATGATAGATCAATGAAGTACACAAGCACAAACAATGCTCAGAAGGTAAGCCACCAAGCTTAGAATCACTAAGAATCACATGAGCCCGGAGTCATCAAGAGATCAAAGTAAAACCAAACTAGTACTTGATTCAAACTCATATTGAACTAAAATTCTTCAATTAAAACATAAAAGGAAACCTAGGTTGCATCAATCCATCAAAAACAAATCAAAAGCTTCACCTCTTAGCCCTATCTAAGAGGTTTTAGTTCATCTCTAACATCCTTGAACTAGAAGCCTCAAAAACATAAAAACTACTAAAACAGGAAGAAAACTAAGAAAACTTGAAGTAGAATCCGTCTCCCAAGCAATCCCCACGTCCTAGCATGCCCTGGTATGAAGAGGAGAAGTCCCTTTTATAGATTGGCGCGGAAGATTCCAGATTTAGCAAGGAATTACGCAATTGCGCAGAGAAAATCAGAGCTTCACGCACACACTGTTGCACTGACAACTGGTCTGGCGACCGGTCTGAGACTGTGGACGACCAGTCTCAAAACCTCCAAAATCATCCAGTGAGTTTTGTGTATCTGGACTACTCTCGACCTGTCTGGCGACTGGTCTACAGACGAGAAAAACAGTAAAAAAAAATACACTGTAGACCTGTCTGGCGACCGGTCTACAGACAGGTCTAAGCACAAAATTTCAGATTTTCTTCACCTTTCCCTCACGGTACTACTTCGCTATCGGTCGCCCAGGAGTATTTAGCCTTGCAAGGTGGTCCTTGCTGATTCACATGGGATTCTACGTGCCCCATGCTACTCGGGTCAGAGCGTAAGCTAGTGATGCTTTCGGCTACTGGACTCTAGCCATCTAGGGTGCATCACTCCACTGCTTCGCCTAGCAGCACGACGCTTGTATTGCTCTCCCACAACCCCGTTTTCACGGTTTAGGCTGCTCCCATTTCGCTCGCCGCTACTACGGGAATCGCTTCTGCTTTCTTTTCCTCTAGCTACTAAGATGTTTCAGTTCGCCAGGTTGTCTCTTACCTGCCCATGGATTCAGCAGTGTTCGCTCGCCTCAAGTGTAAGGCTGCGATGTAGTAATAAAACTCGGTAAGACCAAGGTCGATCCATAGGGAAATAGTAACAGTTCCCAAATCACTCCAGCAACTCAGTTTTTAATAGAAATCAGATTTAATTGAGTGTTTACTTAAAACAGGAACTTAATGACAATTCAGAGATATAAAGTACTAAGGCTTTCAAGGATCCACTTGTAGCAATCCTATGTCAATTCAGTCAATCCAAGTAGAAAACACAACTAGATTTGAAGTCCTATCTCTCATCTAGTTGGAGAATAAAGCATTCACACACATTCCATCACATTCAAGTTGAACTTCCAAGTTCTAGTCCAATAAAATCAATACTAAACTCAAAACCATAGCCTGCGGAGTAACAGCCATGCCTCTGGACTATGGCCTGCTCAAGGATTACTATAATCCGAATTTAGATAAACAAACATGATAATCTCAGAGAATTAAAAGGAATTCATGTCCGGAGCACATAAACTCAGATAAGACGTCTCAAACTACCACTTTTTGGAACTAAATCATGTAAAAATCCAAACTTGAATGTAAATTACTTGAATTAAACTGAAACCAACATAGAATTAGCTACAAGCTTCACCTCTCAGCCTTAGCTGAGAGGTTCTAGCCGAGCATTGTCATGCTACAACTAAAAACTCTGAAATAAAGCATAAAAACAGAAAAACCCGAATAGGAGAGTTGCAGCCGCTCCACAATCGCCTTCACTCTCCAAACTCACGTTCCTTAACCTCTCTGATAACCTAGGAAGAGCCCCTAGGTGTCCTTTTATAGCAAACAACCTCCCTTGCGTCGGATTCTGCGATAGATTACGCATTGCGCAGTGTTTTTCGGAGTCCTGATTTAGAAAGGACTTATCTTACGCAAGGCCGACCGGTCGTGACCGGTCGGACCAACTTTTAAAACAGCCCAGGGGGTACTACCGACCGGTCATGACCGGTCAGATAGACCTCCCATTCATCCAGCAAGTGTGGCCGACCGGTCATGACCGGTCGGACCAATGTGAAGTGGCTCCAGTGTGCATGGCCAACCAGTCAAGACCGGTCGGCCTGTCTTCAATACAAAACAGCCTTCATGGCCGACCGGTCATGACCGGTCGGCCTGTCTTCCATTGCTTCTTTTTTATGTGGCTGACCGGTCGGACGACCGGTCTGCCTTGTTTTTCTGCAACCTTTTCTTCTTTTCTTCATCCTCTTTTCTCCCTCTTTCTTCTTCTTTCTTTGGTCCATCTTAGGACTTCATGCAATAGCTCAAATAACCCTTGTTAAGCTCCAATTAGATGAAGTCCGCTCTCATCCCTATAATCACAAAAACATGTGTTAGGTGGGCCTTTAAACCATGAAAATCATGCAAACCTTGTTGTTTAATGGGCAATGCAATGTATAAATTGGAGGTTCAACAAGCAGCAGTTCGAAAGGTTGACCTATTAGGGAGTCTCCGGATCTTCTCTTCTTTCTTGCTTCTTTCTTCCACCTTTCGGCACTTGTTCTATTGATCTTCAATGCATACAAAGTGACTCTTTTAACCATGAATTGGTGAAGTCTCTTTCTCATTCCTACAATCACAAATCCATGCATTAGATTAGTCTTCAAATCATGAAACCATGCATAATGAGTGATGAATTGGGGTTAGAATATGCACAATTAAGAGCTCAACACACCCCCCAACTAGCATTTTACTAGTCCCGAGCAAAACATGCGTGAAACAAGTTTCATTCTCCAAAACCTAACTCTCCTCTAGAAAGTATTCTTCTATACATTCAAAGACACACAAGCATAAAAATCAGAGAAATTAGGTGATAGAGGTTGAAACCTTAAACTCTCAGAACATAATAAGTGTTTATATGAAATTCCCTCTGATTGATTGATAAATAGAAGAACTTGAACAAATTCAACCTAGTGTGCATAGTAAAAGTTCATCTCATGAGTTTCCGGGATTATCTTCTTCATAGATCAACTAAACTATAGATCTTAAGGTGCATAGAGCAACAACAAGCCTATGATAGGAATTTGCCTTACCGTCCTTCCGACGGCTTTCACACTACGTCCCATTTTCGGCTTTGGTTACGGGTAGACCATCCCCCGGTTGGTAGTAGGTAGCCCTAATTGAAATTTCCACCATTTTTCCATCATTCCCAATTTCATCCTTCCTTTTCCTTTTTCTTTTACATTAGATAGGATTTTTAGAAATCCATATCTTTCGTTATTTTCCCATGGACAAGGATGGACAAAGTATCCCGGCTTGGTTTCTTAATACCTTAAATCAAGGTTTAGTTAATCTACAAATCACATAATCCTTTTAAATCATGAAAATCGTGTAATGTGAACTAGGTGCAAAAGGTGTTCAAATTTTCTATCAATCATAAAAATAGGTGAATTCACATATAAAATCATTATATTAAGAGAAGTTCAAAGCTTGCAACATCCCTCACTTCGTATCTCCTCTTCTTATACTCATGCTATCTCGAATGCATAGAATCAAAGTTTTCCAAAAGAGTTTTGAATTTTTGAAAAAAATGAAAATTTTCTACATCATTGCTCGAAATGTCACAAAAACTAGTAGATTCATCTAAGGAATCTCTCACCCCCCAACCAAAACTTCACATTGTCCTCAATGTAAGAACGTGTGCAATGAATGCAACACATGAGAGTAATGACAAAACAAAAAGGAGTGAGAAAGAGAGATCACCTGAAGCATATATTTCGTAGCAAAATTAACTTTTGGAGATGGATTACTTCACAACTAATTCAACTATCAAAGCAAATCCTAATGGGAAAGCATTCTAGAAAATCTTCCTCCGTCAGACTAGGAGGTTAATCCCAACAACTCATCCAAAAGCATAAAGTCAAGCAGAATCATTATATGGATCAAAAGGTTTCGCAGTAACGTCATCCAATATCCTGCTTTACAATAAACATGTGTGTAGATAAACCACTAAAAATTCCAAAAATGAATATCAACAGGTTCCTTAATGTGTGCACCACATGTATAAGGGGAGACAACATCATATTTATCAGAAAAAATATGTCTCCAATCAGATTTTCCTGGGCATTGATATTGCAAGTAAGGATCATCCCAGGGTTGGTGGAGTTCAGTGTGCATGATCCACAAAGGTGTGAAAATATGAATTGATTTCTCAGCACAAAAAGGTATTGTTTCCACATCCTTCTCTCAGCTAACGTCATATGCCGATACCGACTCGAAAAGTGTGACCATATCCCTTATCATATCATCGTTCTCATCAAGGGAGTAAGTCATATCTTCATCTAAGTGACAGGAGTAAAAAGGTGAGAGGGACTCATTTTCCACAATAGAATTGACCATGTTTATTTCGTGGACCTCTGCATCCTCATCCTCTTGTTGGTTGCCAATATTGAAAGCATTCAACTCAATCGTTATATTGCCAAAAGACATTTGTATGACCCCACTCCTACAATTTATGATAGCGTTTGATGTAGCTAGGAATGGGCGGCCAAGTATGACAGGAATTTGAGGGCCAATATTAACCATGGGTTGTGTGTCCAAGATAATAAAGTCTACCGGGTAGTAGACTTTGTCAACTTGGACAAGGACGTCCTCAATCACCCCTCTCGGAATATGAATCGATCGATCAGCAAGTTGTAATGTGGTTTTGGTGGGTTTTAATTCACCTAAACCCAATTATTCATAGACAGAAAAGGGAATTAAGTTCACACTTGCCCCTAGATCAAGTAAAGCATGTTTTACCCGATAATCTCCAATTACGCATTATATTGTCGAACAACCAGGATCTTTGTGTTTCTTGGGCATCCCGTGGTTGATAATGGCACTTACATTCTCTGTCAAAAATGCTTTCTTTTGCACATGTATTTTTCTTTTAACCGTGCAAAGGTCTTTTAAAAATTTAGCATATAATGGTATTTGTTTAATGGCATCCAACAGTGGGATGTTAATTTTGACTTGCTTGAAAACCTCCAAAAATTCCTGATATTTATCTTGAGGTTTGGCTGAAATCAAGCATTGGGGGAATGGAACGACGGGCCTATATTCTTTCAATGGCTCTTTTTCATTCATGGCGGTGCTAGGTCCATCACCCTCTTTGGAAGATACCGGATCATTAGGCGTTGAAACCTTCACCGGATCAGATTTTTCAATAATTTTACCACTTCTAAGAGTGGTGATAGCCTTAGCATGTTCCATGTGTTGGTTAGAAGAACTAGGCACGCTTATTTCGCATTGTGGTTTTGGATTTGGTATGGGTTGGGCTAGAAGAATCCCTTCCCTTGCGTTTAAGCGAGCCTTGATTTCCTCCACCGAATTTTTAAGCTCAAGCATTATCGTATGGTTGGATTGATTTATTTGAGTTTGACCTTCCATGAATGCTTTCAAAGTATCCTCTATAGGCATTTGAGGTGGGGCCATAGGAATTTGCATTGGGGGCCCCCTTTGAGGATTATTTTGATTAGCCGTGTTTTCATTCGCCCAATTGAAGTTAGGGTTGTTTCTCCAACTAGAATTGTTCGTGTTTGAATTTGGAGTACTAAAAGGTCGTTGATAACTATGCAAAGCATTCGATTGTTTAAATAAAAGTTCTCGAAACGCATAGATTGTTGGACAATCCGGCGTTTGATGCACATTGGAAGCACAAATACCACAAATAGTTTCAACAGCCCCCTTTTGTTGGGTTGTGTCCACTTTCTTTAGTTCCATCTCCTCGACCTTTAGTGTGAGTTCAGCCACTCTAGAACCTAGATCATCTTGCTCATTTAAAACATAAATTTCTCCCTTTTCCTTGGCTTGGGGTTGTTTTGAACTTGTTGGCTTAGATGTATCCCATGCTTGTGTGTTTTCAGCCAACATGTCAAATGTTGAACCTCCAATTTATACATTGCATTAGCCATTACATAACATGGTTTGCATGATTTCCATGATTTAAAGGCCCATCTAACACATGTTTTTGTGATTGTAGGGATGAGAGCGGACTTCATCCAATTGGAGCTTAACAAGGGTTATTTGAAGACATTGGAGGAAGTCCTAAGATGGACCAAAGAAAGAAGAAGAAAGAAGGAGAAAAGAGAATGAAGAAAAGAAGAAAAAGTAGAAGAAAAACAAGGCAGACTGGTCGTCCGACCGGTCAACCACACAAAAGGGGCAAAAAGGAAGAAGGCCGACCGGTCTTGACCGGTCGGCCATGAAGACTGTTTACATTGAAGACAGGCCGACCGGTCAAGACCGGTCGGCCCTGCACACTGGATGAATGGGCAGGTCTGTCCGACCGGTCTTGACCGGTCGGCAGCACTCCCTGGACTGTTTGAAAAGCCAGGCCGACCGGTCACGACCGGTCAGCCCTGCGTAGGAAGAGTCCTTTCTAAATCTGGACTCCGAAAAACGCTGCGCACTGCGTAATCTTTCGCAGAATCCGACGCAAAGGAGGTTTATTGCTATAAAAGGACACATAGGGGCTCTTCCTAGGATATCAGAGAAGCTAAGGAATGAGGTTCTAAGGAGGGAAAGTGATCGTGGAGCGTCTGCAACTCTCCTATTCGGGTTTTTCTGTTTTTATGCTTTTATTTTGAGATTTTAGTTGCAGCATGACAATGCTCGGCTAGAACCTCTCAGCTAAGGCTGAGAGGTGAAGCTTGTAGCTAATTCTATGTTGGATTCAGTTTAATTCAAGTATTTTTCAATTCAAGTTTGGATTTTTCTTATGTTTCAGTTCCAAAAGTGGTAGTTTGAGATGTTTTGTGAGAGTTCATGTACCCAGGACATGAATTCCTTGCAATTCTCTGAGATTATCACAGGTTGCTTGTTTAGATTCGAACTATAGTAATCCTTGAGCAGGCCATAGTCCATAGGCATGGCTGTTACTCCGCAGGCTATGGATTTGAATTCTACATTGATTGAATGGATTAGAACTTGGAAGTTCAACTTGATTTGGATTGAATGTGTGTGAATGCTTTATATTCCAACTAGATGAGAGATAGGATTTCAAATCTAGTTGTGATCTCCACTTGGATTGACTGAATTGACATAGGGTTGCTACAAGTGGATCCTTGAAAGCCTTAGTACTTTATATCTCTGATTTTTCATTAAGTTGCTGTTTTAGTTAAATACCCAATTGAATATGAATTTCTTCCATAAACTGAGTTGCTGGAGTAGTTTGGAAGCTTGTTTCTATTTCCCTGTGGATCAACCTCGATCTTACCGAGTTTTATTACTACATCGCAGCCTTACACTTGAGGCGAGCGAACAAGTTTTTGGTGCCGTTGCCGGGGGATTAGATAACGATTTTCAAATGGTTCAATGGCTGTAGAAGTAGATAGGTTTTTCTGATTTTCTTAGAACTAACAAAGTTTTCTGTTTTGTAGGAATTCTTCTCTAAGTTCTAGCGCATCAGGTGATACCTTTCTAACTTAGTTTCTTTTAGATTAGTTTCAGATTTCAGTTTTCTAGGTTAGGATTAGCTTTGATTTTTGGTTGAGTGGTTTATGTCCCGTTGGGAACGTAATCACTCAAATCGTCTCCAATCTGAAGGTGGTTTAGTTGGACCATTGTCAGTCCATAGACGAGTCCGGAATTATCAAGAGCATTGTGAAAGTTTGGGGAGTATGGATCAAACACCTGTAAGGAATCCTCCCCCCCTACTCCAACTACAAACGCGAATCAGGAAGGAGTAGGAGAGAATGAGGTACATAATGTTCCTCCAATGAGATCACTACGGGACTACCTACAACCTGCTCGTGCAATTACACCTTCTTGCATAGTTCTACCAGCGAACGGTGGAACCCTTAACATAAAACCGAGTGTAATTCAACTTTTACCTAAGTTCCATGGGCTAGACTCTGACCGCCCATACTTACACTTGCAAGAATTCGAAGAAGTGTTGGCCACCTTACATTATCCCAATGTTTCCGAGGATACAATCAGACTTAAACTTTTTCCCTTTACTCTGAAAGAAAGAGCCAAAGATTGGCTTCACTCTCTTAGACCACATTCGATTGGGTCATGGGTTGAGATGAATCGGGAATTCCTGAAAAAGTTCTTCCCGGCTCATAAAACAAACACTCTTCGAAGGGCCATAATGAATTTCTCAGCTAAAGAGGTGTTGAGCTCTTAATTGTGCATATTCTAACCCCAATTCATCACTCATTGTGCAAGGTTTGTATGGTTTGTAAGCTAATTCAATACATGTTTTGTGACTACAGGATTGAGGGTGGACTCTACTCAATTGAAGACATAAAGAGCTCACTTGGGATCATTCGGGTGAATAAAGTTTGAGGATCAAAGAAGAAAAGAAAGAAAGAACTAAAGAAGAAAAGAAAGCCGAAGAAAGAAAAGAAAAATACAAAAAAGAAAAGAGGGCTGACCGGTCGTGACCGGTCGGCCAAGGAAGCCAGACCGGTCAGTGACCGGTCAGCCATGCATGTTTGGAGATATTGAGGACGTCCGACCGGTCATGACCGGTCGGATAGGATTGCTGGAACATCAATGGACAAGGCTTCTGGGACTTCACTAGGACCGACCGGTCATGACCGGTCGGTCATTGCTGCTGGATGAGGAGAAAAAAATACATCCGACCGGTCATGACCGGTCGGAATTGCTTGCTGGACTGATGTTCTATATGGCCCGACCGGTCATGACCGGTCGGCCATGCGTACTGAGTTAGAACTTTCTAATTTCTTCCCGAAATTCTCTGCGCTGCGTAAGTGTTACGCAAATTTCCGATTCTTCCGACGTTGTGGAGCCTCCAGACTATAAGAGGACACCTAGGGATCATTCCTGGGGCATCCGAGAAGGGTTCAAGCGAGGTTGGAGGCTGTGGAAGTGAAGATTGGAGTTTCACAACTCCTTTTGGTTTGCTTTGCTGTTTTTATGCTTTTTGTAGTTGTTTCATGTTTCCTTGGATCATGAGCAGCTAAACCTCTTAGCTAGGGCTAAGAGGTGAAGCTTGTAGTGTATCCAAGATGTTTTAATTCGTAGTTAAGTGGTTTTCAGTTTGTAATTCATGATTATGAACTAAGGTTTGAAGTTTATACAAGTTTTTAAGTAATTTCTCTTAGTCTTGTGATGACTCATGGATGTTTGGATGAATTACTTATCTTCTTAATTTGTTTGCAACGGTCTAGACCTGTATGATCCGAGGAATTGGAGTGCGCTCTAGTACCAAGCTCTTCATAAAAGGGCATCATGCCAAAGTTCTAGTTTTGGTTGATTATCTGGAATATGTATGGACTGTGCATATAATTTGAATCCAGTTCAAATCATGATCTAGCCTTGTCTTGTGAGAAGACTTGAGGATGGTTATGATTGGGAATTGGACCTATAGAAAAGGTGAATGACCTATGTAATGAGCATGCTCAGATCAGCCTAGAGTTGAGTGAACTTTATGCACAGAACTTACATGTTACAGACTTCTGGTTTAACAGTTCTATCATCCGACTAGATAGACCTGACTGGTGATTCTAGTTGAGAGAATGGGAAACCACAGCGGATTGAACATCGAGGATTGTTACAAGTGAATCCTCGAACCCCTAGTGCCTTCTTATAATTGTTACATTCAATTTAGCTTAAACTGTTAATCACACACATTCTATTCAAACTTTGATTGTTAGCTTCAATAGAAACTTGTGGATGAGTTTGTGACATCCTACATAAGTCCCTGTGGATCGACCTCGGTATTACCGAGTTTATTACTACATCGCAACCCTACACTTGGGGAAGCGAACAAGTTTTTGGCGTGAAAGTCGTCGGAAGGACGGTAAGGCAAATTCCTGTCATTGGCTTGATGTGGCTCTATGTACCTTGAGTTCTATAGTCTAGTTGATCTATGAAGAAGATAATCCTAGAAACTCGTGGAATGAATTTTCACTACCCACACTAGGATGAATTTGTTCAATTCCCTCTATTTATCAACCAATCAGTGGGAATCTCATATGAATGCCTATTATGTCTTGAGGATTTATGGTGCCAACCTTTGACGCCTAATCTTTCTGAATCTTACACTTATGAACCCTGGAATGTATAGAAGGATGGTTTCTGAAAGAGAGTTGAGTCTGAAGAATGAGATTAGCTTCACGCATGTTTTGCTCGGGACTAGCAAAATGCTAGTTGGGGGGTGTGTTGAGCTCTTAATTGTGCATATTCTAACCCCAATTCATCACTCATTGTGCAAGGTTTGTATGGTTCGTAAGCTAATTCAATGCATGTTTTGTGACTACAGGATTGAGGGTGGACTCTACTCAATTGAAGACATAAAGAGCTCACTTGGGATCATTCGGGTGAATAAAGTTTGAGGATCAAAGAAGAAAAGAAAGAAAGAACTAAAGAAGAAAAGAAAGCAGAAGAAAGAAAAGAAAAATACAAAAAAGAAAAGAGGGCTGACCGGTCGTGACCGGTCGGCCAAGGAAGCCAGACCGGTCAGTGACCGGTCAGCCATGCATGTTTGGAGATATTGAGGACGTCCGACCGGTCATGACCGGTCGGATAGGATTGCTGGAACATCAATGGACAAGGCTTCTGGGACTTCACTAGGACCGACCGGTCATGACCGGTCGGTCATTGCTGCTGGATGAGGAGAAAAAAATACATCCGACCGGTCATGACCGGTCGGAATTGCTTGCTGGACTGATGTTCTATATGGCCCGACCGGTCATGACTGGTCGGCCATGCGTACTGAGTTAGAACTTTCTAATTTCTTCCCGAAATTCTCTGCGCTGCGTAAGTGTTACGCAAATTTCCGATTCTTCCGACGTTGTGGAGCCTCCAGACTATAAGAGGACACCTAGGGATCATTCCTGGGGCATCCGAGAAGGGTTCAAGCGAGGTTGGAGGCTGTGGAAGTGAAGATTGGAGTTTCACAACTCCTTTTGGTTTGCTTTGCTGTTTTTATGCTTTTTGTAGTTGTTTCATGTTTCCTTGGATCATGAGCAGCTAAACCTCTTAGCTAGGGCTAAGAGGTGAAGCTTGTAGTGTATCCAAGATGTTTTAATTCGTAGTTAAGTGGTTTTCAGTTTGTAATTCATGATTATGAACTAAGGTTTGAAGTTTATACAAGTTTTTAAGTAATTTCTCTTAGTCTTGTGATGACTCATGGATGTTTGGATGAATTACTTATCTTCTTAATTTGTTTGCAAAGGTCTAGACCTGTATGATCCGAGGAATTGGAGTGCGCTCTAGTACCAAGCTCTTCATAAAGGGGCATCATGCCAAAGTTCTAGTTTTGGTTGATTATCTGGAATATGTATGGACTGTGCATATAATTTGAATCCAGTTCAAATCATGATCTAGCCTTGTCTTGTGAGAAGACTTGAGGATGGTTATGATTGGGAATTGGACCTATAGAAAAGGTGAATGACCTATGCAATGAGCATGCTCAGATCAGCCTAGAGTTAAGTGAACTTTATGCACAGAACTTACATGTTACAGACTTCTGGTTTAACAGTTCTATCATCCGACTAGATAGACCTGACTGGTGATTCTAGTTGAGAGAATGGGAAACCACAGCGGATTGAACATCGAGGATTGTTACAAGTGAATCCTCGAACCCCTAGTGCCTTCTTATAATTGTTACATTCAATTTAGCTTAAACTGTTAATCACACACATTCTATTCAAACTTTGATTGTTAGCTTCAATAGAAACTTGTGGATGAGTTTGTGACATCCTACATAAGTCCCTGTGGATCGACCTCGGTATTACCGAGTTTATTACTACATCGCAACCCTACACTTGGGGAAGCGAACAAGAGGGTGAATCTTTTTTTCAACGTTGGGAAAGATTTAAGGATCTCTTACTTGCTTGCCCACATCATGGCTATGAGAGTTGGCGAGTTATAAATTTTTTCAATGATGGATTAAGTTCCAATATGCGCCAATTTGTGGAAATGATGTGCAATGGCGAGTTTATGAGTAAAAATCCAGATGAGGCTTGGAGTTACTTGGACATGTTGGCTGAAAACGCCCAATCTTGGGATACATCGGATAAACCCAATAACTCCAAGCTCACTTAAGAGAAAAGTGGGATCTATATCCTTAAGGAGGAAGATGATGTGAATGCAAGGATAGCCAACCTCACAAGGAAGGTTGAGGCCATGAAACTTAACAAAAGTGGAGTTCCCAAGTCCAAGGAAGCTGTTGAAAACATATGTGGGATTTGCCTCACCGACTTACACGCTATGCAAGATTGTCCCACAATTCCTGCATTTCAGGAAGTGCTACATGAGACAGCCAATGCCACATATGGTTATCAACGGCCCTTCAATGGACCGGTAGGTAATACGTACAATGAGAGTTGGAAGAACCACCCGAATTTCAGTTGGAAGAATGCTCCTACAGGCAATCCTACCAACTCCCAAAGAGGGCCACCCATGCAAAATATGGCCCCACCTCAAGTCTCATTGGAGGATACCTTGAGAGCGTTTATGCAAGGGCAAGCGCAAATAAATCAATCGAATCAGCAAATGTTCCAAGAGCTTAAAGTCTCGGTTGATGAGATTAAGGGACACTTAAATGCTAGGGAAGGGACCTTTCCAGCTCAACCTCAGCCCAATCCAAAGCAAGTACAGGAAGTAAGCATCCCTAATTCTTCCAACCAAAACATGGAGCAAGCTAAATCCATTACCACCCTTAGAAGTGGTAAACAAATTGACAAAACTATTCCGGTGAAGGCCGATGAGCCTAATGATCCGGTAAATTCTGAGGATGAAGATGGATCTAACTTAGCCCCACAACAACCGGAACGTATTTACAAGCCCGTAGCACCATTCCCTTCGAGATTGGTTGCCCCAAAATCTCTCCCAAATTCTCAAGATATTCTAGAGATTTTCAGACAAGTAAAGATCAATATCCTTTTGCTTGATGCCATCAAACAAATTCCCTCTTATGCCAAGTTTCTAAAAGACCTATGCACAACAAAACGCAAATATAATGTGCAGCAAAAGGCCTTCTTAACAGACCAAGTGAGTGCCATACTCACTCAAAAGACCCCCCCAAAATTCAAAGATCCCGGTAGTCCCACCGTCTCATGTATCATTGGAGACTACCGGATTGAACGTGCCTTGTTAGACTTGGGGGCGAGTGTGAACTTGACCCCATACTCGGTATATGAGCAATTGGGTCTTGGTGAATTAAAACCCACCAAAATCACATTGCAACTCGCTGATAGATCTATCCGTGTACCGAGGGGGATAGTTGAGGATGTTCTAGTCCAAGTTGACAAATTCTACTACCCAGTAGATTTTATAGTCTTGGACACACAACCAGTTGTGGATGCTAGCACCCAAATACCGGTAATACTAGGCCGCCCATTCCTTGCCACATCAAACGCAATCATCAATTGCCGGAATGGGGTGATGCAACTATCTTTTGGAAACATGACACTAGAGGTGAATGTGTTTCACTTGGGCAAAAGACATAGGGATGTAGATGATGATGAGTTCTTCGAAGTAAACATGCTTGAAACTTTTGAAGAAGAACTCCTCCAACTTGAACCACTAGAAAGCTTGGAGACATGCTTAGCACATTTCATGGATTCTGAAGACCCCATCATTAGTGAGATTGTGCAAGCATTAAATATAGAAAGACCGGTGGTAGATATTAGCCGGTGGAGGCCCCATTTTGAGAAATTACCACCAACCACATCAAGGCCTCTACCGTCTAACATCAAACCACCAAAGCTTGACCTCAAACCATTGCCATCCGAGCTTAAATACGTATATTTGGGTCAAGAGGAAACGTTCCCACTTGTCATTGCCTCCCACCTTGAGAAGGACCAAGAGCTCAAGTTGATTGAGTTACTCAAAGAATATAGGGAAGCCATAGGTTGGACAATAGCGGATCTCAAAGGGATAGATCCTTCGGTTTGCACGCACCGAATACACCTTGAAGAAAATGCAAAAACGACTAGACAACCTCAAAGACGGCTAAATCCAAACATGATAGAGGTTGTCAAAGCCGAGGTGTTGAAGCTATTGGATGTGGGAATTATCTACCCCATCTCAGATAGCCAACGGGTGAGTCCTACCCAAGTTGTCCCCAAGAAATCCGGTATTACCATCATTGAGAACGCCAACAACGAGCTTATACCGACGAGGGTGACCACTGGTTGGCGTATGTGCATTGATTATAGGAAGCTCAACACGGTTACTAGGAAAGACCACTTCCCTCTCCCATTTATGGATCAAATTTTGGAGAGGTTGGCAGGTCATTCCTATTATTGCTTCCTAGATGGCTATTCCGGATACAACCAAATTGAGATAGGTCCGGAAGACCAAGAGAAAACCACATTTACATGCCCGTTCGGTACCTTCGCTTACCGAAGGATGCCATTCGGGTTATGCAATGCACCCGCCACATTCCAACGATGCATGTTGAGTATTTTCTCGGATATGGTGGGTGAGTTTCTTGAGGTATTCATGGATGACTTTTCTGTTTTTTGTTGTACATTTGATGAGTGTCTTGTTGAGCTCTTAATTATGCATATTCTAACCCCAATTCATCACTCATTGTGCAAGGTTTGTATGGTTTGTAAGCTAATTCAATGCATGTTTTGTGACTACAGGATTGAGGGTGGACTCTACTCAATTGAAGATATAATGAGCTCATTTGGAACTATTCTAATGAAGAACGTTTGAGAACTAAAGAAGAAAAGAAAGCAGAAGAAAGAAAGGAAAAATACAAGAAGAAAAGAGGGCTGACCGGTCGTGACCGGTCGGCCAAGGAAGCCAGACCGGTCAGTGACCGGTCAGCCATGCAGATTAGGCTCCTACTGAAGACGTCCGACCGGTCTTGACCGGTCGGACATATGTGCTGGAACTTCATTGAAAAGGACCGACCGGTCGGTCATTGCTGCTGTAATGTGGATAAAAACATCCGACCGGTCTTGACCGGTCGGATAGGCTTGCTGGACTGATGTTCTACGATGCCCGACCGGTCTTGACCGGTCAGGCATACCTGCTGGAGTATTTTTACTTGAGGCCGACCGGTCTTGACCGGTCGGCCATGCGTACTGAGTTAGAACTTTCTAATTTCTTCCCGAAATTCTCTGCGCTGCGTAAGTGTTACGCACTTTTTCGATTCTTCAGAAGTCATGGAGCCTCCAGACTATAAGAGGACACCTAGGGATCGTTCCTAGGGCATCCTAGAAGGGTTCAAGCGAGGTTGGAGGCTGTGGAAGTGAAGATTGGAGTTTCACAACTCCTTTTGGTTTGCTTTGCTGTTTTCATGCTTTTTGTAGTTGTTTCATGTTTCCTTGGATCATGAGCAGCTAAACCTCTTAGCTAGGGCTAAGAGGTGAAGCTTGTAGTGAATCCAAGATGTTTTAATTCGTAGTTAAGTGGTTTTAGTTTGGAATTCATGATTATGAACTAAGGTTTGAAGTTTATACAAGTTTTTAAGTAATTTTTCTTAGTCTTGTGATGACTCATGGATGTTTGGATGAATTACTTATCTTTTTAATTCGTTTGCAACGGTCTAGACCTGTATGATCCGAGGAATCGGAGTGCGCTCTAGTACTAAGCTCTTCATAAAGGGACTTCAGGCCAAAGTTCTATTTTAGTTGATTTTCTGGAATATGTAAGGACTGTGATGGTGATTTGATTCTAGTTCAAATCCTAATCTAACCTTGTCTTGTGAGAGGACTTGGGGATGGTTATGATGGAGAACTGGATCTATAGGAAAGGGGAATGACCTATGCAATTGAGCATGCTCAGTTCGGCCTAGATTGAGTGAATCTTATGCATAGAACTTACATATTACAGACTGTTTAGTTTAACAATTCTATCATCCGACTAGACAGACAGGAATGTCAATTCTAGTTGAGAAAATAAGAAACCACAGCGGATTGAACATCAAGGATTGCTACAAGTGGATCCTTGAAACCCTAGTACCCTCTTATAATTAATTAATCTCGATTTAATTCAGCTTTTGTTACTCACATCAACTTTATACAACCATCTGATTAGTAGACTTCAATAGACACTTGTGGATGAATTTGTGAGATCCTACATAGTCCCTGTGGATCGACCTCGGTCTTACCGAGTTTATTACTACATCGCAACCCTACACTTGGGGAAGCGAACAAGTTTTTGGCGCCGTTGCCGGGGATTTTGACGGTTTTCACAGATTTCTGAAATTAGTATCTATTTAGGATTTTTTTTTTAGATTTTTAGACTAACTTAGTTTGTTTATTTGATTTTTTTCAGGGATTTCTAGGAAGCTGAAGAAGATTCAAGGATTTCAAGTGCGAATCAGGTTCTATCCTTCTAAAACCTTACTCTTCTTCTTCTCCTATTCATTCCTATTTTATTCATCTCTTGTAGAGTGGGTGGAGACTCCTTTTGGATCTCCAAAAGGTCGGCCTTTTCGCCACCTGGATTCCTATTGGTCGGCTCAGCCGCCTTGGATCACCTTGTGCTCAGAGATTTCTTTTCTTATCTCTACTCCTCTTTTTCCTTTTTCTACACTTTTTCTCAAAAGATTCAAAGAGTGGGTGGGGAGTTCTCTGAACCTCTATTGACCAGGAGAAATCGGTCTTTATCCTTGCTTCTGGCCTAGCCATTACAAGACACCTTGTGCTTCGGTCTTAGAGAAGAGTAAAGAAAAGGGAGGAAGAATTCTCCTTTCTTTTTGTTTCTTATTTTTGGTTTTGCATGCCACATTGGGCTCGGGATTCCAATAACCGACTCATAAGTGAAGGGGGGATAGTAGAAGGGATTGATAGAGAGCCACGTGCTAGGAGACAGCTAGATTCTCCAATTTTATCTGAAAATATGGCTGCAAATCAACCTAACCCGGTTCAAAATCAAACTGAAACAGGGGAGAATGTGGTTGAGAATGTTCCCCGACCTAGGACTTTACGTGATTTCTTGCAACCTGCAAGAACGAGCACTCCCTCATGCATAGTTTTCCCACCAAATGCAGGGAATGTGGATTTGAAACCGGGAGTGATCAATCTTCTCCCTAAATTCCATGGTTTAGACAGTGAAAGTGCCTATCAACACCTTAGGGAGTTTGATGAGGTAATCACCACCATGCACTTTGCAAATGTGACTGAAGATGTAGTAAGACTTAAATTCTTCCCTTTCACTCTTAAGGATAAAGCCAAGGGTTGGCTTTATGTATTGAGGCCAAGATCAATTGGGTCATGAAATGATATGCACAGAGAATTTATAAAAAAATTCTTCCCTACTCACAAAACGAACATGCTTAAGCGCCTTATCATGAACTTTGCCCAAAAGGAGGATGAAACTTTTTCCCAATGTTGGGAGAGATTCAAGGACCTATTAAACGCATGCCCACATCATGGCTATGAAAATTGGCGGATTATAAGTTTTTTCTATGAAGGACTGATTCCATCCATGCGCCAATTTATAGAGATGATGTGTAATGGGGAGTTCATGAATAAGGAAGCTGATGAAGCATGGGATTATCTGGAAGAATTGGCTGAAAGTGCACAATCTTGGGACACACCTAAACCAACAAATTCCAAGATTGGCCAACAAAAGGAAAAGGGAGGAATGTATGTCCTATCAGAAGAAGATAGCATAAGTGCACGGTTGGCTAGCCTTACAAGAAAGGTCGAAGCCATGGAATTAAGGAAAGGAGAAACAATTAACTCCACTGAGGTTGAAACTGTTTGTGGAATTTGTGCTGGAAATCAATATGCTACACCAGATTGTCCCACAATTTCAGCAGTCCAAGGCATCCTACAAGAACAAACAAATGCCATAAACAGTTATCAGCAACAATACGGTACTCCAAACTCAAACACGTATAATCCTAATTGGAAGAACCATCCCAACTTCAGTTGGAAGAATGGGCCCAATGCAAATGCAAACAACACTCCAAAAGTATCACTAGAAGAGATGTTGGGTGCATTTGTATCGGTCCAGAATGAACATAACAAGACAAACTCTCTAAAGATAGATGGGTTCATGCAAGAGCAATTGAAATTCAATCAAAACTCAAACCAAGCCATCAATGAATTGAAAACATCTTTGGCTAGAGTTGAAGCTCACCTTAGTGTTAGAGAGAAGGGCACACTCCCTGCTCAAACTCTTCCTAACCCAAGGACCCAGTATGAGATACAAGATGCAAGCTCATCCTCCCACCATACGGAACATGTCCAAGCTATCACCACCTTGAGAAGTGTGAAAGAAATTGACAAATCTAATCCGGTGAAGGCCCCAAAGCCTAAGGATCCGAAAATTCCCAAAGAGAATGATAGTCCAAACAATATTCCACAAGAGAAAGAACCGGAAAGGCAATACAAGCCGGTTGCCCCATTTCCACAAAGGTTGATTTCACCTAAACCTTTAGATAAAAATCTGGAAATTCTGGAAGTTTTCAAGCAGGTGAAGATCAACATTCCGCTGTTGGATGCAATAAAACAAATACCATCTTATGCCAAATTTTTAAAGGAATTGTGTACAATCAAAAGGAAACATAACGTTCACAACAAAGTGCTTTTGGCTGAGAATTTGAGTGCCATCATCAAACAAGAGGTGCCCCAAAAATACAAAGATCCGGGTAGTCCAACCATATCATGCATCATAGGAGACTACCAGATTAAACAAGCCCTACTCGACTTGGGGGCAAGTGTGAATCTCATTCCATACTCGGTCTATGAACAACTTGGGTTAGGTGAATTGAAACCCACCAAAACCACACTCCAACTTGCTGATAGATCCATCCGGATACCGAGAGGAATGGTAGAGGATGTTCTAGTCCAAGTTGATAAATTCTACTATCCAGTAGATTTTATTGTCTTGGACACACATCCTGTGATAGGCACCGGTACTCAAATTCCCGTCATACTTGGACGACCATTTCTAGCTACCTCAAACGCCATTATCAATTGTAGAAACGGACTTGTACAAATGTCCTTTGGAAATATGACCCTTGAGCTTAACATATTTGAGTTATGCAAACAACCGCGGGAAGTTGATGATGATATCCACGAATTAAACATGATCGAATCATTCGTGGAAGATACAATCCCCTTGTCACTATTTTCCGACCCTTTGGAGGCATGTGTGGCCCATCTCCATGATATGAATGATGATACAACACAAGAGATGGATGTCATTCTAGATGTGATGCTGGTGCGTGAAAATAAAAGATGGAGGGCCCCAATTGAACCTTTGCCTATAAATGAGAACAAGGCCCTCCCATCCAACATTAAGGCACCAAAACTCGACCTAAAATCATTGCCAAGTGAGCTAAAATATGTTTATTTAGGTCGAGAGGAGACATATCCAGTGGTGATTTCTTCCCACTTGGATGAGGAACAAGAGAGTAGGCTAATAGCCACTCTATTAGAGCACAAGAGTGCCATCGGATGGACAATTGCGGATCTCAAAGGCATAGACCCACTGATTTGCACTCACCGCATACACCTTGAGGAAAATGCAAAGACATCCCGGCAACCACAAAGACGACTAAATCCAAATATGAAGGATGTGGTTAAGGCCGAAGTGGTGAAACTATTGGATGTAGGTATCATTTACCCAATATCTGATAGCCAATGGGTGAGCCCAACTCAAGTGGTGCCTAAGAAATCCGGAATAACCATCGTAGCCAATGCCAATAACGAACTCGTGCCAACTAGAGTCACTACCGGTTGGAGAATGTGCATTGACTACAGGAAGCTAAACACTGTCACGAGGAAAGACCACTTTCCCCTACCGTTTGTTGATCAGATTTTAGAACGGTTGGCGGGCCATTCCCACTTTTGCTTCCTTGATGGCTATTCAGGGTACAACCAAATAGAAATTGCCCGTGAAGATCAAGAAAAGACTACATTCACATGTCCATTCGGTACTTTCGCTTATCGACGAATGCCGTTTGGACTATGTAATGCCCCTGCCACCTTTCAGCGTTGTATGATGAGCATCTTTTCTGACATGGTGGGTACCATTCTCGAAGTCTTCATGGATGATTTTTCTGTATTTGGTTGTAACTTTGATGAGTGCCTTGAGCACTTGAAATCTGTGCTAAAAAGATGTGAAGAGAAGAACCTTGTGCTCAATTGGGAAAAGTGTCACTTCATGGTTCAAAAGGGAATTGTACTTGGTCACATCGTTTCACAAAATGGAATTGAGGTGGACAAGGCGAAAATTGATCTTATCTCTAACCTACCACCACCCAAAAGCATACGAGATATACGGTCCTTTTTAGGACACGCAGGATTTTACAGAAGGTTTATAAAGGATTTCAGTTCACTCTCTCGCCCTTTATGTAACCTACTTCAAAAGGAAAATTCATTCGAGTGGAATGAAGAATGTCAACGGGCATTCACCACTCTTAAAGGTATGTTGACATGCGCCCCAATAATGCAACCACCTGATTGGAGCCTTCCTTTTGAAATTATGTGCGATGCTAGCGACTATGCTATTGGGGCTGTGTTAGGCCAAAGAAAAGATAAAAAGCCGTGTGTCATCTACTATGCAAGTAGAACCCTAAACTCAGCCCAGGCAAACTACACCACTACTGAAAAGGAACTTTTAGCAGTAGTTTTTGCCTTGGAGAAGTTTAGATCCTACTTGATTGGATCCAAGATCATCGTATTCACCGACCATGCCGTGCTTAAGTATCTTCTCTCTAAGAAGGATGCTAAACCACGGTTATTAAGATGGATCCTCCTACTCCAAGAATTCGACTTAGAAATACGTGATAAGAAAGGAGTAGAGAATGTAGTAGCTGACCACCTCTCTCGACTGGTCCTCACTGACTCCCCTGAAACGACTGTAATCAATGACATGTTCCCTGATGAACAACTTTTTGCTGTTTCCCAATTACCATGGTATGCGGACATTGCTAATTATCTTGCTACAAGTACAATTCCTACATATTGGAAAAAGCAAGATAAGGATAGATTCTTCTCAGAGGTACGGAAATTTCTATGGGACGACCCATACTTGTTCAAGTATTGTCCCGATCAAATCATAAGGAGATGTGTCCCAGATGATGAGCAACAAAGTATCATCTCCTTCTGTCATTCTCAAGCATGTGGTGGCCATTTTTCGGCTAAAAAGACCACAGCGAAAATTCTACAATGTGGGTTTTATTGGCCCACCATGTTCAAAGACACACATGAGTTTTGCAAAGCTTGCGAACCTTGTCAGAAATTAGGAGGAATCTCCCGTAGAAATATGATGCCACTCAATCCCATCTTAATTGTCGAAATTTTTTATTGTTGGGGCATTGATTTCATGGGCCCATTCCCACCTTCTTTTGGAAACCAATACATCTTGCTTGCTGTTGATTATGTTTCCAAATGGGTCGAGGCCATCCCTTGCCGGAATAATGACCATAAAACGGTCATTCGATTCTTAAAAGAAAACATTCTTTCCCGGTTTGGTACGCCTCGAGTCATCATAAGTGATGGAGGGTGTCACTTTTGCAATCGCCCTTTTGAAGCATTAATGAAGAAATATGGCGTAACGCACAAAGTGAGCACTCCCTATCACCCACAAACTAGTGGACAAGCTGAAATATCCAATAGGGAGATTAAACACATTTTAGAGAAAACGGTGAATCCCGATCGCAAGGATTGGTCACTTCGGCTTACCGATGCGCTGTGGGCTTACCGTATTGCCTTTAAAACCCCTATTGGAATGTCTCCCTATAGACTTGTCTATGGGAAGGCTTGTCACTTACCTGTGGAGTTGGAACATAAGGCATATTGGGCTATTAAGAAGATGAATTTCAATTCTGACAAGGCAAGCTCTCTACGCAAACTACAATTGAATGAACTTGCAGAAATCCGGAATGAAGCTTATGAGAATGCAAGAATTTACAAGGACAAGACGAAGATATTCCATGATAAGAATATTCTTCGCAAAACATTCACGATAAATCAAAAAGTCCTCATGTATAATTCTCGCTTACATCTATTTCCGGGAAAATTGAGATCTCGGTGGACCGGTCCCTACATTGTGCAAACTGTCTATCCATATGGGACTGTCGAGCTGTTAAATCCAAGGAACGGCAACATTTTTAAAGCAAATGGGCAGCGATTAAAGCCGTTCTTTGAGAACTTCCCTTCAGAAGGTATGTCCATACCTCTGAATGATCCTGTGTATCAGGATGATTGATCTCCTAGTCTGATGGAGGTATAGAGTAGTTAGGATTAGGATTTTGCTGCTTTTGTTTTCGTTTTCATAGGTTTGTTAGAAGGAGGAAGATCTCCATTTTTCACTCTCTCAGGTACTATCATTCCTCACTCCCTTTTATTTTCAAATTGCTCTCATGTTTTGCTCATTGTACATCTTTTACATTGAGGACAATGCAAGATTTGGTTGGGGGGTGTAGGATCACTTGGATGAATCCAGCGATTTGCAACATTTCAAGCAATCATGTGGAAATTTTTCGATTTTTCAAAAATTCGAAACTCTTTTGGAAAACACCGGTTTTATGCATTCAAGTTGATATGAGCACAAGAGGAGGAGATATGAAGTGTATGGGGCTGGATGTCTGCAATCTCTCATAGCATAATGGTTTTATATGTGAACTCCCCTATTTTTGTGATTGATAGAAAATCTGAACACTTTTACACCTAGTTCACATTACACGATTTTCATAAGTTGAAGGGATTATGTGACTTATGGATTAGCTAGACTTTGAATTAAGGTATTGAGAAATCAGGCCGAGGTACTTTGTCCATCCTTGTCCATGGGAAAATAATGAAAGATATGAATTTTTAAAAATCCTATCTAATTTAAAAGAAAAAGGAAAAGTAAGGATGAAATTGGGAATGTGAAAAATGGTGGAAATTCCGATTAGGGCTACCTACTACCAAGCGGGGGATGGTCTACCCGTAACCAAAGCCGGAGAAATGGGACGTAGTGTGAAAGTCGTCGGAAGGACGGTAAGGCAAATTCCTGTCATGGACCTGATGTGGCTCTACGTACCTTGAGTCCTATAGTCTACCTGATCTATGAAGAAGATAATCCTAGAAACTCGTGAGATGAATTTTCACTACCCACACTAGGTTGAATTTGTTCAGGTCCTTCTATTTATCAAACAATCAGCGGGATTCTCATATGAATGCCTATTATGTCTTGAGGATTTACGGTTCCAACCTTTGACACCTAATCTTTCTGAATCTTACACTTATGAACCTTAGAATGAATAGAAGGAGGGTTTCTGAAAGAGAGTTGAGTTCTGAAGAATGAGATTAGCTTCACGCATGTTTTGCTCGGGACTAGCAAAATGCTGGTTGGGGGGTGTGTTGAGCTCTTAATTATGCATATTCTAACCCCAATTCATCACTCATTGTGCAAGGTTTGTATGGTTTGTAAGCTAATTCAATGCATGTTTTGTGACTACAGGATTGAGGGTGGACTCTACTCAATTGAAGATATAATGAGCTCATTTGGAACTATTCTAATGAAGAACGTTTGAGAACTAAAGAAGAAAAGAAAGCAGAAGAAAGAAGGAAAAAATACAAGAAGAAAAGAGGGCTGAACGGTCGTGACCGGTCGGCCAAGGAAGCCAGACCGGTCAGTGACCGGTCAGCCATGTAGATTAGGCTCCTACTGAAGACGTCCGACCGGTCTTGACCGGTCGGACATATGTGCTGGAACTTCATTGAAAAACATCCGACCGGTCTTGACCGGTCGGATAGGCTTGCTGGACTGATGTTCTACGATGCCCGACCGGTCTTGACCGGTCAGGCATACCTGCTGGAGTATTTTTACTTGAGGCCGACCGGTCTTGACCGGTCGGCCATGCGTACTGAGTTAGAACTTTCTAATTTCTTCCCGAAATTCTCTGCGCTGCGTAAGTGTTACGCACTTTTTCGATTCTTCCGAAGTCATGGAGCCTCCAGACTATAAGAGGACACCTAGGGATCGTTCCTAGGGCATCCTAGAAGGGTTCAAGCGAGGTTGGAGGCTGTGGAAGTGAAGATTGGAGTTTCACAACTCCTTTTGGTTTGCTTTGCTGTTTTCATGCTTTTTGTAGTTGTTTCATGTTTCCTTGGATCATGAGCAGCTAAACCTCTTAGCTAGGGCTAAGAGGTGAAGCTTGTAGTGAATCCAAGATGTTTTAATTCGTAGTTAAGTGGTTTTAGTTTGGAATTCATGATTATGAACTAAGGTTTGAAGTTTATACAAGTTTTTAAGTAATTTTTCTTAGTCTTGTGATGACTCATGGATGTTTGGATGAATTACTTATCTTCTTAATTCATTTGCAACGGTCTAGACCTGTATGATCCGAGGAATCGGAGTGCGCTCTAGTACTAAGCTCTTCATAAAGGGACTTCAGGCCAAAGTTCTATTTTAGTTGATTTTCTGGAATATGTAAGGACTGTGATGGTGATTTGATTCTAGTTCAAATCCTAATCTAACCTTGTCTTGTGAGAGGACTTGGTGATGGTTATGATGGAGAACTGGATCTATAGGAAAGGGGAATGACCTATGCAATTGAGCATGCTCAGCTCGGCCTAGATTGAGTGAATCTTATGCATAGAACTTACATATTACAGACTGTTTGGTTTAACAGTTCTATCATCCGACTAGACAGACAGGAATGTCAATTCTAGTTGAGAAAATAAGAAACCACAGCGGATTGAACATCAAGGATTGCTACAAGTGGATCCTTGAAACCCTAGTACCCTCTTATAATTAATTAATCTCGATTTAATTCAGCTTTTGTTACTCACATCAACTTTATACAACCATCTGATTAGTAGACTTCAATAGACACTTGTGGATGAATTTGTGAGATCCTACATAGTCCCTGTGGATCGACCTCGGTCTTACCGAGTTTATTACTACATCGCAACCCTACACTTGGGGAAGCGAACATGTCTCAAGCACTTGAAGTTGGTCTTGATGAGGTGTGAGGAAAAGCAACTTGTATTAAACTGGGAGAAGTGCCATTTCATGGTACAACGAGGAATAGTCCTTGGAGATATCATCTCGTCCAATGGAATAGAGGTAGGCCGGGCAAAAATTGACATAATTTTCAATCTACCACCACCCAAAAGCATACGCGATGTGCGGTCCTTCCTTGGACACGCCGGTTTCTATAGAAGGTTTATAAAGGATTTTAGTCATATCTCAAGACCTTTATGCAACCTTCTACAAAAGGAGAACCAGTTTGAGTGGAGTGCCGAATGTCAATTAGCTTTTTCAAAGCTAAAGGACATGTTGACAACCGCTCCTATCATGCAACCACTTGATTGGTCCATTCCTTTTGAGTTAATGTGCGATGCAAGCGATTTTGCTATTGGGGCGGTGTTAGGCCAAAAGAAGGATAAAAAGCCCCATGTCATCTACTACGCAAGTAGGACCTTGAATCCTGCCCAAGTTAATTATTCGACTATGGAGAAAGAGCTCCTAGCTGTCATTTTTGCCTTGGACAAATTCAGGCCATACTTAATAGGATCCAAAGTTATTGTTTATACGGATCATGCGGCGCTGAAATACCTTCTTTCTAAGAAGGATGCTAAGCCCCGTTTGCTTAGATGGATCCTACTCCTTCAAGAATTCGACTTGGAGATCAAAGATAAGAAGGGGGTAGAAAATGTGGTGGCGGATCATCTATCCCGCCTAGTCCTACCAAATTCCATTGACGAGTCACCTATTGAGGACTCATTCCCTGATGAGCAACTCTTTGTTGCTATGCATCCACCATGGTACGCTGATATAGACAATTATCTTTCCACAGGTGCGATGCCGATTCATTGGACTGCACAGGACAAACGTAAATTTCTAAGGGAAGTGCGCAGATTTTTCTGGGATGAACCTCTATTGTTTAAATATTGCCCAGATCAAATTATAAGGAGATGCGTCCCCGATGATGAACACAATTCAGTCATCTCCTTTTGTCATGATCAAGCATGTGGGGGTCATTTTTCAGCCAAGAAAACAACTGCGAAAATTCTGCAGTGTGGTTTTTATTGGCCCACATTATTTAAGGACACCCACGAGTTTTGCAAAGCGTGCGAGCGCTGCCAGAAGTTAGGAGGATTATCCCGTCGAAATATGATGCCTCTCACCCCAATTCAACATCTTGAAGTCTTTGACTGTTGGGGCATCGATTTCATGGGACCATTCCCCTCATCTTTTGGACATGTCTATATTCTGCTTGCCGTAGACTATGTGTCTAAATGGATAGAGGCTATCCCATGTAGAACCAACGATCATCGTACGGTTCTCAAGTTCCTCAAAGAAAACATACTTTCTAGATTTGGGACGCCTCAAGCCATTATTAGTGATGGTGGTTCTCACTTTTGCAATAGACCTTTTGAAACTTTGATGAAGAAATATGGTATTAGGCACAAAGTGAGTACCCCATACCACCCACAAACAAGTGGGCAAGCTGAAATCTCCAATAGGGAAATCAAACAGATTTTGGAAAAGACGGTGAGACCGGATCGCAAGGATTGGTCCCTAAGATTAGATGATGCACTTTGGGCTCACCGTACTACCTACAAGACACCCATTGGAATGTCCCCTTATAAACTTGTCTATGGGAAAGCTTGCCACTTGCCTGTGGAGATGGAACATAAAGCCTACTGGGCAATTCGGGCTTTAAATTTTGACACTGACAAGGCTAGCTCGCTTCGCAAACTTCAATTAAATGAGCTTGATGAAATCCGGAACGATGCATATGAGAACTCGAGAATTTACAAGAGTAAGATGAAGGCCTTCCATGACAAGCATATCTTTAGGAAATCTTTCCATGAAGGACAGAAAGTACTCTTGTATAATTCCCGACTTCACCTTTTTTCCGGGCAAATTACGATCTCGATGGACCGGCCCATATATTATCAAAGAAATTTTTCCTCATGGGGCTGTTGAGATTGAGAATGCAGCGAATGGTAACCGTTTTAAAGTTAATGGACAACGCCTTAAACCATTTGTTGAGAAATTCGATTCAGAGGACACGTCCATCACTCTGATTGATCCTGTCTATCAGGATGATTGATCTCCTAGTCTGATGGAGGTATAGGTAGGTTTTTCTTTCGTTTTACTGTTTTAGTAGGTTTAGTTGTTGGGTTGGAGACTCCCATGATCGCTCTCTCAGATACTATTGATTCTCACTCTCTCATTGTTTACCATTGCTCTCATGTTCATACTAATTGCATATCTTTTACATTGAGGACAATGCAGGATTTGGTTAGGGGGTGAGATGAGATTCTTCATCTAGCATATTGCAACATTCAAAATTTTTTCGAATTTTCTAACATCTCAAAACTCTTTTAGAAAATCTTGTTTCTATACATTTGAGATGCTATGAGTATAAGAAGAGGAGATACGAAGTGTGTGATGTTGTAGTCTTGAAATTCTCTCAACATAATGGTTTTATAAGATAGTTCCCCTATTGTTGTGATTGATAGAAAATTTGAACATATTTACACCAAGTTCACATTACACGATTTTCATGAGTTGACAGGTTTATGTGATTTGTGGATTAGTAGACTTTGATTTAAAGGTGTTGAGCAGCCAAGCCGGGGTATTTTGTCCATCCTTGTCCATGGGAAAATAATGGAAGATATGGATTTCTAAAAATCCTATCTAATTTAAAAAGAAAAAAGGAAAGAAAGGATGAAATCAGGAAGGAAAGAAAAATGGTGGAAAATTCCGAAAAGGGCTACCTATTACCAACCGGGGGATGGTTGAACCGTAACCAAAGCCGGAAATGGGACGTAGTGTGAAAGCCGTCGGAAGGACGGTAAGGCAAATTCCTGTCATAGGCTTGTTGTTGCTCTGTGCACCTTAAAATCCATGGCTTACTAAATCTATGAAGAAGATGATCCCAGGAACTCATAAGATGAACTTTCACTATGCACACTAGGTTGAATTTGTTCAAGTTCTTCTATTTATCAATCAGTCAGCGGGAATTTCATGTAGACACCTTTTATGTTTTGAGGGTCCAAGGTTTCAGCTTCTATCACCAAATTTTTCTAAATTTTAGACTTGTACATCTTGGAATGGATAGAAACATGGTTTCTGGAAGAGAGTTGGGTTTGGAGGTTTGAACTTATTCACGCATGTTTTGCTCGGGACTAGCAAAAGCTGGTTGGGGGGTATGTTGAACCTCCAATTTATACATTGCATTAGCCATTACATAACATGGTTTGCATGATTTCCATGATTTAAAGGCCCATCTAACACATGTTTTTGTGATTGTAGGGTTGAGAGCGGACTTCATCCAATTGGAGCTTAACAAGGGTTATTTGAAGACATTGGAGGAAGTCCTAAGATGGACTAAAGAAAGAAGAAGAAAGAAGGAGAAAAGAGAATGAAGAAAAGAAGAAAAAGTAGAAGAAAAACAAGGCAGACCGGTCGTCCGACCGGTCAGCCACACAAAAGGGGCAAAAAGGAAGAAGGCCGACCGGTCTTGACCGGTCGGCCATGAAGACTGTTTACATTGAAGACAGGCCGACCGGTCAAGACCGGTCGGCCCTGCACACTGGATGAATGGGCAGGTCTGTCCGACTGGTCTTGACCGGTCGGCAGCACTCCCTGGACTGTTTGAAAAGCCAGGCCGACCGGTCACGACCGGTCAGCCCTGCGTAGGAAGAGTCCTTTCTAAATCTGGACTCCGAAAAACGCTGCGCACTGCGTAATCTTTCGCAGAATCCGACGCAAAGGAGGTTTATTGCTATAAAAGGACACCTAGGGGCTCTTCCTAGGATATCAGAGAAGCTAAGGAACGAGGTTCTAAGGAGGGAAAGTGATCGTGGAGCGTCTGCAACTCTCCTATTCGGGTTTTTCTGTTTTTATGCTTTTATTTTGAGATTTTAGTTGCAGCATGACAATGCTCAGCTAGAACCTCTCAGCTAAGGCTGAGAGGTGAAGCTTGTAGCTAATTCTATGTTGGATTCAGTTTAATTCAAGTATTTTTCAATTCAAGTTTGGATTTTTCTTATGTTTTAGTTCCAAAAGTGGTAGTTTGAGATGTTTTATGAGAGTTCATGTACCCAGGACATGAATTCTTTGCAATTCTCTGAGATTATCACAGGTTGCTTGTTTAGATTCGAACTATAGTAATCCTTGAGCAGGCCATAGTCCATAGGCATGGCTGTTACTCCGCAGGCTATGGATTTGAATTCTACATTGATTGAATGGATTAGAACTTGGAAGTTCAACTTGATTTGGATTGAATGTGTGTGAATGCTTTATATTCCAACTAGATGAGAGATAGGACTTCAAATCTAGTTGTGATCTCCACTTGGATTGACTGAATTGACATAGGGTTGCTACAAGTGGATCCTTGAAAGCCTTAGTACTTTATATCTCTGATTTTTCATTAAGTTGCTGTTTTAGTTAAATACCCAATTGAATCTGAATTTCTTCCATAAACTGAGTTGCTGGAGTAGTTTAGAAGCTTGTTTCTATTTCCCTATGGATCAACCTCGGTCTTACCGAGTTTTATTACTACATCGCAGCCTTACACTTGAGGCGAGCGAACAGCAAAATAATCCCAAGCTTCCTCCGTTTCCTTGTTCATGAACTCCCCATTGCACATCATCTCCACAATTGGCGCATGGTTGAGTTTAATCCATCATAGAAGAAACTAATCAACATCCACCGTTCATAGCTATGATGTGGGCATGCATTTAATAACTCATTATACCTTTCCCAACATTGGAAAAAGGTTTCTTCTTCTTTTTGGGCAAAGTTCATTATGGCCCTTCTTAGTGCATTGGTTTGATGAGTAGGGAAGAATTTTTTTAGAAATTCCCTAGTCATCTCAGCCCATGTCCCAATAGACCCTGGCCTTAAGGAATGTAGCCATGATTTGGCCTTCTCTTTCAAGGAAAAAGGGTTTAATTTAAGTTTTATAGTATCCTTGGTTACATTGTCATAGTTTATTGTGGTAATAACCTCTTCAAATTCCTTAATATGTAAATAAGCGCTTTCAGAGTCGAGTCCATGGAATCTAGGAAGAAGTTGGATCAACCCCGGTTTAAAATCAATATTTCCTACATTGTGAGGGAAAATTATGCAAGAGGGAGTACTCGTCCTAGCTGGTTGTAAATAGTCACGTAAAGTTCTAGGTTGAGGTACATCCCCCACTTCATTCTCATCTAATTCAGTAAGGTTTGGGGCTTGATTTTGATGTTGATTAGCCCCTTGATTTGGTTGATTTTCAGCCATCTCTCTAGTAATATCAGGAAAATTTTGACGTTTTCTAGCACGAGGCTCTCTATCAATCCCTTCGACAATTACTCCGTCACGATTGAGTCGGTTATTAGAATCCCTAGCCCAATGTGGCATGCAAATCAAAAAAGAATGAAACAAAAAGGAAAAAGAATTCTTCCTTCCTTTCTTTACTCTTCTCTAAAACCGAAGCACAAGGTGTCTTGCAATGGCTAAGCCAGAAGCAAGGATAGAGACCGATTTGTCCTGGTCAATAGGGGTTTAGAGAACTCCCCACCCACTCTTTGAGTCTTTTGAGAAAAGTGCAGAAAAAGAAGAAAGAGTAATAAGGTTGAGAAGAGAAATCTCTGAGCACAAGGTGATCCAAGACGACAGAGCCGACCAATAGGAATCCTGGCGGCTCAAGGCCAACCTATCAGAGATCCAAAAGGAGTCTCCACCCACTCTACAAGAGATGAATATGGTAGGAATGAGTAGGAGAAGAAGAAGAGTAAGGTTAGAATGATAAAACCTATTTTGTGACTTAAGATGCCTACTTCTTCTTCAACTTCCTAAAAATCCCTGAATTAGACCTATGTTAGAATCCTGCAAAAATCAAAACAAAGTAAGTTAGTATTTAGAAGAAAAACCTACCCTAAAAAGCAAAACAAATTGTAAACCTATCTTAACACAATCTCAACTAAAAGTTATTTCAGAAAATTCTAAAAATACCGCATAGAAATCCCCGGCAGCGGCGCCAAAAACTTTGTTCACTCCCCATGTCACGCCCCAAATTCGGTTCTCGACGTCCATTCGCTGTAACCCGAATTCAGAGGTGGCAGCCTCCGTAGCACCCCGATCTCGGATCCTAACCCTACACGTCAGGTTCCGATCCTGGGATACCACAAGGAGGATTTTAGGGTCTGAAATTTTTTTTGAAAACATGAGCATCACAATATGAGTACCATCAAAGACAAACACAATATTTCCACTAAATCTTTTCGTTTACATACAGTACTGAAAGGTAAATACACAATGCGTGAATATAAAAACTGTGCACAATCCGGCACCTCCTGCTACTGCACTCCCAACTCCAACTCAACGTTGCTGATATACTCTGGTAGGACCTGCAGCGTAACAAACGCGCATAAGCTTCGAACGAAGCTTTGTGAGTGCGTGTGTGCGTGCACAATGCGTATGACAAGCATGATAATATCAGAGTAAGCAGTAAAGCATGATGAGAACTTTAAACCAAGACTCCGCCTAATTAGGCTACACGATCATGTGATATGAATAACCAGTTTACCACGACTATGCAAGCATGCAATACATATAACTAGCCTACCATGGCTATGCGAGCGTGCAATACAGGTAACTAGCCTACCAAGGCTATATACTCATACTGTGCAATGGCCTACAGGGCCTAATGTCACATACAATGATCCAATGCATGTATGCAAATCACCACCTCTCAGTACAGTGGTCCAGATACGAACAGTCATAACGCAGTCACGTAAGCAATGCAGGACCCGGAACTGGTAGCTCGCCTAGTGTGGTAGCTCGCCCAGGCTTACAGCCCCGCCCACATCACACCCGCCCACATCAGGACCGTCCCACACCATACAGAACATCAGTCACATCACTGATACCAATACCATCTCTGAAACAGAACATCACCGGGGTCTCACAGACCTCACTACTCACCAGTAGAATGCCAAAGCCTATCTGGTGCAATAGCGGACCTACTTACAGCTGGTCAAACTCAACCCCCTTTGCCAACACTCTTCCGGCAGGTTAGGTCAGACCTCCTTCCAAACTGACCACGTGCAGTGGATAACACCGCCGTTTGGTATTCGGCATACTGGTGTATGATTAAACCACCCGGTCCTTGAATGGAGCACCCACCTTGGTACCAACGGGATCAGGGACTTTCACCCAGGGACATCTTTGGCATCCAGTTTAAAGATAACATATTTCCGGTGTTCCTGCAAACCACGATGGAGCTGTGGTTGCAACGTAGTAACCATGCTATATGCGGCACAAGCAGACGGTGCGAAATGCAACCATGCATACAAACGTGGGACGACATGCCCGTGCAAGTCTCCAAAGAGCACCATAAAACTATAAGGTCTCAAACACAATGTCACCGTCAGCTGGTAATGAACTGCACGACAATCACGACCGATATAGCCGGTTGATACAAGACAATCAGATGAGCCAAGCATTCATGATGCATGAGTCAAGTATATAGTATGAGTGCCAACAAGTAGCCCCTCTACCACGATGGCAATAAATCAATCTAGTCCAACCTATTTAAGATATGATTAAGATGAGGGGACACATATGAATGATCGAGTCATAGTGCGGGATGTCGCTAGCCAGGGAATCTCGCACCAAGGGCTACAAGGTATGCTAAGCTATTCCTACCATACAGTGTAGGTCAGGATGATAGATTCCTATCCTCGAATAGTCCCATACTTATTGGAGAGGTTTGCGATAGAGAGCACGTGAATTACATTTGCGCGACTACATCTCGAATGCTTTATGAATGCGTTTATGCCCTAGTGGTCCCCAACTAACAATGGTGATTCGGGATGCATACTCATTACACATGCATGGTGGTCGTCGAAGCATATAGTATAAAGATCACATATGAGTATTCCAACAACACTACGTGTGGCAACAGACATACTAAAAATAGCATAAAAAGATAATTCACTTATAATACAAGTAAACATAAAGAGATAAGACTCTAAGTGGATGGTATACAACAACACAGATGGCCCAACAACTGAACGGTGTGGATTAACCTTCAATATTTAGATAACCCAAATGGAAAGAAAAAGATTGAATACACTACCGACACATCAAAGGTAGAACCTACTTGAGCGGCAAGAGTGGAATACTCAAAATCATGCCGAGACCCATAATCCTGTAGTACAGTAGAGATGAACACAATAATGGTCCGTAAAAGGAAAGTCATAGAAGGGGTTGCAAGATAGACATGTCATGACAGAGGATTATAAATGGTAGGGTAATCTGCGATAGATGGTCAATACAATGAGGTCCAAAAAGGGACAACAGGTCTAACCTCATACTACAAGATAGGCTCCATATAATGGATGGCCTAGATGACATACGAACGTCGAGGATGAGCCCCGCACTCGCCCTAAAGGTAAACGGACGGTGTGGATGAGATATACACGATATGGTGGTCTTTGGGTACAAGGGTAGAAGGGGTGAGTCATATGAGTATACAAGCTGAGTTACCAAGATCAATCAACATGCTGAGTCAACAAGGTGAGTCAACAAGGCGGGTCAACAAGGCGGGTCAACATGGTGAGTTAACAAGGTGAATTGACAAGACGGTTCCACAGGGTGAGTTTAAGAAGGTAGTCCTGTGACTTGGATCAAGCAAACTCTAAGGATGACCTTTCAATAAGGGTTTACACAACTAATCATCAAGGTGGATCCACGGGATGGACAACGCGGTCATTCGAACACACACACTAAGGTGGTCCCAAAAGGGCCATCCTGTACATAACATGCTGGGGTTCATTCATTTGGATGGTTTGGATCAAGCACAAAATTAGGGCGGTCCTAATGGATGGCCAACATACATATCGCACCATGGAGGCCAATGGCTGACGTGGATAGAACACATGCATAACAAGGTGGACCCGGGGTTGGGTATAACCGCACGAAGGAGTGGGGAAGCCACATACATCAATGAGCCCCAACAGTTTGGGATCAACCCGATATTTGTGCTTTCCCCACTAATCAAGTGAGATGGCAAACAAACACCATGGTGGGGCCCGCACACCACACGTGTGGAACCCCACCCATGGCTGGGTGACTTATGAACAGGAAGAATGGCAAATAAATATAACAGATGGGTCCTGTAAAGTTTCCAATGGTAAGCATTCAATCACCCTTATTTTCTACGTGTGGCCCACCTAAAACTGGGCCCACACCCCTGCCAAGAAGAACGACACGATATACTCAACATTCATCAAGGTGGGACCCAAAGTTGGGCCCCATCACCTTTGGTTAGATGGAAAAATAAACATTACAATGGCCCCAAGGAAGGTTTCAAAGGTGGGCATCAATGGCCACGGTTTCCTACAATGTGGTCCACTTGAGGTTTGTATTTACCTCATTATGAGGGCCCACGGCCCTAAAATAATATGAAAAAGCAGATGGGCGGCATACATAAAACAGATACATCGTGGTGGGACCCATAGAGCGTAGCACCCAAATGGGCCCCAAGCATTTTGAATCAAACTAATATTTTTGTTTTCCCATTCATCCATATACATGTGATCTTATGAACAGGTTGAACGACAAATAAACATCACTGTAGGGCTGAAAAGATTTCAACGGTGGAGATCATTATTCCCACTGTTTCCTGTGGCATGGTCCACTAGAGGTTTGGATATGCTTAAATTTGGCTCAGCCACTAAAATGAGTTGAAAAACATATGGACGGAATGGATAAAGCGCATACATTCTAGGTGGGCCCAACGAGTGGGGCCCATGGAGTGGCGCCCACAAGGCTGCTGGGCAGCAGCGTCCCCTGGACGCTGCCTGTCCAGCGATGACTTTCTTTCTTCCTTCTTTTTTTTTTATATATATATTTCTTTTTATTTTTTTTTATTACAAGCGGGGCCCACAGAAGTTCCCGATCAAAATGATATTTTTGTTTTTCCTTCCTCCATGTATGTGTGAACTTATGAACAGGTTGGATCTCAATTAAACATCATGGTGGGCCATTGGAAGGTTTCAGTGGTAGGGTCACTGTCCCTGTTGTTTCCTTTGGTGGGGCACCCTGGAGATTTGGATCTGTCTCATTCTTGAGGTCATGCCCTAAAATGATCTCCCCAATTGGATGGACGGTGTGGATTACAGCACATGCATCATGGTGGGACCCGCGGATGGGCCACCAGCTGGCCCGAGCCAGCGTCCTGGACGCTGGTACTACCAGCGTCAGTGACGCTGCCTCTTCCTGTTTTCTTTCTTCTTCTTTTTTTTTTTGTTTTATTGCACTCATATCAGGTGGGGCCCACATGGGACTGATCCACTTCGTTCATCAGCTGGGACATCTCATGGTGGGCCCAATGAGCCTCATTTTGGGTACCTGATTCAATCTAGAAACCTCAAGGTGGGCCAAAGGATTTTCAGCAGTGCACATCATCACCGCTGTTTTCATGTGGTGCGGTCCGCTTAAGGTTTGGATCGGCTTCATCTTTTGGCCCTGGCCCTAGAATGATCTGGGAAAACCGATGGACGGCGTGGATGGAACACAAACATCAAGGTGGGTCCCACGAGTGGGGACCCCATTAAACCCTCCAGCGTGCGCTGGACGTTTCCAGCGTCTCTGACGCTGGACGTCCAGCGTCCGTGTCTTTTCTCCCCCTTTTTTTTTTTTTCTTTTTCTTTGTTCGTATCAAGTGGGGTCCACTTGGAGACGATCCACTCCGCTCATTAGGTTTCCCAGCTCGTTGGGGACCTAATAAGCCCAATATTGGGCAGGTGATTCCGTCTACAAACATCACGGTGGGCCAAAGAGGTTTCGACAGTAGGCATCCTTGCCTTTACTGTTTTCTATGGTGTGGTCCACCTGAGATCTGGATTTACTTCATTTTTGGTGTCCAGCCCTAAAATGGGCTGGAGAAACAAATGGACGGCGTGGATCACATACATACATCAAGGTGGGTCCCACAAGTGGGAACCCACGGTCGTGCCCAAAGGGCTTTCATCCCGGGAGCTGCTGGGCAGCAGCGTCCTCTGGACGCTGACTGTCCAGTGGCCCCCTTTCATATATATTTTATTTTATTATTATTATTATTTTTTTAGTGGGGTCCACACATGCAGATCCGCTCCATCCATCAGCTGGGCCATCACATGGTGGGCCCACATGGTGGACAGCGTGGATGAACTACATACATCATGGTGGCTGTTGGCCACACTAAATATGCCACAAAATGGGTCCCAAAGTGGGATCCACACCATCAAAGGGTGGGACCCATTCATGGACGATCCAGCCCATCCATCTCATTGCCCATCACAAGGTGGGACCAAGGAAAGAAAACGAAAAGTAAACGAGAAAAAGGGGGGAAAGGTATGCACTCACAATGATGGTTGGACGGTTGGATTGCCGATCGGACGGTCCGGATGATGATCGGGGTCCTCCAAGCTTGATCTTCACCTTCAATCTCTTTAACTCTCTCTTGATCTCCCTCTAAATCTCTCTCTAAACTCACTCAATCTCTCAAATCTCTCTACTTCTCTCTCTTCTTTCTCTTCTCTCTCTTTCTCAAATCTCTTTCTCTCTCCTTTTTTTTTCTCTTTTTCTCTCAAATCTTGGAATTGAGAGGCCACCCCCCCCCCCCCCCCCCCCCCCCCCCCCCCCCCCCGGAGTTGACTTTGGGAGAGAGGTATGGGTTGGAGTTGGTGATGATGGTTAGATAATGATGGGGGTATGGGTGAGGGTGAGGGTGATAGATTTGACATGTTGTTGAGAATTGTGCAAGTGGGGCCCACGCCACACGCGCGTTGCGTGGCCCACCTCGAATTGCACGAACGTATGCATCTTACACACCGGGTATCGCAATGGGGCGTGCCGCGCGGCGTTGGAATCGTGGCGCCCGCGCGGTCGCAAGGGTACAAGTCTTGGGTCGTTGCGGTACTAAATCAGGGTCGCGATCAAGGTTCTCTAATCTGGTCCATCCGGGACGTACCGGTACCGGAAACTAAACGTACGGAGGGCAATTCAGGGCATGGGTCTTACAACTCTCCCCTCCTTATAAAAATTTCATCCTCGAAATTCACAACGAAATGAAGTCAAAGCAAACCACACAGATATATAGATAAAAACAAAAAAACGTACAAAAAATCAATGAAAGTTTGCAACATCGCTAAGTCCACATAGCATGCGTACACCTCTTGATGGTGTCAATCTTCTCTGGTGTCTGCCGCAAAATGTCGGGGTCGAGGGAACAACGCTCTAGTACTGCTGCTGACGGGATGGGCAATCCCTAATTCGGTGTCCAATCTCGCCACACTCGAAACAAGTGCCCTTGAATGGCTTTTGGGGGTCGGGTGCTCCTGGTGTCGTAGGCGGCTTCCGCGGATGAACCTTCCTTTGACGCCTAGTTCTTCGAGGACCTACGATCGGAGGGATTGGTGCAATCGGTGCTCTGCGCCATGGTCGTTGTTTAGGTGCTCTTGGTCGCTGAGGGCATTCCTTCCTTTGATGGCCGGCTTCACCGCACTCGAAGCAGTGACCTGAGATCCGCGATGGGGTCTTCTCTGAAAACTGTGTTGTCTGGGAAATGCTAGGGGAGAACTTCCTCTTCCCGCTGTCACTCGGGGGTGCTTGTTGTTGCTCGAACAAAGCGGTCATCAACCGGAGCATCCCCTGGAATTGCTCTGCGCTTACTAGGGTGATAGGTGCTAACATTGGCTGGGACGTACCAGCCTCAACTTCAGCTACTGGTGTCGCGTCCATCTTTAAAAAAAAGAAGGGACAAGAAACCCTTAGCCTCAGAAAACTACAAACATATTACGATTAAAGAACTATACCGTTGGGAATTCTAGTGATTCTAAGTTCGCAAATACCAACAAGTGAGGGGTGATCTAATCCTAAAACACTAAGTAGAAACATTGTGTTGTTCACAGGTAGCTCCCAAGTCATGCTCTGATACCAACTCCTGTCACGCCCCAAATTCGGTTCTCGACGTCCATTCGCTGTAACCCGAATTCAGAGGTGGCAGCCTCCGTAGTACCCTGATCTCGGATCCTAACCCTACACGTCAGGTTCCGATCCTGGGATACCACAAGGAGGATTTTAGGGTCTGAAATTTTTTTTGAAAACATGAGCATCACAATATGAGTACCATCAAAGACAAACACAATATTTCCACTAAATCTTTTCGTTTACATACAGTACTGAAAGGTAAATACACAATGCGTGAATATAAAAACTGTGCACAATCCGGCACCTCCTGCTACTGCACTCCCAACTCCAACTCAACGTTGCTGATATACTCTGGTAGGACCTGCAGCGTAACAAACGCGCATAAGCTTCGAACGAAGCTTTGTGAGTGCGTGTGTGCGTGCACAATGCGTATGACAAGCATGATAATATCAGAGTAAGCAGTAAAGCATGATGAGAACTTTAAACCAAGACTCCGCCTAATTAGGCTACACGATCATGTGATATGAATAACCAGTTTACCACGACTATGCAAGCATGCAATACATATAACTAGCCTACCATGGCTATGCGAGCGTGCAATACAGGTAACTAGCCTACCAAGGCTATATACTCATACTGTGCAATGGCCTACAGGGCCTAATGTCACATACAATGATCCAATGCATGTATGCAAATCACCACCTCTCAGTACAGTGGTCCAGATACGAACAGTCATAACGCAGTCACGTAAGCAATGCAGGACCCGGAACTGGTAGCTCGCCTAGTGTGGTAGCTCGCCCAGGCTTACAGCCCCGCCCACATCACACCCGCCCACATCAGGACCGTCCCACACCATACAGAACATCAGTCACATCACTGATACCAATACCATCTCTGAAACAGAACATCACCGGGGTCTCACAGACCTCACTACTCACCAGTAGAATGCCAAAGCCTATCTGGTGCAATAGCGGACCTACTTACAGCTGGTCAAACTCAACCCCCTTTGCCAACACTCTTCCGGCAGGTTAGGTCAGACCTCCTTCCAAACTGACCACGTGCAGTGGATAACACCGCCGTTTGGTATTCGGCATACTGGTGTATGATTAAACCACCCGGTCCTTGAATGGAGCACCCACCTTGGTACCAACGGGATCAGGGACTTTCACCCAGGGACATCTTTGGCATCCAGTTTAAAGATAACATATTTCCGGTGTTCCTGCAAACCACGATGGAGCTGTGGTTGCAACGTAGTAACCATGCTATATGCGGCACAAGCAGACGGTGCGAAATGCAACCATGCATACAAACGTGGGACGACATGCCCGTGCAAGTCTCCAAAGAGCACCATAAAACTATAAGGTCTCAAACACAATGTCACCGTCAGCTGGTAATGAACTGCACGACAATCACGACCGATATAGCTGGTTGATACAAGACAATCAGATGAGCCAAGCATTCATGATGCATGAGTCAAGTATATAGTATGAGTGCCAACAAGTAGCCCCTCTACCACGATGGCAATAAATCAATCTAGTCCAACCTATTTAAGATATGATTAAGATGAGGGGACACATATGAATGATCGAGTCATAGTGCGGGATGTCGCTAGCCAGGGAATCTCGCACCAAGGGCTACAAGGTATGCTAAGCTATTCCTACCATACAGTGTAGGTCAGGATGATAGATTCCTGTCCTCGAATAGTCCCATACCTATTGGAGAGGTTTGCGATAGAGAGCACGTGAATTACATTTGCGCGACTACTTCTCGAATGCTTTATGAATGCGTTTATGCCCTAGTGGTCCCCAACTAACAATGGTGATTCGGGATGCATACTCATTACACATGCATGGTGGTCGTCGAAGCATATAGTATAAAGATCACATATGAGTATTCCAACAACACTACGTGTGGCAACAGACATACTAAAAATAGCATAAAAAGATAATTCACTTATAATACAAGTAAACATGAAGAGATAAGACTCTAAGTGGATGGTATACAACAACACAGATGGTCCAACAACTGAACGGTGTGGATTAACCTTCAATATTTAGATAACCCAAATGGAAAGAAAAAGATTGAATACACTACCGACACATCAAAGGTAGAACCTACTTGAGCGGCAAGAGTGGAATACTCAAAATCATGCCGAGACCCATAATCCTGTAGTACAGTAGAGATGAACACAATAATGGTCCGTAAAAGGAATGTCATAGAAGGGGTTGCAAGATAGACATGTCATGACAGAGGATTATAAATGGTAGGGTAATCTGCGATAGATGGTCAATACAATGAGGTCCAAAAAGGGACAACAGGTCTAACCTCATACTACAAGATAGGCTCCATATAATGGATGGCCTAGATGACATACGAACGTCGAGGATGAGCCCCGCACTCGCCCTAAAGGTAAACGGACGGTGTGGATGAGATATACACGATATGGTGGTCTTTGGGTACAAGGGTAGAAGGGGTGAGTCATATGAGTATACAAGCTGAGTTACCAAGATCAATCAACATGCTGAGTCAACAAGGTGAGTCAACAAGGCGGGTCAACAAGGCGGGTCAACATGGTGAGTTAACAAGGTGAATTGACAAGACGGTTCCACAGGGTGAGTTTAAGAAGGTAGTCCTGTGACTTGGATCAAGCAAACTCTAAGGATGACCTTTCAATAAGGGTTTACACAACTAATCATCAAGGTGGATCCACGGGATGGACAACGTGGTCATTCGAACACACACACTAAGGTGGTCCCAAAAGGGCCATCCTGTACATAACATGCTGGGGTTCATTCATTTGGATGGTTTGGATCAAGCACAAAATTAGGGCGGTCCTAATGGATGGCCAACATACATATCGCACCATGGAGGCCAATGGCTGACGTGGATAGAACACATGCATAACAAGGTGGACCCGGGGTTGGGTATAACCGCACGAAGGAGTGGGGAAGCCACATACATCAATGAGCCCCAACAGTTTGGGATCAACCCGATATTTGTGCTTTCCCCACTAATCAAGTGAGATGGCAAACAAACACCATGGTGGGGCCCGCACACCACACGTGTGGAACCCCACCCATGGCTGGGTGACTTATGAATAGGAAGAATGGCAAATAAATATAACAGATGGGTCCTATAAAGTTTCCAATGGTAAGCATTCAATCACCCTTATTTTCTACGTGTGGCCCACCTAAAACTGGGCCCACACCCCTGCCAAGAAGAACGACACGATATACTTAACATTCATCAAGGTGGGACCCAAAGTTGGGCCCCATCACCTTTGGTTAGATGGAAAAATAAACATTACAATGGCCCCAAGGAAGGTTTCAAAGGTGGGCATCAATGGCCACGGTTTCCTACATGTGGTCCACTTGAGGTTTGTATTTACCTCATTATGAGGGCCCACGGCCCTAAAATAATATGAAAAAGCAGATGGACGGCATACATAAAACAGATACATCGTGGTGGGACCCATAGAGCGTAGCACCCAAATGGGCCCCAAGCATTTTGAATCAAACTAATATTTTTGTTTTCCCATTCATCCATATACATGTGATCTTATGAACAGGTTGAACGACAAATAAACATCACTGTAGGGCTGAAAAGATTTCAACGGTGGAGATCATTATTCCCACTCTTTCCTGTGGCATGGTCCACTAGAGGTTTGGATATGCTTAAATTTGGCTCAGCCACTAAAATGAGTTGAAAAACATATGGACGGAATGGATAAAGCGCATACATTCTAGGTGGGCCCAACGAGTGGGGCCCATGGAGTGGCGCCCACAAGGCTGCTGGGCAGCAGCGTCCCCTGGACGCTGACTGTCCAGCGATGACTTTCTTTCTTCCTTTTTTTTTTTATATATATATTTCTTTTTATTTTTTTTTATTACAAGCGGGGCCCACAGAAGTTCCCGATCAAACTGATATTTTTGTTTTTCCTTCCTCCATGTATGTGTGAACTTATGAACAGGTTGGATCTCAATTAAACATCATGGTGGGCCATTGGAAGGTTTCAGTGGTAGGGTCACTGTCCCTGTTGTTTCCTTTGGTGGGGCACCCTGGAGATTTGGATCTATCTCATTCTTGAGGTCATGCCCTAAAATGATCTCCCCAATTGGATGGACGGTGTGGATTACAGCACATGCATCATGGTGGGACCCGCGGATGGGCCACCAGCTGGCCCGAGCCAGCGTCCTGGACGCTGGTACTACCAGCGTCAGTGACGCTGCCTCTTCCTGTTTTCTTTCTTCTTCTTTTTTTTTTTGTTTTATTGCACTCATATCAGGTGGGGCCCACATGGGACTGATCCACTTCGTTCATCAGCTGGGACATCTCATGGTGGGCCCAATGAGCCTCATTTTGGGTACCTGATTCAATCTAGAAACCTCAAGGTGGGCCAAAGGATTTTCAGCAGTGCACATCATCACCGCTGTTTTCATGTGGTGCGGTCCGCTTAAGGTTTGGATCGGCTTCATCTTTTGGCCCTGGCCCTAGATTGATCTGGGAAAATCGATGGACGGCGTGGATGGAACACAAACATCAAGGTGGGTCCCACGAGTGGGGACCCCATTAAACCCTCCAGCGTGCGCTGGACGTTTCCAGCGTCTCTGACGCTGGACGTCCAGCGTCCGTGTCTTTTCTCCCCCCTTTTTTTTTTTTTCTTTTTCTTTGTTCGTATCAAGTGGGGTCCACTTGGAGACGATCCACTCCGCTCATTAGGTTTCCCAGCTCGTTGGGGACCTAATAAGCCCAATATTGGGCAGGTGATTCCGTCTACAAACATCACGGTGGGCCAAAGAGGTTTCGACAGTAGGCATCCTTGCCTTTACTGTTTTCTATGGTGTGGTCCACCTGAGATCTGGATTTACTTCATTTTTGGTGTCCAGCCCTAAAATGGGCTGGAGAAACAAATGGACGGCGTGGATCACATACATACATCAAGGTGGGTCCCACAAGTGGGAACCCACGGTCGTGCCCAAAGGGCTTTCAGCCCGGGAGCTGCTGGGCAGCAGCGTCCTCTGGACGCTGACTGTCCAGTGGCCCCCTTTCATATATATTTTATTTTATTATTATTATTATTTTTTTTAGTGGGGTCCACACATGCAGATCCGCTCCATCCATCAGCTGGGCCATCACATGGTGGGCCCACATGGTGGACAGCGTGGATGAACTACATACATCATGGTGGCTGTTGGCCACACTAAATATGCCACAAAATGGGTCCCAAAGTGGGATCCACACCATCAAAGGGTGGGACCCATTCATGGACGATCCAGCCCATCCATCTCATTGCCCATCACAAGGTGGGACCAAGGAAAGAAAACGAAACGTAAACGAGAAAAAGGGGGGAAAGGTATGCACTCACAATGATGGTTGGACGGTTGGATTGCCGATCGGACGGTCCGGATGATGATCGGGGTCCTCCAAGCTTGATCTTCACCTTCAATCTCTTTAACTCTCTCTTGATCTCCCTCTAAATCTCTCTCTAAACTCACTCAATCTCTCAAATCTCTCTACTTCTCTCTCTTCTTTCTCTTCTCTCTCTTTCTCAAATCTCTTTCTCTCTCCTTTTTTTTCTCTTTTTCTCTCAAATCTTGGAATTGAGAGGCCACCCCCCCCCCCCCCCCCCCCCCACGTATGGCTCTTGTATGGGAGAGGGGGGTACTTTAGGTGATGATGATGATGATGGGATGGGAGGAATGGGTTGGAGTTGACTTTGGGAGAGAGGTATGGGTTGGAGTTGGTGATGATGGTTAGATAATGATGGGGGTATGGGTGAGGGTGATGGTGATAGATTTGACATGTTGTTGAGAATTGTGCAAGTGGGGCCCACGCCACACGCGCGTTGCGTGGCCCACCTCGAATTGCACGAACGTATGCATCTTACACACCGGGTATCGCAATGGGGCGTGCCGCGCGGCGTTGGAATCGTGGCGCCCGCGCGGTCGCAAGGGTACAAGTCTTGGGTCGTTGCGGTACTAAATCAGGGTCGCGATCAAGGCTCTCTAATCTGGTCCATCCGGGGCGTACCGGTACCGAAAACTAAACGTACGGAGGGCAATTCAGGGTATAGGTCTTACACCCCAAGTGTAGGGTTGCTAAGTACTAATAATTCGAAAAGACCGAGTATCATCCCCACAGAGATTTATGAATGGGTATTCTCAGAATTTGTCTAAAATAACTAATAAATAAGATCCTATTAAGCACTAAAGCTGAAAAATAGTGATTTGGGTTTAGACAGTGAATGTGTAAGGTAATATCAATCTAAAAAGGCACTAGAGCGCCAAGGATCCACGTTTGATAAGTTTTAATGCATCAACACAACTAGGTCTCTCATAACTCAATCGGAATCGAATTCATATCTCTATCCGATCGGAATATAGAGCGGTTAAATAAAAAATTATCCAAAACAGTTGCTCATTCATTGATTCGATTCCCACGACAATGCTCAGGCCTTGGGCATACTCAATTGTATAGGCCAAGCCTCTTTCCAATCTAGTTGAGATTCACAACCATAGCTTTCATCAAATCCTGTCACTAGACTTGATTACAACTAATGATTAGAACTCTAATTAAATCACAATCAATCAACAAACAGCTATTCTAGATTATAACAAAAGATAAGAACTTTAGTTGAATGAGTTCCCACATGAAGATTGGGCCATTGTACACAAGGCAATCAAAGGATCTACCATGCCCGGAGTCGATGATAGATCAATGAAGTACACAAGCATAAACAATGCTCAGAAGGTAAGCCACCAAGCCTAGAATCACTAAGAATCACATGAGCCCGGAGTTATCAAGAGATCAAAGTAAAACCAAACTAGTACTTGATTCAAACTCATATTGAACTAAAATTCTTCAATTAAAACATAAAAGGAAACCTAAGTTGCATCAATCCATCAAAAACAAATCAAAAGCTTCACCTCTTAGCCCTATCTAGGAGGTTTTAGTTCATCTCTAACATCATTGAACTAGAAGCCTCACAAACATAAAAACTACTAAAACAGGAAGAAAACTAAGAAAACTTGAAGTAGAATCCGTCTCCTAAGCAATCCCCACGTCCTAGCATGCCCTGGTATGAAGAGGAGAAGTCCCTTTATAGATTGGCGCGGAAGATTCCATATTTAGCAAGGAATTACGCAATTGCGCAGAGAAAATCGAAGCTTCACGCACACGCTGTTGCACTGACGACTGGTCTGGCAACCGGTCTGAGACTATGGAAGACTGGTCGCACGACCGGTCTCAAAACCTCCAAAATCATCCAGTGAGTTTTGTGTTTCTGGACTACTCTCAACTTGTTTGGTGACTGGTCTACAGACCAAAAAAACAGTAAAAAAAATACACTGTAGACCTGTCTGTCGACATGTCTGGCGACCGGTCTACAGACCGGTCTACAGACAGGTCTAAGCACAAAATTTCAAATTTTCTTCATCATCTCTTCTCTTTCTTTCTTGCTTCTTTCTTCCACCTTTCGGCACTTGTTCTATTGATCTTCAATGCATACAAAGTGACTCTTTTAACCATGAATTAGTGAAGTCTCCTTCTCATTCCTACAATCACAAATCCATGCATTAGATTAGTCTTTAAATCATGAAACCATGCATAATGAGTGATGAATTGGGGTTAGAATATGCACAATTAAGAGCTCAACACACTCTTGGTCTTCTAAGGCAATCTCTATTTGGTTATACCCTGAATACCCATCAAGGACGCAAAAGTGGGAATGACCCGCCAACCTTTCTCAAATTTAATCAACAAATGGTAAGGGGAAGTGTTCTTTCCTTGTAACTGTGTTTAGCTTCCTGTAGTCAATGAACATTCTCCAACTGGTAGTGACTCTAGTTAGCACAAGTTCATTATTGGCATTGGCTACGATGGTTATTCCGGATTTCTTAGGCACCACTTGAGTTGGCCTCACCCATTAACTATCGGATATTGGGTAAATGATACCCACATCCAATAGTTTCAACACCTCGGCCTTACCAACCTCTTTCATATTTGGATTGAGGTGTCTTTGTGGTTTTCTAGATGTCTTCGCATTCTCCTCAAGGTGTATGCGATGAGTACAAATCAGGGGATCTATGCCTTTGAGATCCACAATTGACCATCCAATGACACTTTTGTGCTCTATTAGAGTGGCTATCAGCCTACTCTCTTATTCCTCATCCAAGTGGGAAGAAATCACCACGGGATATGTCTCATCTCGACCTAAATAAACATATTTCAAATCAATAGGTAATGGTTTTAGGTCGAGCTTCGATGCTTTGATATTAAATGGAAGCGGCTTGTTTTCACTTAAGGGCAAAGGCTCAAATGGTGCCTTCCATCTTTTATTATCAAGTACCAGCATAGAATCTAAAATGACATCTATCTCGCTTATCATGTCATCATCAATCTCATGAGAATGGGCCAAGCATGCCTCCAAGGGATCGGAATAGAATGTCAGGAGGGATTTGTCTTCCACAAATGATTCAATCAGATTTATTTCGTGGACCTCGTCATCAACATCCCGCGGTTGTTTGCATAAATAAAAAATGTTCAGCTCGAGTGTCATATTTCGAAAGGACATTTGTACAACCCCGTTTCTACAATTGATAATTGAATTTGAAGTTGCTAAGAAAGGGCGGCCAAGTATGACAGGAATTTGAGCACCGGTTCCCATCATAGGATGCGTATCTAAGACAATAAAATCTACTGGATAGTAGAATTTATCGACTTGGACAAGGACATCTTCAATCATCCCTCTCGGTATACGAATTGATCTGTCAGAGAGTTGAAGTGTGGTTTTGGTGGGTTTTCATTCACCTAACCTAAGTTGTTCATAGACCGAGTATGGAATGACGTTAACACTTGCCCCAAGATCGAGTAAAGTTTGTTTGATCTGGTAATCACCTATAATGCATGAGATGGTAGGACTACCCGGATCCTTGTATTTTTAGGGCACCTCTTGTTTAATAATGGCACTCAAATTCTCAGTCAAATACTTTATTATGAACATTGTGTTTCCTTTTGACTGTACACAATTCCTTCAAAAATTTGGCATAGGATGGTATTTATTTTATAGCATCCAACAACGGAATGTTGATCTTCACTTGCTTAAAAACCTCTAAAATTTTCAGGTTTTTGTCTAAAGGTTTGGGTGAAATCAACTTCTGTGGAAACGGGGCGACCGACTTGTATTGTCTTTTCGGTTCTTTCTCATGTGGAGTGTTGTTCAAGATATCATCCTTATTGGCAATTTCTAGATCATTAGGCTTTGGGGCCTTCACCGGATTGGATTTTTCAATTATTTTGCCACTCCTCAAAGTGGTGATAGCTTGAACATGCTCCGTATTTTGGGAGGATGGGTTGAGGTCCTGTATCTCAAATTGGGTTCTTGGGTTAAGGAGAGGTTGGGCAGGAAGTTTGCCTTTCTCCTTAACACTAAGATGAGATTCAACTCTAGTCATTAAAGTTTTCAAATCATTGATGGCTTGAGATGAATTCTGATTGTATTTCAGTTGTTCTTGTATGAACGGATCTATTTTGTAAGAATTATTCTTGTTGTACTCAACCTGGGCCGAGACGAATGCACCCACTATTTCCTCAAGCGTAGCTTTTGGGTTATTGTTTGCATTCTCTAACGACCCATTCCTCTAACTGAAATTGGGATGGTTCCTCCAACTAGAATTATACGTGTTCGAGTTTGGATTGCTAAATGGACGTTGATAGTTATTTATGGCATTTGATTATTCTTGTAGAACTTCCTGGAACGCGGAGATTGTAGGACAATCCTGTGTTGCATGTTGGTTACCGGAACAAATTCCACAAATACTCTCAACTTCCTTAGTCTTTTCTCCCTTCCCTAATTCTATGGCCTCAACTTTTCTTATGAGGCTAGCCACACGTGCACTTATGTTGTCTTCTTCGGAGAGGACATAGATTCCTCCCTTTTCTCTTTGTTGGCTTGTCTTGGGATTTGTTGGTTTAGTTGTATCCTAAGATTGTGCATTCTCGGCCAAGATATCAAAATAGTCTCATGCTTCATCGGCTTCCTTATTCATGAATTCTCCATTGCACATCATCTCTACGAATTGGTGCATGGGCGAAGTCAGTCCTTCATAGAAAAAGCTTATTACCCGTCAAATTTCATAGCCATGATGTGGGCATGTGTTCAATAAGTTTTTAAACCTCTCCCAACATTGGAAGAAGGTCTCATCCTCTTTTTTAGCAAAATTCATGATTAAGCGCCTCAACATGTTTGTTTTATGAGTAGGGAAGAACTTTTTAATGAATTCCCTAGTCATCTAAGTCCATGTGCCGATTGATCTTGGCCTTAATGCATGAATCTAAGCCTTAGCCTTCTCTTTAAGAGAAAAAGGAAATAACCTAAGTCTCACAACATCATCAGATACGTTTGTAAAGTGTAACATGGCTATCACATCATCAAATTCCTTAAGATGTTGATATGTGCTTTCATTGTCTAAGCCAAGGAATTTGGGAAGGAGTTGGATTACTCCCGGTTTTAGATCAATATTTCCTGCATTGGTTGGAAAAATTATACATTAGGGAGTACTCGCTCTTGCAGGTTGCAAGTGATCACGTAAAGCTCTAGGTCGAAGAACATTCTCAACCTCATTTTCACCCGTTTCGGTTTGGCCCAAATTCTGATTGGCTATAGGGTTAGGTTAATTCTCAGCCATATTATCAAACAAAATTGGAGATTCTAAATGTCTCTTAGCACGTGGCTCCTTATCAATCCCTTCAACAATCCCCCCTTCACTAATGAGTTGGTTGTTAGAATCTCGAACGCAATGAGGCATGCAAATCTTAAAAAAATGAAAGAAAAATTTAAAAAGGGTTAGAAAAACCTAATTGAAGACTTCTTCGACTCCTAGAATCCCTGTAAAAATAAAACAAATCAAAACAAACAAACTAAGTTAGTAGGACTCCTAAAAATCTCAAATAGATACTATTTTCAGAAATTTTGCAAAAACCGTCGAAAATCCTCGGCAACGGCGCCAAAAACTTGTTCGCTTCTTCAAATGTAGGGTTACGATGTAGTAATAATTCGGGAGAGACCGAGATCGTTCTCAGAGACTTGTTAGGAATTCACAAAATTACTTCTAATATTCTCTACTTGAGAGCTAACAAAAGAGATTTTTAGAATTGAATGTAAATATGATTCTTAAACTAAAAGAGAATGTAATCAATATATGAAAGCACTACGGTCCAAGGATCCACTTGTAGCAATCCTCAATGCATAATTCGCTGTGATTTCCCAATTACCAACTAGAATCGAAATCAAATCCTATCTAGTCGGATGATAGAGCGGTTGTATTACACAATCTGTCATATGTGCGATTCTATACATGATTCCCTCAATTCAAGTCAGGACTTGAGCACACTCAATTGCATAGGTCAATCCTAGTTCCAATAGGTTAAAATTACAATCAGAATCATCATTAAACTCTGTCACAAAGCATAACTAGATCATGATTTGAACTTCACTCAAATCACATATACCATCAACACATATTTCAGAAACTAGTACAAAAAGGTAGAACTTTGGTTGAAGTTCCCACATGAAAATCCAAGTCTAAAGCGTATTGAATCCGATTCCTTGGAGCGTACAAGTCTAGAACTATGCAAAATAATTAAGAACTAAAGTAATTCTCCCAAACATCCATGAGTCATCATAAGACTAAGAAAAACTACTTAGAACTTTATTCAAACTTCTATAAACCATTGTTCTTCAATAAATCCAACTTCAAACGAACATAAAATGAATTAAAGCATCTCAGATTCACTACAAGCTTCACCTCTTAGCCCTAGCTAAGAGGTTTAGTCGTTCATGATCCAAGGAAGCATGAAAACAACTAAAAACATAAAACTAGAAAACACAAACTAGGAGTTGTGGAACTCCGAATCCAACTTCCGCCGCTTCCCACCTTCGTAGATCTCTTCTAGGATACCTTAGCTACAATCTCTAGGTCCCCTTTTATAATGGAGAGGCTCCACCACCTCAGAATCTTCCAGATTTGCGTAGTACTTACACACTGCGCTTGAAAATCAGAGTTTCAAGAGGAAGCTACTGGAGCCTTGCTGAAATTACACTGGCCAACCAGTTAAAACTGATTAGACTAGGCTGGCCGACCGGTCTAGCCTAGTATGTGGACTGTCCAGCGTGCTTGGATGAGTGGAAAAGGCCTTGGCCGACCGGTCTTGACCGATCGGCCTCTTGCATTGTATGTCCAGAGAGTAAACAGAAGGTGGCCAACCGGTCTAGACCGGTCATGGCCATCTTGGCCGACCGGTCATGACCGGTCGGACCTATTTTTCTGCATTTTTCTTCTTTCTTTCCTTCTCTCTTCTCTCTCTTTGCTCTCTTCTTTCTTTGGCCCACCTCGGGTCTTCATCCAAGGCTCCTAAATAGAGCTTTTTAATCATCAATTGGGCGGAGTCCCTCTCATTCCTGCAGTCATAAAACCACGCATTAGAATAGTCTTAAAGCTTAAAAACCATGCATAGTTAGTGATGAAATGGGGTTAAAATATACACATTTAAGCACTCAACACAATGTTTGGACGATTTCTCTGTATTTGGTTGTAACTTTGATGAATGCTTTGTACACTTAAAAACTGTTTTAAAAAGATGTGAAGACAAGAACCTTGTGTTGAATTGGGAGAAATGACATTTTATGGTTCAAAAAGGAATTGTCCTTGGTCACATCATCTCACAAAATGGAATTGAGGTGAACAAGGCTTGTAAGAATCGTACCCTGATTTGCCCTCTGAAAGTTTAGTTTTCGGTGCCGGTATATCCCAGATGGATCAGATTAGCGAGCCTTGATCGTGACTCTATTTTAGTACCGCATTGACCCAAGACCTATACCTCGGTGACCGCGTAGGCGCTAGAATTCCAACGTTGTGCGGCACGCCCCATTGTGATACCCGGTGTGAAAGTTGTGATCATTTGTGCAATCCGATGCGGGCCGCGCAACGCGCGTGTGGCGTGAGCCCCACTTGCACAAATCCTGAGATGGTTGGACTACCCGGATCCTTGTATTTTTGGGGCACCTCTTGTTTGATGATACCGCTCAAATTCTCAGTCAAAAGTACTTTGTTGTGAACATTGTGTTTCCTTTTGACCGTACACAATTCCTTTAGAAATTTGGCATAAGATGGTATTTGTTTTATGGCATCCAACAACGGGATGTTGATCTTCACCTGCTTGAAAACTTCTAATATTTCTAGATTTTTTCTAAAGGTTTATGTGAAATCAACCTTTGTGGAAACGGGGCAACCGGCTTGTATTGCCTTTCCGGTTCTGTCTCTTGTGGAGTGTTGTTTGAGCTATCATCCTCATTGGAATTTTTTGGATCTTAGGCTTTGGGGCCTTCACCGGATTAGATTTGTCAATTACTTTCCCACTTCTCAAAGTGGTGATAGCTTGAACATGCTCCATATGATAGGAGGATGAGCTTGCATCTTGTATCTCAAATTGGGTTCTTGGGTTAGGAAGAGGTTCGACAGGAAGTATGCCCTTCTCTCTAACACTGAGATGAGATTCAATTCTAGCCATTGATGTTTTCAATTCATTGATGGCTTGAGTTGAATTTTGATTAAATTTCAATTGCTCTTGCATGAACCCATCTATTTTCAGAGACTTTGTCTTGTTATACTCAGCTTGAACCGATACAAATGCACCCAAGATCTCCTCTAGTATAACTTTTGGAGTAATGACTAGAGATGGACCTAGTATAGGTTGAGCTTGAGGGATATTGGTTGCATTCGCAGTGGGTCCATTCCTCCAACTGAAGTTGGGATGGTTCTTCCAACTAGCATTAAACGTGTTTGAGTTTGGAGCACCAAATTGCCGTTGATAACTGTTTATGGCATTTGACTGTTCTTGTAAGATGTCCTGAACCGCTGAAATTGTGGGACAATCTTGTGTTGCATGTTGATTTTCGGTACAAATTCGACAAACAGTTTCAACATCATTGGAGTTAATCGTCTCTCCTTTCCTCAATTCCATGGCTTCGACCTTTCTTGTGAGGCTAGCCACCCGTGCACTTATGCTATCCTTTTCCGATAAGATATACATTCCCCCTTTTTCCTTTTGTTGGCCAGTCTTGAAATTTGGTGGTTTCGATGTATCCCAAGACTATGCATTCTCAGCCAATTCTTCCAAATAATCCCATGCTTCATCAGCTTCCTTATTCATGAACTCCCCATTACACATCATCTCTACAAATTGGAGCATGGGTGAAGTCAGTCCTTCATAGAAAAAGCTTATAACCCGCCAAATTTCATAGCCATGATGTGGGCATGCGTTTAATAAGTCCTTAAACCTCTCCCAACATTGGAAGAATGTTTCGTCTTCCTTTTGGGCAAAGCTCATGATAAGGCGCTTCAACATGTTTGTTTTGTGAGTAGGGAATAATTTTTTTATGAATTCCCTATGCATATCAGTCCATGCACCAATTGATCTTGGTCTTAATGCATGAAGCCAACCTTTAGCTTTATCTTTAAGAGTAAAAGGGAAGAATTTGAGTCTCACCACATCATCAGTCACATTAGCAAAGTGCATGGTGGTTATTACCTCATCAAACTCCTTAAGGTGTTGATAGGCACTTTCATTTTCTAATCCATGGAATTTAGGGAGAATTTGGATCACTCCAGGTTTCAAATCCACATTCCCTGCATTTTGTGGAAAAATTATGCATGAGGGAGTGCTCGCTCTTGCTGGTTGCAAGAAATCACGTAAAGTTCTTGGTCGAGGAACATTCTCAACCACATTCTCCCCCGTTTCAGTTTGGTTTTGGCCCAGATTAGGATTGGCATTCGGATTAGGTTGATTTGCAGCCATGTTTTTAGACAAAATTGGAGAGTTTAGATGTCTCCTAGCATGTGGTTCTCTGTCAATTCCTTCAACTATTCCCCCTTCACTAATAAGTCAGTTATTGGAATCCCAAGCCAATGTGGCATGCAAATCCAAAAAAATATGAAACGAAAAGAGAAACGAATTCTTCCTTCCCTTTCTTTACTCTTCTCCAAGACCGAAGCACAAGGTGTCTTGTAATGGTTAAGCCAGAAGCAAGGATAGAGACCGATTTCTCCTGGTCAATAGGGGTTCAAAGAACTCCCCACCCACTCTTTGAATCTTTTGAGAAAAAGTGCAGAAAAAGAAGAAAGAGGAGTAGAGGTGAGAAAAGAAATCTCTGAGCACAAGGTGATCCAAGACGGCAGAGCTGACCAATAGGAATCCAGGTGGCACAAGGCCTACCTTTCAGAGATTCAAAAGTAGTCTCCACCCACTCTACAAGAGATGAATATGATAGGAATGAATAGGAGAAGGAGAAGAGTAAGGTTTAGAATGATAGAACCTGATTTGAGCACTTGAGATCCATATGTCTTCTTCAACTTCCTAGAAATCCCTGAAAAAGAAAAAAAAATCAAAATAAACTAAGTTAGAACTATTCCTAAAAATCCTAAATAGATTTTATTTTCAGAAATATGTGAAAAACCGTCAAAATCCCCGGCAACGGCGCCAAAAACTTGTTTGCTTCCCCAAGTGTTGGGTTGCGATGTAATACTAAATCTCGGTAAGACCGAGGTCGATCGACAAGGACTTGTGTAGGAATTCACAAACACATCCAATAGTGTCTATTGAGAGCTAACAACCAGATTTTGTATGAGATTGATGTAAGTAACAACTTTAAACTAATTTGAAGGTAAACAATTATAAAAAGGCACTAGGGGTTCAAGGATCCACTTGTAGCAATCCTTGATACTCAATTCGTTGTGGTTTCTCATTCTCTCAACTAGAATCGATATTAAGATCTATCTAGCCGGATGATAGAGCTGTTAAACCATATAATCTGTCATATGTAAGGCCAATGTATATGATTCACTCAATGCAAGCTAGGATGAGCATGCTCAATTGCATAGGTTAGTCCCAATTCCAATAAACTAAGTTCATAATCATGATCATCATTAAGTCCTGTCACCAGACAAAGCTAGATCATGATTTGAACTTGAATCAAATCACATGCACAGTCCCATACATAATTCAGAAAACCAGAAAAGTAAAACTTTGGTAGGAAGTTCCCACATGAAGATCATAGTACAAGAGTGTACTCCAATTCCTCGGATCATACAGGTCTAGACTAGCACACAACCATTAAGAACTCAAGCAATTCTCCCAAACATCCATGAGTCATCATAAGACTAAGAAAAACTACTTGGAACTTGTACTAACTTCAAACCATTGTTCATAATCATGAAAACCAATCTTAAAACCAACTAAAAACGAATTGAAAGATCTTAGATCCACTACAAGCTTCACCTCTTAGCCCTAGCTAAGAGGTTTAGCCGTTCATCATCCAAGGAAACATGAAACAACTAAGAAAAACATAAAACAGTAAAACAAACTAGAAGGAATTGTGGAACTCCGAAATCCACTTCCGCCTCCTCCAACCTTGCTTAAACTCTTCTTAGATACCCTAAGAATGATCCCCAGGTGTCCTTTATAGTGGGAAGGCTCCGTAACGTCAGAATATTCCAGAATCTGCGTAAACTTACGCAGTGCGCAGAGATTTTCGGCACCAAAAAATGGAAAGTTCTCAACTTTACACATGGTCGACCGGTCGCACGACCGGTCTGAGTGGCTGGCCGACCGGTCGCAACCGGTCGGACTGGTAATCCCATCAGTCTAACAAGCTTCTGGGCCACAAAATTCTCTGGCCGACCGGTCACGACTGGTCGGACTGAGCTGGCCGACCGGTCAAGACCGATTGGAATGGTTTGGTCCTTCTTCCAGCATGTGCATAGGGTTGGCCGACCGGTCTTGATTGGTCTGGCTCCCTTGGCCGACCGGTCACGACCGGTCTTGGCCCTATTCTTCTTCAGTTTCTTCTTTCTTTCTTTTTCTTGATTTCTTCTTTCTTTGGTCCTTCTTCAACCTTCATCCAAAGGCTTTAAAATGGCTCTTTTTAGTCTCATATCGGATGAAGTCCACTCTCATTCCTGTAATCACAAAACATACATTAGGTTAGTCTTTAGATCATGAAAATCACGCATAATGAGTGATGAATTGGGGTTAGAATATGCACAATTAAGAGCTCAACATTATTCTCTCCTCTCTTAAAGCTGCTGGACCAAACCATACAGGTCTAGACCGGTCTTGACCGGTCGGCCAGCCCTGTCCGACCGGTTGGCCAGCTGGACCGGTCGGCCATGCAAATTCAGCTTCCAGATTTCAGACAACATGCTATTCCCGTTTTTAGATTTTTGGAACAGTTTTCTAAAGCCATATTAATGATATTTAGAAATCCAACACATCCATGTCGAAGAGGAACTCGACGCCGAAATAACCCAAGTGGTTTCGTGTCTGTCGGAGCTACGGATTGATCGTGGCGGCTAAAACAATACGAACTGTCCAGAAAGTTCTAGATTCCGCCTACTCCACTCTGGGCCAGTCCAGGTGACCCATCATTGATGATATGAAGAATTTACTTTGACCATCGTCTAGACCACATCCATATATGAATAACCACAAAGTTTCATATCAAAAGGATGTGTGGTTTGATCGTACCAGTTGAAGAAAGATGGACCATCCAAAAAGATCCAACTGCGCAGAGTTTATAAAAGCCCTAAGTGTTCTAATTTTCAGACCACATTTTGGGATTGTTTTGAATAATCTAATTCATCTATCATGTAGAGGAGGAAGTTTTCTACCAATGATCAAATTTTGGGATCAATCTGACATCTGTACACTCCAGAGCGTTGAAAGCAAGATGACTGGTTCTGAAGGTACCCGAAGTGCGCGATTTTGAGAGGCGGTCGCTGATCTGATTGGTGGGCCCATTCAGAAAATAATCTTGGAAATCTAAATCATCTATGAGAAAGATCACATTACAAGGAAGCTACAAATCAAATTTGAAGGCAATCCGACCATTGGTTAAGTCGTACCAAGTGAAACAAAATATGTTACGTTGCGGTACTCTTGTTGTATTATAAAAGGAGGTGCTCTCTTCTATTTCAGGGCATGCTAGGACGTGGGGATCATCAAGGAAGCTTAGGAGATGTGTCATGCCCCAAATTCGCTATAACCCGAATTCAGAGGTGGCAGCCTCCGTAGGACCCCGATCTCGGATCCTAACCCCACACGCCAGGTTCCGATCCTGGGATACCACAAGGAGGATTTTAGGGTCTGAATTTTTTTTTTTTAACATGAGCATCACCATATGAGTACCATCAAAGGTAAAACACAATATTTCCACTAAATCTTTTCGTTTATATATAGTACTGAAAAGTAAATACACAATGCGTAAATATAAAAACTGTGCACAATCCGGCACCTCCTGCTACTGCACTCCCAACTCCAACTCAACGTTGCTGATACACTCTGGTATAACCTGTAGCGTAACAAACGCGCATAAGCTTCGAACGAAGCTTTGTGAGTGCGTGTGTGCGTGCGCAATGCGTATGACAAACATGATAAATATCAGAGTAAGCAGTAAAGCATGATGAGAAGACTAAACCAAAACTTAGCCTAATTAGGCTACACGATCATGTGATATGAATAACTAGCCTACCACGGCTATGCAAGCATGCAATACAGATAACTAGCCTACCATATCTATGCAAGCATGCAATTCAGGTAACCAGCCTACCAAGGCTATATACTCATACTATGCAATGGCCTACAGGGCCTAATGTCACATACAATGATCCAATGCATGTATGCAAATCACCACCTCTCAGTACAGTGGTCCAGATACGAACAGTCATAACGCGATCACGTAAGCAATGCAGGACTCGGAACTGGTAGCTCGCCCAGTGTGGTAGCTCGCCCAGGCTTACAGCCCTGCCCACATCACACCCGCCCACATCAGGACCGTCCCACACCATACAGTGATACCAATACCATCTCTGAAACGGAACATCACCGGGGTCTCACAGACCTCACTACTCACCAGTAGAATGCCAAAGCCTATCTGGTGCAATAGCGGACCTACTCACAGCTGGTCAAACTCAACCCCCTTTGCCAACACTCTTCCGGCAGGTTAGGTCAGACCTCCTTCCAAACTGACCACGTGCAGTGGAAAACACCACCGTTTGGTATTCGGCATACTGGTGTATGATTAAACCACCCGGTCCTTGAATGGAGACCTACCTTGGTACCAACGGGTTCAGGGACTTTCACCCAGGGACATCTATGGCATCCTGTTTAAAGATCACATATTTCCGGTGTTCCTGCAAACCACGATGGAGCTGTGGTTGCAACGTAGTAACCATGCTATATGCGGCACAAGCAGACGGTGCGAAATGCAACCATGCATACAAACGTGGGACGACATGCACGTGCAAGTCTCTAAAGAGCACCATAAAACTATAAGGTCTCAAATATAATGTCACCGTCAACTGGTAATGAACTGCACGACAATCACGACCGATATGGTCGGTTGATACAAGACAATCAAATGAGCCAAGCATTCATGATGCATGAGTCAAGTATACAGTATGAGTGCCAACAAGTAGTCCATCTACCACGATGGCAATAAATCAATCTAGTCCAACCTATTTGAGATATGATTAAGATGAGGGGACACATAGGAATGATCGAGTCATAGTGCGGGATGTCGCTAGCCAGGGAATCTCGCACCAAGGGCTATAAGGTATGCTAAGCTATTCCTACCATACAGTGTAAGTCAGGATGATAGATTCCTGTCCTCGAATAGTCCCATACCTATTGGAGAGGTTTGCGATAGAGAGCACATGAATTACATTTGCGCGACTACATCTCGAATGGTTTATTAATGCGTTTATGCCCTAGTGGTCCCCAACTAACAATGGTGATTCGGGATGCATACTCATTACACATGCATGGTGGTCGTCAAAGCATAATATACTATATAGATCGCATAAGAGTATTCCAAATAACACTACGTGTGCCAACAGACATACTAAAAATAGCATAAAAAGATAATTCATTTATAATACAAGCAAACATAAAGAGATAAGACTCTAAATGGATGGTATACAACAACACAGATGGTCCAACAACTGAACGGTGTGGATTAACCTTCAACATTCAGATAACCCAAATGGAAAGAAAATGATTGAAACACTCCCGACATATCAAAGGTAGAACCTACTTGAGTGGCAAGAGTGGAATACTCAAAATCATGCCGAGACCCATAATCCTGTAGTACAGTTGAAATAAACACAATAATGGTCCGTAAAAGGAATTTCATAGAAGGGTTTGCAAGATAGACATGTCATGACAGAGGATTATAAATGGTAGGGTAAACTGCAATAGATGGTCAATACAATGAGGTCCAAAAAGGGACGACAGGTCTAACCTCATACTACAAGATAGGCTCCATAAAATGGATGGCCTAGATGACATACGAACATCGAGGATGAGCCCTATACTCGTCCTATAGGTAAATGGACGGTGTGGATGAGATATACACAATATGGTAGTCTTTAATAGTTGGGTACAAGGGTAGGAGGGGTGAGTCATATGAGTATACAAGCTGAGTTACCAAGATCAATCAACATGGTGAGTCAACAAGGTGAGTCAATAAGGTAGGTTGATGAGGCGGGTCAACATGGTGAGTTAACAAGGTGAATTGACAAGACGGTTCAACAGGGTGAGTTTAAGAAGGTAGCCCTGTGACTTGGATCAAGCAAACTCTAAGGATGACCTTTCAATAAGGGTTTACACAACTAATCATCAAGGTGGATCCACGGGATGGACAAAGCGGTCATTCGAACATGCACACTAAGGTGGCCCCAAGGGCCATCCTGTACATAACATGCTAGGGTCCAGTCATTCGGATGGTTTGGTTCAAGTACAAATTTAAGGCGGTCCTAATCGATGGGCAACATACATATCGCACCATAGTGTCCAATGGCTGACGTGGATAGAACACATGCATAACAAGGTGGACCCGTGGTTGGGTATAACCGTACAAAGGAGTGGGGAAGCCACATACATCAATGGGTCACAACAGTTGGGGATCAACCCGATATTTGTGCTTTCCCACTAATCAAGTGAGATGGCAATCAAACACCATGGTGGGGCCCGCACACCACATGTGTGGAACCCTACCCATGGTTGAGTAATTTAAGAACAAGGAGAATGTCAAATAAACATAACAGATGGGTCCTGTAAAGTTTCCAATGGTAGGCATTCAATCACCCTTATTTTCTACGTGTGACCCACCCAAAACTGGGCCCACACCCCTGCCAAGAAGAACGACAAGGTATACCCAACATTTATCAAGGTGGGACCCAAAGTTGGGCCCCATCACCTTTAGTTGGATGGAAAAATAAACATTACAATGGCCCCAAGGAAGGTTTCAAAGGTGGGCATCAATGACCACTGTTTCCTACAATGTGGTCCACTTGAGGTTTGTATTTACCTCATTATGAGGGCCCACGGCCCTAAAATAATATGGAAAAACAGATGGGTGGCATACATAAAACAGATACATCGTGGTGGGACCCATAGAGCGTAGCACCCAAATGGGCCCCAAGAATTTTGAATCAAACTAATATTTTTATTTTCCCATTCATCCATATACATGTGATCTTATAAACAGGTTGAATGATAAATAAACACCACTGTAGGGCCTGGGAAGGTCTCAACGGTGGAAATCATTATTCCCACTATTTCCTGTGGCATGGCCCACTTGAGGTTTGGATATGCTTAACTTTTGGGCTCAGCCACTAAAATGAGCAGGAAAAACATATGGACGGGATAGGAAAGGCACATACATTCTAGGTGGGTCCCACGAGTGGGCCAGCCGCTGGACAGCCCAACCAGCCCACGGCCAACGCCCTTTTTTTCTTTTTCTTTTTCTTTTTTTTTGTTTTATTATTATTATTTTTTTATTTTTATCAAGTGGGGCCCATAGAAGTTTTCGATCAAGCTGATATTTTTATTTTCCAGTCTTTTACATGCATGTGTGAACTTATGAACAGGTGGGATCTCAAATAAACATCATGGTGGGCCATTAGAAGGTTTCAATGGTAGGGCCACTGTCCCTACAGTTTTCTGTGGTGGGGCCCCCTTGAGACTTGGATCTGACTCATTCTTGGGTTCATGTCCTAAAATGATCTCCCCAAATGGATGGACGGTGTGGATACATCACATACATCATGGTGGGACCCACGAATGGGCCACCAGCTGGCACGAGCCAGCGTCCTGGACGCTGGTACTACCAGCGTCAGCGACGCTGCCTCTTCTCCTTTTCTTTCCCTTTTTTTTTCTTTTTTGCACTCATACCATGTGGGGCCCACCTGGGACTGATCCACTCCGTTCATCAGGTTCCCCATCTCATGGGGGACCCAACAAGCCCAATATTGGATATATGATTCCAGCTAGAAACTTAAAAGTGGGCTGAAGGATTTCTGACAGTAGAAATCATAATTTCCACTGTTTTACGCGGTGTGGTCCACTTAAAATTCGGATCGGCTTCATCTTTGGGGTGTAGCCCTAAAATGATATCGGAAAACAGATAGACGGTGTGGATGGAATACAAACATCAAGGTGGGTCCCACGAGTGGGGACCCCACTAACCCCTCCAGCGTACGCTGGACGTTTCCAGCGTCTCTGACGTTGGGACGTCCAGTGTCCATGTTTTTGTTTTTTTTTTTTTCTCTTTTTCTTTTCTCTAGTTTATTTCAGGTGGGGCCCACTTAGGAAAGATCCACTCCATCTATCAGGTTCCCCATCTCATGGGGGACCCAATGAACCCAATATTGGGTATCTTACAAAGCCTAGAAACATCAAGGTGGCCCAAAAAAGTTTTAAACAATAGGCATCATTAACTACGCTGTTTTCTATGGTGTGGTCCACCTGAGATCTGGATTTACTTCATTTTTGGCGTCCAACCCTAAAATGGGCGGGAGAAACGGATGGACGGCGTGGATCAACAACATGCATCAAGCTGGGTCTCACAAGTGGGGACCCACGGTCATGCCCAAGGGGCTTTCAGCCCGGGCGCTGCTGGGCAGCAGCATCCTTTGGACGCTGACTGTCCAGTGGCCCCCTTCATGTATATATATATATATTTTTTATTATTCTTTTTTTTTTTACTAGTGGGGTCCACATGTGCAGATCCACTCCATCCATCAGCTGGACCATCGCATGGTGGGTCCTCAGGGTGGACAGCGTGGGTGAACTACATACATCATGGTGGGCCGTTGGCCACACTAATTATGACATAAAGTGGGTCCCCAAGTGGGATCCACACCATCAAAGGTGGGACCCATTTATGGACGATCCAGCCCATCCATCTCATTGCCCATCACAAGGTGGGCCCAAGGGAGGAAAATGAAATAAACGAGAAAAAAAGGGGGGAAGATTGCACTCACTATGATGGTTGGGACGGTTGGATTGCCGATCGGACGGTCCGGATGATGATCGGGGTCCTCCAAGCTAGATCTCCTCCTTCAATCTCTCTAACTCTCTCTTTCTCTCTCTTGATCTCCCTCTAAATCTCTCTTTTCTCTCTCTTCTCTCTCTCTCTCTCTCTCTCAAATCTTGCAATTGAGAAGGCCACCCCCCCCACGTATGGCTCTTGTATGGGAGAGGGGGGGTACTTTAGGTGATGATGATGATGATGGGATGGGAGGAATGGGTTGTAGTTGACTTTGGTGAGAGAGGATGGGGTGGGTATGGTGATGATGGCTAGATAATGATAGAGGTATGGGTGAGGGTGATGGTGATAGATTTGACATGTTGATGGGATTTGTGCAAGTGGGGCCCACGCCACACGTGCGTTGCGTGGCCCACCTCGAATTGCACAAACGTACTCATCTTACACACCGGGTATCGCAATGGGGCGTGCTGCGCAGCGTTGGAATCGTGGCGCCCGCGCGGTCGCAAGGGTACAAGTCTTAGGTTGTTGCGGCACTAAATCAGGGTCACGATCAAGGCTCTCTAATCTGGTCCATCCGGGACGTATCGGTACCGGAAACTAAACGTACGGAGGGCAATACAAGGTACGGGTCTTACAAGATGGATTCTACTTCAAGTTTTTCTAGTTTTTCTTTCTATTTTAGTTATTTTTATGTTTTTGAGGTTTCTAGTTCAAGGATGTTAGAAATGAACTAAAACCTCTTAGCTAGGGCTAAGAGGTGAAGCTTTTGATTTGTTTTTTATGGATTGATGTAATCTAGGTTTCCTTTTTATGTTTTAATTGAAGAATTTAATTCAATATGAGTTTGAATCAAGTACTAATTTGGTTTTACTTTGATCTCTTGATGACTCCAGGCTCATTTGATTCTTAGTGATTCTAAACTTAGTAGCTTATCTTCTGAGCATTGGTTATGCTTGTGTAGTTCATTGATCTATCATCGACTCCGGGCATGGTAGACCCTTTGATTGCCTTGTGTACAATGGCTTGATCGTCATGTGGGAACTCATTCAACTAAAGTTCTTATCTTTTGTTATAATCTGAAATAGCTGTTTTCTAATTGATTTTGATTTAATTAGAGTTTTAATCATTGGTTATAGTCAAGTATAGTGACAGCATTTGATGAAAGCTATGGTTGTAAATCTCAACTAGATTGGAAAGAGGCTTGACTTGCACAATTGAGTGTGCCCAAGGCCTGAGCATTGTTGTGGGAATCGAATCAATGAATGAGCAACTGTTTTAGATAATTGTTGATTGAACCGCTCTATATTCCGATCGGATAGAGATATGAATTCGATTCCGATTGAGTTACGAGAGACCTAGTTGTATTGATACATTGAAACTTATCAAAAGTGGATCCTTGGCGCTCTAGTGCCTTTTTAGATTGATATTAGCTTACACTTTCACTGTTTAAACTCAATTCACTATTTTCCAGCTTTAGTTCTTAATAGGATCTTAATTATTGTTATAGGCAAAATGATGGAGATAAGATTTCACGCGGAAATGCCCACTTCGCTCTCGCTCTCGAGATTATCTGATCGAGAGTCGAATATTGGATAAGTGCGGGACGTCCATTCGACTCTCGAGATTATATGATCGAGAGTCGAATATTGGATAAGTGCGGGACGTCCATTTGACTCTCGAGATTATCTGATCGAGAGTCATAGATTGAAAAATATGGAGCAGCTATTCGCAAGTCTCGAGTCTTCATAACCGATAGTCAAATACGACAAATCTCGATCCGCGAGCAGACCTTCTCACAAGTCGTTGAAAGATGTTACATCCAAAATATGTACTTGGACTCGCGACCACATTTTAACCTGCGAGCAGCTTTCCTACGGGTTGCAACCAGTTCGGAGGCTATGACTCCAACTACGGGCGTCTCCTTCCTTTTCGGAGGCCATGACTCCAACTACGGGCTTCTCCTTCCTTTTCGGAGGTCATGACTCCAACTATGGTTTCCAGCCGGATCCAGCCGGATTTCAAGGGATTACCATCTAGGGGCGTGATTGTTGGAATAAGTCATTGGGTTGGATCTGACTAAAAAGATAGGATCTTATCCCAAGAAATCAGCGAATTCTCAGTATCGTATGCGACATCAACGGGATTTCAACATCTCACGTAACAGATTGGATTGCTTCAGATCTATATAAAGGGGTGGCTCCATTGAGAGCAGGTACGTACACATCATTCAATCTTGGTCCCGTTTTGCTTGGCTTCTCTTCTGTGGTTTAACTTAAGCATCGGAGGGCTAACGGCTGGTCCCCAGCCACCCTTATTCGCTGTCTTGCTTCAGGTCTGGTGGTGGAAATCCCTGCTGGAGCGAAGGAGAAAAGCCGGAGGATCTCGTTACAAAATTTGACATTAACAGTTTGGCGCCGTCTGTGGGAACGACTTGGTCATCAAAATCAATCGTGTTAACCACCGATCAAAATCCTTCGGTGATGCCTCCTAAAAAGACTGTTCATCCTTCAACTTCGAGGCAGGCACCACCTCCGCCCGGTGAGACGGAATCCGCACCTGCCCTCCCACCTGTTCCGACGGATATCCCTCAAGGAGCCCCAAATATGCCATCAACAAATCCATTATTGGAGGCCTTTGGAAATCAGGATGATGTCCTACGATTCCTCGGGAACACTCTCCTAACTTTAAACGCCGGAGTTCAGGCACTGTCAAATCGGCTTGATCAGCACTTCCCTGAACCGCAAAGACAACCCTCCGAAGGGTTACCACCGCCACCCATACCAGTTGCTTCCAGACATTCTATGGATGAACCACAGGTCCCACCACTTGGCGGCCATCCCCCTGTGCCGTCTCCGCATTCTATACATTCCAGTTCGTCTCGACAACCTCAACCGCAAGGCTCCACCGCCGAAACGTCTAGCTATACCTTGCCATGGGAAGGAGATCTCAAAAGAATCCAAGATCGTTTTGATGTCATGGAGCAGAGATACCAGGCAAATCGGCCATCTGCTGTCATGGCGGCAATACATCAATCTGAATCTCCCTTCACAAGCGAGGTCATGGAAGCCCCGTTGCCCAGAAAGTATCGAACGCCTGTTATCGCTCCGTATACAGGTATTGGCGATCCTCTGGAACATCTGGAAACATATAGGTCCCTCATGGAGTTGGAGGGACATGGTTCAGAAATCATGTGTAGGGCTTTTCCCCTTACATTGAAGGAAGCGGCTCGTACGTGGTTTCGGGGGTTAAAGCCTCTTTCCATCAGTTCCTTTTCCCAATTATCGGAGATATTTCTTTCTCAATTCATGGGAAGTATTCGCATTAAAAAGCCAGCCTCCCATCTGATGAATCTGAAACAGCAACATGGGGAGACAATAAAAGAGTTCACAGTACGGTTCACTGCCGAAGCCGTTCAAACTGAGGGTTACATTGAAGAAAAGGGTCTCATAGCCCTCATTGCTGAATAACGAGCGAGAAATTTAGGTTTGCCTTAGATAAGAGCCCGCCGAAAACTATGGCGGAATTCCAAGCCAAAGCTCAGAAATATATCAATGCAGAAGAAGTCGCATTGACACGCCATGGAGTACAGAGTAAGAAACGCAAGCCAGAAGGAACTTCTACAGATAAAAAATACCATCGCGATCAGCGCAATCGTTCTCCCAGGAAGCCTTACTCTGGTAAATATCATAATTACACTCCTCTTAATCGGTCTCCTGAAAAGGTTCTAATGGAGATAAAACACAAGCCATATGTGAAGTGGCCTGCAAAGATTAAATCCGATCCCGAGAAGAGAGATAAGAGTAAGTTCTGTTACTTCCACAAAGATCACGGGCATAGGACCCAGGACTGTATCTCTCTACGAGACCATATCGAAGCCCTTATTTGAAAAGGCCATCTCCAGGATTATGTTGCTCGTAAGAATCGGTCACCAGAGAGGGCGAAGACCTCATCTCGCCAAAAGGAACCGTCTCATCATCAAACCGACCAAGAGGATGCTGAGCCCACAGGAGAAATTCGCACTATCGTCGGGGGTCCAGCTTGCGGGGGTGACTCTCAAGCTTCAAGAAAGGCATACGCCCGAAGGGCGTCCAAAGAACCCCAGCAGATCTATTGGCTGGAACAAACGTCCAACTCATCGAAGGCTAGCCATCCCCCAATTTCTTTCACCCTCGAAGATGCAGCGGGAATTCATTTCCCTCATGAAGATTCCATCGTAGTCACACTGAAGGTATCAAATTATCTGACTCATCGAATTATGGTGGATACAGGTAGCTCGGCCGATATCCTGTATTTGGAGGCTTTCGACAAGATGGCACTTGCTAGAAACCTCCTCAAGCCAGTATCGACCCCTCTTGTCGGCTTTGGAGGAGAAGTGGTAACACCTGAAGGAAGTATCGATCTCCCAGTCACCTTTGGGGAGAGTCCAGCGAAGACCACCGTCTTCGTAAACTTCCTCGTCGTGGATCGAAAATCAGCATATAACGCCATCTTGAGGAGACCGTCTCTTACGAGCGGCCTTGCACCCTTCATATTTATGTGTTAAATTTCCGACCCCAAATGGCATCGGGGTCGTGCGAGGAAGTCAGCAGGAGGCACGGTCCTGTTACCAAATAGCCCTCCAAGATCGAAAGAAGGCTCAAGCGACACCTGTCATGGAAATAGTTCAAGGTTCATCCGACGTTCTCGCCACCACGTTGGATCCAAGGGAAAATGCTCTGAAATCAGGAACTCCAGGGGAGGAAACAGTGGCGATCCGCTTGACCGAAGACGACCAGTCTAAGATCGTGTACATCGGTTCCTCCTTAAACGGTATCCACCGTGAAGATTTGATCCGTTTCCTCACTGAATACCAGGACGTGTTTGCTTGGTCTCATAAAGATATGCCGGGCATCGATCCTGATGTCATCGTACATCGTCTCAACATTGACCCGAAGCATAAACCCGTACATCAGCGTCGACGTGCCTTCACTGCAGAAAGACAAATGGCGATCAAAACTGAAGTTGAGAAGCTGCTCGCGGCAAATTTTATAAAAGAAGTTGACTACCCACAGTGGGTCGCCAACGTAGTTCTCGTCCGGAAAGCTAATGGCAAATGGAGGATGTGCGTCGATTATTCAGACTTAAACAAAGCATGTCCCAAAGATAGCTTCCCGACACCACGAATCGACCAGTTGGTCGACTCGACAGCTGGACATGCCCTCCTCAGTTTTATGGATGCTTATTCTGGTTACAACCAGATTATGATGCATCCACCTGATGGCCAACATACTGCCTTCATCACAGATCGAGGACTATATTGCTACCAGGTAATGCCGTTTGGTCTCAAAAATGCAGGGGCCACTTATCAGCGTCTTGTCAACAAAATATTCGCTGCTCAAATCGGTAGGAATATGGAAGTATATGTTGACGATATGCTCGTGAAAAGCATCGATGAAGATGACCACATTCCTGATCTTCGAGAAGCCTTTGATCTGATGAGGAAGTATCAGATGAAATTAAATCCAGAAAAATGTGCGTTTGGAGTATCTGCAGGGAAATTTCTTGGGTTCATGGTTGGCCAACGTGGAATTGAAGCGAATCCCGAAAAGATTAAAGCATTGATAGAGATGAAATCCCCAGTGACTCTGAAGGACGTTCAGCGTCTAGCTGGTCGCATCGCATCATTGAACAGGTTCATCTCGCGAGCATCTGACAAGTGCCTGCCCTTCTTCAAACTCCTTCGTGCAACGGCCAAGTCTGATTGGAACTGGACACCTCAATGTGAAGAAGCTTTTCAACAACTGAAGCAATATATGAGCGCTCCCCCCATTTTATCTAAGCCTGTGGCACATGAGCAACTCATTCTTTATTTATCTGTGTCTCCCACGGCCGTTAGTGCCGCTTTAATAAGAGAAGATTCCGGGGTACAAAGGCCCGTTTATTATATCAGTCGAGCAATGGTTGATGCAGAAACTAGGTATTCTGATTTGGAGAAACTGGCCCTAGCCTTAATCACGGCAGCTCGAAAACTGCGACCATACTTTCAAGCCCATGCTATTTTAGTACCAACAAATCATCCACTACGTCAAGTCCTTCAAAAGCCTGAGGCTTCCGGGCGCTTAACTAAATGGGCGGTCGAGATCAGCGAGCATGATATTTCATTCTGTCCTAGGACCGCAGTCAAGGGCCAGGCCGTGGCTGACTTCATCGCCGAATTTACATATTCTTCTGAAGATAGCGTCATGACCAGCGACCAGCCTCCTTGGTCGCTCTTCGTGGACAGGTCGTCACGGGCCAGTGGCAGTGGAGCGGGCCTGATTTTAGTGGCTCCAGACGGGTCGCATTTTCAATACGCTCTGCGTTTCGAATCACGCGTCTCCAATAATGAAGCAGAATATGAGGCCCTTATTGTTGGCCTCGAGCTAGCCGTTGTCCTCGCAGTCCAGAATTTGATAATTCATAGCGACTCCCAGCTCATTGTCAACCAAGTTCTTGGCGAATTCGAAACCAAAGAAGAAAGAATGGCCTTATACAAGTCTCGTGTCCTCATCCTGCTCGCCAAACTGAAGACTTACAAAATATTCCATATCCCTCGCGAGCAGAACCAACTTGCCGATTCCTTGGCAAAACTCGCTTCTGCACCAGAATCAGAACTATCACATTCGATCCCCATCGAGCACCGTCAACACTTGAGTATCGACCAAGTGACTCCCGAGCAAGTTATATCGGTACAATCGTCTCCATGCTGGATGGATCCTATCATCCTTTATCTCAGAGATGGATACCTACCAGAAAACAAGAAAGCTGCAAGACAAATTCAGCTTCGAGCTGCCAGGTACACCTTACAAGATGGAATCTTGTTGCGAAAAAGCTTCTCCTTGCCTTATTTGAGGTGTCTTCATCCAGAAGAAGCACATCGTGTTCTAGATGAAGTACACCAGGGGGCATGTGGTAATCATCCCAGGGGGCGATCTCTAGCATATAAAGCGATGAGGCAAGGATATTATTGGCCTACTATGAAAGCAGACGCCATAGAATTTTCTAAAAAGTGCGACAAGTGTCAACGATATCAACCTATACCTCATGTGTACCGTCTGAGCGGATGACCCCAGTCGACAGCCCTTGGCCTTTTGCTCAGTGGGGGATCGATATCATCGGGCCCTTACCTATGGGAAAGGGACAGAATAGGTTCGCGATCGTGGCGGTTGATTATTTCACCAAATGGGCCGAGGCAGAACCATTAGCCAAAATTACTGAAAAACAAACTACTAAGTTTATGTGGAGAAATATTATATGTCGCTTCGGACTTCCTCATACTATAATTACCGATAACGGAACGCAGTTCGACAACGCAGCCTTTGATGAATTTTGCGACAAATGGAAGATACGTAATCTCCGCACTTCTCCATATCATCCACAGGCGAATGGGCAGGTCGAGGCAGTGAATAAAATTATAAAGCATCATTTAAAGACCAAGCTAAGTGAATGTAAAGGGGTGTGGCCAGAACTTCTGCCAGAAGTGTTATGGGCCTATAGAACCACGGCTTGTACATCGACAGGTGAAACTCCTTTCTCCTTAGCATTTGGTGTTGACGCAGTGGTACCAGTGGAAATTCAAGTGCCCTCATATCGGATCGAACAGTATGATCCCGCGAGCAATCAGGAAAATCTCCGACTTCATCTCGATCTCTTGGAAGAGCGAAGAAATGCTTCCCAAGTACGAGTGGCGGCATATCAACAACGTATTGCTCGTTATCGGAATGCGAAGGTTCGACCTAGATCCTTCCAGTTCGGAGATTTGGTCCTAAGGCAAAATCTTGGAATTCCTGTTCGTTCATTGGATCCGAATTGGGAAGGCCCGTATCGGGTTATTAGGGTTGTGCGACCCGGTACTTATTATCTTGAAGACATGCAAGGGAAGCCTGTACGTCGCCCTTGGCACGTGGAGCATTTGCTAAGATACTACCCCTAGATTCGATGTAGTTTATCATAACATTTTATGAATAAAGTAAAAGATATCTTTTGGCCGCTACTCCATTTATATGGACCAGAATAGCCCTGAAGAGTGCTTACACGTCCTCTTGGCCAATTGCCTACCTTTGGTAGGACTGAAATCATTACTAGTTGGTCGCTTCTCCATTCTCATGGACCTGAACAGCCTCGAAGAGAATGAATACCATCTCTTGACCAACCTTCTGCCCTTGGTAGAATCAAAATCTCAATCGATAGATCAGTCTATCTCAACGCGGACATGGTCTCACGACCCCCGGATTGAGTCTAATTCATTTTTTCATGAGTTAGTTACTCGCGATTGGTGAGAGGGGGGATCGCACTCCAAAATGCGAGCACCGCAGCTCGTGCTCTAATTAGGGCAGCAAACGGGGTCACATCCTGATCGCGAGCAGCTTAGCTCATGCTCGAATTAAAGGGTCACATCTCTGACGAATCCATTCAAGATTAACAAGCAAAAAATGAAAGATGAAGGGAGAACAGCAATGAAACAGCAACACTTCCAAAAATATCTTTTCATTGATAATCAGATGATTACATATACATGAGCGCAGATACAAGAGAAGAAAATAAAGGAAATCAATCGCTAGGAGGAGCCACGCTCTCGACTTCAGGGCCCATTTCAGGAGCCCCTCCAGCCTGCGTGGCTTCGGTCACCTCGTTCTCGGCAGCAGCTTGCTCTTCTGCAGCTATGATGGTCGCGACTCGACCGAATTCCCCCATATCGAAGGATGGGATCATTCGTTGCACTACTCTTAGTGCAAAGTCTCGACCAGCATCGTATGACTCATATCGTTCATCGTCATACAGCTGCGAAGTCCGGAACTCGGAAACTGCCCGAGCACCTTCCTCCGAGAGCATTTTTACAAGGGCGACTCTCTCCTCGTCCCAGTGGATCGAGTCGTCCTTAAGCTGCGCAAGAGCGGTGCGCTCCCTAGTCAAGTTGTCGTAGGCCTCCTTGAGCTGCGACCTGGCCCCCGCGAATTGCTCCTCTAACGAGATCTTGTCCTGTCGGAAGATCTCCCTCTCTCTCTCTGCCTTCTCCTTCAGACCCGTGAGCTTCACGTAGTCTGAGTCCAAGGCCTGATACCTGTCGGTCAGGACTTGGATCTTCTCGATGAGGATCTTTTTCTCCTCATCTCTCTTCGAGATCACTGCCTCACGAGCCTTGAGCAGTTGATCTCTTCCTTGAACTGCCTTTTCCAAGGCAGTCCTCTTTCCCTCGGCCTCCTCTATCGTGCGACGGGCGGCAACAATATCACGCCTCGTTCGCAGAATAAGATCTAAACCCTGCAAAGAGATGAAAAATATAAGATTTCTGGAACGTAACAACAGGTCGAAACAGATCTTGACGAAGTCTTACCTGAACCATCCTCATCCCCGCTTCAAGGATAAGGTTCTCAGGACTTGGCTCGGGGAGAGAGCCGAAGGCGTGAGGCGGGACGTTCTCGAACAAAAACTTACATACAGGGTGGAGGTGGCGTGGAATCGAGTACGTCCCGCTCCCAGACGGTTGGGCAATGACCAAACCGGCCTGCTCGCGAGGTGGAGGCATGGACTCGCGAGCAGGTCCCTGCTCGGCAGCTGGGACCAGTTCCCGAGCAGGAGTCGGCTCTTGATGCTCTACCTGCTCTCGAGCCTCTTCAGCTGGGGGGCAGCTGGACCCCACCCCATCTGGGGAATTATCTGCAATGTTGATCACTGGTGGCCCAGGTGCGACCACCAGTGAAGGAATAGTTGGCCCAGCTGGGGCCCCCGCCATGCTCGCGGGAAGGGCAGGCTGATCGCTGCCCGCGCGGATGGAAGACTGAGACGGTTCGGCAGGGGTTCTCTTCTGCCTTTTGGAACCTGTGCCCTTCAGACGGGGCAGTAGGCCTCTCTTCTCTCCAGCCTTCATCATTTCGACTTCTCTTCTGGATATGAGGCCTGCTGCTGCAAGTCGCGAAGGAGATAAGCAAGCCTCGATATGCCTATCTCCGACAGGCACCTTATACACTCTGACGATCTTCTCGTTGATCCCACCCTTCAAATTCGGTTTCCGCAATGCCGGGATACCTGCGAGCACAAATAATGGTCAAACGAAGCAAAACCCTAAAAAATTATTCTAAGGAAACTGCACAATACGGGATTGTGTCTACCTTCACAGAAAAACCGGGTCACTCCTGGACCCCTGGAGGAGGCAGACTCCCAGCTCCCGGAAGCATAGAACCACCGCTTCCTCCAGCCGGGATAGTTCGAGGAGGGCTTACCCAACACGAAATTATCCCGGTGCCAGTAACATAAATAATACCAGCCTTCGCTGGATGGAGCTTTCTTCAGACGGAACATACGGAGGAACTCCTCCGCCGTGAGTTCCCCGTTGCCAGCCTGAGCCCAAAGGGCAAAGGAGCCCAAAACCACCCTCCACCCGTTCACAATGAGTTGCCCAGGGGCAATCTTGTAACACCGTAGTACATCGCGAACAAAGGGATGGAGGGGAAGGCGTACCCCCAGGATGAGCTGGTACTCGTAAAATGCTACGCATCCTGGGGGGGGGGGGGGGGGGGGGAGTCGGGTGTTTCTCCACCTCCGGGCAAGCGGAGAGTTACAGAGTCAGGGATTTGGTATCTCTCCCGTAGCTCAGCCAGCCGGTCCTCCGATAAAACGGAAGGATATCCGGCTGCTAGTGTATCTCCCCGCCGAAACCCTTGCACTGCTGGAGGCAGAGGACTCCGGAGTGGCATCACCAAGGGGGACAGTAGTCTCGTCAGAGTTCCCAGCCATGGGGAGATGAAAATAAAAGAAGAAGAAAAAGGAAGTATACCGAAAAAAGGAAAGAATGAGCACCGGAAGAGGAAGAAGAATGGAAAGAAAGGATTGCAGGTTTCTTTCGAAAAAACTTCTGTAGAAAATCAAAGAAATGGCGGACTCCGTATATTTATAGGCAATCATTCCGCCGTATCTGATGGCACGTGGCAGTCCCTCTTTGGACACAGCGCTCGAGCAGGCACGCCCATTAACTCCTCAAACACGTGGCGAGCGCCCCTTCATTTTCCATCAGCGAAAAGGCTGCGGAAAGCTGGCGCTCATTAATTTCAGCCCATCATGAGGGGTGCCGTTCTCGATGAAAGTAGCGAGCGGTTTCGTGTGATAGTGAGCTAAGTCCTTTCCTTGAGAATTCTTGGCGGCAAGGACTTGGGGGGCATCTGTTATAGGCAAAATGATGGAGATAAGATTTCACGCGGAAATGCCCACTTCGCTCTCGCTCTCGAGATTATCTGATCGAGAGTCGAATATTGGATAAGTGCGGGACGTCCATTCGACTCTCGAGATTATATGATCGAGAGTCGAATATTGGATAAGTGCGGGACGTCCATTTGACTCTCGAGATTATCTGATCGAGAGTCATAGATTGAAAAATATGGAGCAGCTATTCGCAAGTCTCGAGTCTTCATAACCGATAGTCAAATACGGCAAATCTCGATCCGCGAGCAGACCTTCTCACAAGTCGTTGAAAGATGTTACATCCAAAATATGTACTTGGACTCACGACCACATTTTAACCTGCGAGCAGCTTTCCTACGGGTTGCAACCAGTTCGGAGGCTATGACTCCAACTACGGGCGTCTCCTTCCTTTTCGGAGGCCATGACTCCAACTACGGGCGTCTCCTTCCTTTTCGGAGGTCATGACTCCAACTATGGTTTCCAGCCGGATCCAGCCGGATTTCAAGGGATTACCATCTAGGGGCGTGATTGTTGGAATAAGTCATTGGGTTGGATCTGACTAAAAAGATAGGATCTTATCCCAAGAAATCAGCGAATTCTCAGTATCGTATGCGACATCAACGGGATTTCAACATCTCACGTAACAGATTAGATTGCTTCAGATCTATATAAAGGGGTGGCTCCATTGAGAGCAGGTACGTACACATCATTCAATCTTGGTCCCGTTTTGCTTGGCTTCTCTTCTGTGGTCTAACTTAAGCATCGGAGGGCTAACGGCTGGTCCCCAGCCACCCTTATTCGCTGTCTTGCTTCAGGTCTGGTGGTGGAAATCCCTGCTGGAGCGAAGGAGAAAAGCCGGAGGATCTCGTTACAAAATTTGACATTAACAATTATTAGTTATTTTAGACAAATTCTGAGAATACTCATTCATAAATCTCTGTGGGAACGATACTCGGTCTTTCCGAATTATTACTACTTCACAACCCTACCCTTGGGGAGTGAACAGCTTGCCTTGTCATAATCAAAATTCATCTTTTTTATTGCCTAATACGCCCTATGTTCCAACTCCACAGGAAAGTAACAAGCCTTCCCATAGACAAGTCTATAGGGAGACATTCCAATAGGGGTCTTAAAAGCGGTACGGTAAGCCCAAAGTGCATCGGTAAGTCGAAGCGACCAATCATTGGGATCGGAGTTCACCGTTTTCTCCAAAATATGTTTAATTTCCCTATTAGATATCTCAGCTTGACCACTTGTTTGAGGGTGCTATGGAGTGCTCACTTTGTGATTTACGCCATATTTCTTCATTAAGGTTTCAAATGGGCGATTACAAAAGTGAGACCCTCTATCACTAATGATGAATCGAGGTGTTCCAAACCAGGAAAGAATATTCTCTTTTAAAAAATGAATAACTGTTTTATGGTCATTATTCAGGCATGGGATCGCCTCGACCCATTTGGACACATAGTCAACTGCAAGCAAGATATATACGTTTCTAAAAGAAGATGGGAATAGACCCATGAAATCGATGCCCCAACAATAAAAAATTTTGATTATTAAGATGGGATTGAGTGGCATCACATTTCTACGGGAGATTCCTCCCAATTTCTGACAAGGACCACATGTTTTGCAAAACTCATTGGTGTCCTTAAACATAGTGGGCCAATAAAACCCACATTGCAGAATTTTGGCTGTGGTCTTCTTAGCCGAAAAGTGGCCACCACATGCCTGAGAATGACAAAAGGAGATGATACTTTGTTGTTCATCATCTAGCACACATCTCCCTATAATTTGATTGAGACAATACTTGAATAAGTATGGGTCGTCCCATAGGAATTTTCACACCTCATTGAAGAACTTATCCTTATCTTGCTTTTTCCAATGTGGAGGAATCGTACCTGTAGCAAGATAGTTAGCAATGTCCACATACCATGGCAATTGGGAGACTTTAAAAAGTTTTTCATCAGGGAACATGCCATTGATCGCAGTCGTTTTAGGGGGATCGGTGAGAACAAGTTGAGAGAGATGGTCAGCCACTAGATTTTCTACTCCTTTCTTATCACGTATCTCTATGTGAAATTCCTGGAGTAGAAGGATCTATCTTAACAACCGTGGTTTAGCATCCTTATTAGAGAGAAGGTACTTAAGCGCGGCATGGTTAGTGAATATGATGATCTTGGATCCAATCAAGTAGGACCTAAACTTGTCCAAGGCAAAAAGTACGGCTAAAAGTTCTTTTTCTGTAGTAGTGTAGTTTGCTTGGGCTGAGTTTAAGGTTCTACTTGCATAGTAGATAACACATGGCTTCTTCTCTTTTCTTTGGCCTAGCACAGCCCCAATAGTATTGTCGCTTGCATCGCACATAATTTCAAAAGGAAGGCTCCAATCAGGTGGTTGCATTATGAGAGCACATGTCAACATACCTTTAAGTGTGGTAACGGCATTTTGACAATCTTCATTCCACTCGAATGAATTCTCCTTTTGAAGTAGGTTACATAAAGAATGAGAGAGAATGAACTGAAGTCATTTATAAACCTTCTATAAAATCCTACATGTCCCAAAAATGACCGCACATCTCGTATGCTCTTGGTTGGTGGAAGGTTAGAGATAAGATCGATTTTCACTTTGTCCACCTCGATTCCGTTTTGTGAAACGATGTGACCAAGTACAATTCCCTTTTGAACCATGAAGTGACATTTCTCCCAATTCAACACAAGGTTCTTCTCTTCACATCTTTTCAACACAGATTTTAAGCGCACAAGGTACTCATCAAAGCTACAACCAAATACTGAGAAATCATCCATGAAGACTTCGAGAATTGTCCCCACCATATCAGAAAAGATACTCATCATACAACGCTGAAAAGTGGCAGGGGCATTGCATAGTCCAAACGGCATCCGTCGATAAGTGAAAGTGCTGAATGGACATATGAATGTAGCATTTTCTTAGTCTTAAAGGGCGATCTCTATTTGGTTGTACCCTGAATAGCCATCAAGGAAGTAAAAATGGGAATGACCCACCAACCTTTCTAAAATTTGATCAACAAACGGTAGGGGGAAGTGGTCTTTCCTCGTGACAATGTTTAGCTTTATGTAGTCAATGCACATTCTCCAACCAGTAATGACTCTGGTTGGTACGAGTTCATTATTGGCATTGCCTACGATGGCTATTCCGGATTTCTTAGGCACCACTTGAGTTGGGCTCACCCATTGACTATCGGATATTGGGTAAATGATACCCACATCCTATAGTTTCACCACTTCGGCCTTAACCACATCCTTCATGTTTGGATTGAGTCGTCTTTGTGGTTACCTGGATGTCTTCGCATTCTCCTCAAGGTGTATGCGATGAGTACAAATCAGTGGGTCGATGCCTTTGAGATAAGCAATCGACCATCCAATAGCACTCTTATGCCCTATTAGAGTGGCTATTAGCCTACTCTCTTGTTCCTCATCCAAGTGGGAAGAAATCACCACCGGATATGTCTCATCTCGACCTAAATAGACATATTTCAACTCACTTGGTAATGGTTTTAGGTCGAGTGTTGGTGCTTTGATATTGGATGGGAGGGGCTTATTCTCGTTTAAGGGTAAAGGCTCAAATAGGGCCCTCCATCTTTTGTTATCAAGTACCGGCATCACATCTAAAATGGCATCCATCTCTCGTATTGTGTCATCATTTATCTCATGAGAGTGGGCCACACATGCCTCCAAAGGGTCGGAATATAATGTTGAGGGGAATGTCTCCTCCACAAATGATTCAATCAAGTTTATCTCGTGGATCTCCTCATCAACTTCCCGTGGTTGTTTGTATAAATCAAATATATTCAGCTCAAGTGTCATATTTCCAAAGGACATTTGTACAAGCCCATTTCTAGAATTGATAATCACTTTGGAAGTAGCTAGAAAAGGGCGGCCAAGTATGACGCGAATTTGAGCACCGGTACCTATCACGGGATGTGTATCCAAGACAATAAAGTCTACTGGGTAATAGAATTTATCAACTTGGACGAAAACATCCTCAATCACTCCTCTCGGTATATGAATAGATCTATCAGCAAGTTGGAGTGTGGTTTTGGTGAGTTTCAATTCACCTAACCCAAGTTGTTCATAAACCGAGTACGGAATGAGGTTCACACTTGCCCCTAAATCGAGTAAAGCTTGTTTAATCCGGTAGTGTCCTATGATGCATGAGATGGTTGGACTACCAGGATCCTTGTATTTTTGGGGCACCTCTTGTTTGATAATAGCACTCAAATTCTCAGTCAAAAGTACTTTGTTGTGAACATTGTGTTTCCCTTTGACCGTGCACAATTCCTTTAGAAATTTGGCATAGGATAGTATTTGTTTTATGGCATCCAACAACGGGATGCTGATCTTCACCTGCTTGAAAACCTCTAAAATTTTCAGGTTTTTGTCTAAACGTTTGGGTGAAAACAACCTTTGGGGAAACTGGGGCAACCGACTTATATTGCCTTTCTGGTTCTTTCTCTTGTGGAGTGTTGTTTGAGTTATCATCCTCTTTGGAGTTTTTCGGATCCTTGGGCTTTGGGACCTTCACCGGATTAGATTTGTCAATTATTTTCCCACTTCTCAAAGTGATGATAGCTTGAACATACTCCGCATGTTGGGAGGATGAGCTCGCGTCTTGTATCTCAAGTTGGGTTTTTGGGTTAGGAAGAGGTTGGGCAGGAAGTGTGCCTTCTCCCTAACACTGAGGTGAGATTCAACTCTAGCCATTGAAGTTTTCAAATCATTGATGGCTTGAGTTGAACTTTGATTAAATTTCAATTGGTCTTGCGTGAACCCATCTATTTTCACAGAATTAGTCTTGTTATATTCAGCTTGAACCGATACGAATGCACCCAACATCTCCTCTAGCGTAGCTTTTGGTGTAATGACTAGGGATGGACCTAGTAAAGGTTTACCTTGAGGGATATTGTTTGCATTCGCAGTGGGTCCATTCCTCCAACTGAAGTTGGGATGGTTCTTCCAACTAAAATTAAACATGTTTGAGTTTGGAGCACTAAATTGTCGTTGATAACTGTTTATGACATTTGATTGTTCTTGTAAGATGTCTTGGACTGCTGAGATTGTGGGACAATCTTGTGTTGTATGTTAATTTTTGGCACAAATTCCACAAACAGTTTCAACGACTTTAGAGTTGATCGTCTCTCCTATCTTTAATTCCATGGCCTCGACTTTTCTTGTGAGGCTAGCCACACGTGCACTTATGCTATCCTCTTCTGATAGGACATAAATTTCTCATTTTCCTTTTGTTGGCTAGCCTTGGAATTTGTTGGTTTAGATGTATCCCAAGACTATGCATTCTCAGCCAATTCCTCTAAATAGTCCCATGCTTCCTTGGCTTCCTTATTCATGAACTCCCCATTACACATCATCTTTACGAATTAGCGTATGGGTGAAGTTGGTCCTTCATAGAAAAAGCTTATAACCTGCCAAATTTCATAGCCATGATGTGGGCATGCATTTAACAAGTCCTTAAACCTCTCCAACATTGGAAGAAGGTCTCATCCTCCTTTTGGGCAAAATTCATAATAAGGCGCCTCAACGTGTTTGTTTTGTGAGTAGGGAAGAACTTTTTAATGAACTCCCTATGCATATCAGTCCATGTGCCAATTGATCTTGGCCTTAATGCATGAAGCTAACCTTTGGCTTTATCTTTAAGGGTAAAAGGAAATAATTTAAGCCTCACCATGTCATCAGTTACATTTGCAAAGTGCATGGTGGTTATTACCTCATCAAATTCCTTAAGGTGTTGATAGGCACTTTCACTGTCTAATCCATGGAATCTCGGAAGGAGTTGGATTACCCCTGGTTTCAAATCTACGTTCCTTGCATTTTGTGGAAAAACTATGCATGAGGAAGTGCTCGCTCTTGCTGGTTTGCAAGTAATCACGTAATGTTCTTGGTCGGGGAACATTCTCAACCACATTCTCTCCCGTTTCGGTTTGGTTTTAGCCCAAATTTTGATTGGCCATAGGATTGGGTTAATTTACAGCCATACTTTCAGACAAAATTGGAGAATTTAGATGTCTCCTAGCACATGGTTCTCTGTCAATTCCTTCTACTATTCCCCCTTCACTAATGAGTCGGTTATTAGAATCTCGAGCCCAATGTGGCATGCAAATCCTAAAAGAATGAAACAAAAAGAATTCTTCCTTCCTTTCGCTACTTCTCTCTAAGACCGAAGCACAAGGTCTCTTGCAATGGCTTAGCCAGAAGCAAGGATAGAGGCTGATTTCTCCTGGTCAATAGGGGTTCAGAACTCCCCACCCACTCTTTAAATCTTTTGAGAAAAGTGCATAAAAAGAAGAAAGAGGAATAGAGGTGATAAAAGAAAATTCTGAGCATAAGTTGATCCAAGACGGCAGTGCCGACCAATAGGAATCAAGGTGGCACAAGGCCTACCTATCAGAGATCGAAAAAGGAGTCTCCACCCACTCTACAAGAGATGAATATGATAAAAATGAATAGGAGAAGGAGAAGAGTAAGGTTAGAAAGATAGAACCTGATTTGAGACTTTATGATTCCTAACTTCTTCTTCAACTTCCTAGAAATCCCTGCAAAAGAAAAAAATCAAAATAAAACAAACTAAGTTAGTACTAGAATCCTAAAAATTCTAAATAGATACTATTTTCAGAAATTTTGTGAAAAACCATCAAAATCCCCGGCAACGGCGCCAAAAACTTGTTCGCTTCCCCAAGTGTAGGGTTGCGATGTAGTAATAATCTCGATAAGACCGAGGTCGATCTATAGGGACTTATGTAGGAATCCACAAAACACTTCTAATAGTTTCCACTGAAGAACTAACTAAATAGAATTTAGTAATCTGATGTAGAGAGATATTTTGAACTAACTGAAGGTAAACAATTAATAAAAGGCACTAGGGGTTTAAGGATCCACTTGTAGTAATCCTTAATGCTCAATTCGTTGTAGTTTCTCACTTTCTCAACTAGAATCGAAATTAAGTTCTATCTAGTCAGATGATAGAGCAGGTTAAAACAATCAACCTGACATATGTATGATCCATGTATGTGATTCACTCAATGCAAGCTAGGACGAGCATACTCAATTGCATAGGTCAGTCCCAATTCCAATAGTCTAAGATCACAATCATAACCATCATTAAATCCTGTCACAAGACAAAACTAGATCATGATTTGAACTTGATCCAAATCACATACACAATCTCACATACTTTAGAATTTTCAGAAAAGTAGACTTTTAGTATGAAGCTCGCACATGAAGATCATAATCTAGAGCAGTATTCCAATTCCTCAGATCATACAAGTCTAGACTAGCTCAAAACAATTAAGAACTCAAGCAATTCTTTCAAACATCCATGAGTCATCATAAGATTAAGAAAAACTACTTAGTACTTGAATTAAACTTCAAACCATTGTTCTTCAATAGAATTCCAACTTAAAACCAAATCAAACGAATTGAAACATCTTAGATTCACTACAAGCTTCACCTCTTAGCCCTAGCTAAGAGGTTTAGCCGTTCATAATCCAAGGAAACATGAAAACAACTAACCTAAAGCATAAAACTAGAAAGCAAACTAGGAGGAGTTGTAGAACTCCAAAATCAACTTCCGCCATCTCCCACCGTGCTCAATCTGTTCTAGGATGCACTGGAATGATCCCTAGGTCTCCTTTTATAGTGGAGAAGCTCTGCTACGTTAGAATCATCCAGAAGATGCGTAAGGATACGCAATGCACAGAGAAATTCAGGAGCTTGTAGAACACGCACGGTTACGCAGACGACCGGTCGCATGATCGTTCTGAGCTCCTGGACGACCGGTCGCATGATCGGTCTCAAAAGCGCGAAAAACATCCAGAGAGTTTTGCAATTTCAGAGTCCAGGATTTTAATTCAAGTACCGGTCGCACGACCGGTCTGAGCAGTGGACGACCGGTCGTACGATCGGTCTTGGATGGTCCAGTGAGTTTTGGCCACAAGGCCCCTCTGTTGAGTGATCGAACCGGTTGGACGACCGATCCTGGGCTATGGACGACTAGTCGAACGACCGGTCTTGGACATATTCTTCTGGTTTCTTTCTTGTTTCCTCTGACTTCTTTCTTTCATCCTTTGACGCTTAGTCCTTTGATCTTCTTTGCTTGTAAATTGCGTATTTAAGTCTCCAATTGATGAATCCTCTCTCTTATCCCTACAATCACAAATCCATGCATTAGATTAGTCTATAAATCATGAAAACCTTGCATAATGAGTGATGAATTGGGGTTAGAATATGCACAATTAAGAGCTCAACACTCTTCCCACTTGGATGAGGAATAAGAGAGTAGGTTGATCACTACTCTTAAAGAACATAAGAATGTCTCGGATGGTCAATTGCGAATCTCAAAGGCATAGACCCCTTGATTTGTACTTATCGCATATACCTTGAGGAGAATGCGAAAATATCTAGGAAACCTCAAAGACCCCTCAACCCAAACATGAAGGAGGTGGTTAAAGCCGAGGTGTTAAAACTATTGGATGTGGGTATCATCTACCAAATATCCGATAGTCAATAGGTGAGTCCAACTCAAGTCGTGCCTAAGAAATTCGAGATTACCATCGTAGCCAATGCCGACAATGAACTCATGCCAACTAGGGTCCGTACCGATTGGAGAATGTGCATTGACTACTGGAAGCTAAACATGGTTACAAGGAAAGACCACTTCCCTTTACCTTTTATTAATAAAATCTTAGAAAGGTTAGTGTTTGCTTTCCCCAAGTGTAGGGTTACGATGTAGTAATAAACTCGGTAAGACCGAGGTCGATCCACAGGGACTTGTGTAGGAATTCACAAACACTTCCAATAGTGTCTATTCAGAGCTAATAACCAAATTTTGAATAAGATTGATGTGAGTAATTTTTAAACTAATTTGAAGGTAAACAATTATAAAAAGGCACTAGGGGTTCAAGGATCCACTTGTAGCAATCCTTGATGTTCAATCCGCTGTGGTTTCTCACTTTGTCAACTAGAATCAATATTAAGATCTATCTAGTCGGATGATAGAGCTGTTAAACCAAGCAATTTGTTATATGGAAGTCCAATGCATAGGCTTCACTCAATGTAAGCTAAGCTGAGCATGCTCAATTGCATAGGTGTAGACACCCCACATTCGGCTACACTGTTGGTAGAGATAGCTGGTTGAATGGAGGACCATACCCCTAAATCCCAAGTCCAAACTCAGCCAAACTCACCCTTGTAAGCCCCATTCCATAGCCCAGATCAAGCCTGAACCCAGTCAACCCAGTCTTAAACATCAGCCTGAAAAACCCACCAGAAAAAAGCCAGTCAAAAAATCCTAAAAAGGTCAAATTCACTGAGTCAACCTGCTGAGTCAACCCGCTGAGTTAACCCGCTGAGTCAACCCGGCGAGTCAACCCGTCGAGTCAAAACACCGAGTCAACCCGTCGAGTCAAACCACCGAGTTGACTCACTGAGTCAACTCACTGAGTCGACCAGCGAGTCCAACAGCAGCCCCGAGGGAGCGACCGTACTGGCTGGAAACCGAGGAGAGGCCGTATGGGCGGCCCATAGCAGGCCACCGGGAAAAAATTACGCAAACTGCCACTCTCCGCTGCTATAAATACCCCCCTCCCCTTCTCATTTCAACATCCCTTCAAGTCCAGCCAGTCTGGGTGCGGTCCGAGTCCTTCTCCACCCCTTAGCCCATTTTTCCACCAAGGAGAGCCCGAGTGAGGAGAGTCTAGCCCTGGTCCAGCCTAGCCTGACCACTGGTCCAAGCCTCCCAAGCCATCCAAATCTTGATCCAGCCACTCGAAGCTAATCCTTGCGATACCTCCGTCCACCCAGCTACTCATTTTCCAGCATCATCTCATTTGCATCTAGCATAAGTGCAACATTTACTTTTCTTCCAACCCCCCTGCTTCACTGCAAGCACTTTGATTCGTCAAATACACTGCATATGTCTTTATATTAAGCACCTGTCAGTTCGAGCGTATGCTCTGGGCTTGCCCGTTGTTGGAACCTGCCCATCAGAAACTCTTACTGTTCAGACCTGCATTCACGTACATATCACTATAAACACTTTGAATATTCAAGCACACAGCATGCATCATCTCGCATAAAGCACTTGTCAGTTCGAGCGTACGCTCTGGGCTTGCCCGTTGTTGGAACCTGCCCATCAGAAACTCTTACTGTTCAGACCCGCATTCATGCATCACGTCATCCATGAGAATATACGAGGATTAAACTAGACTTTCAAGTATTCGATCGATTCTATGAAGTAAAGACCGTACTTCGGTACGGGCAGTGTGTGGGGTGCTTAACCTCTTCCCACCCTGTAACCGTGATCCCTTACCTTGAATCTCTGACCGCAGATCAACAGGAGTCATTTTAGAGGAAGGAATCTTCGGATTCCCTTCTCTAACGTTTCTACGGGGTCTAGCCGACTGTAGATTCGAAGTAACTGGCTAGTGGCGACTCTGGTCTTATATAAACTCATTTAAACACATCCAGCTTAACACGACAACCAAACGAAGCCCTCGAGAACGAGGCAAGCCAGTGGCACAAACGGCGATTTCACACTCACGCATCTTCATCTCCTTCTTTTCCGAAAGGAAAGGAAAAGGGAGAAGAACGTCGTGTGGGAGCGCGGAAAATCGTCGAGGGTCCACAGAATGGCGACTCTGCTGGGGATAAGCTAGTCCCACTAGTCGTGATCCGACTTGAAAAACAGAATCCTTCATATACTTGAAAGTCATTAACCCTCATACAATCTCATCTGCATAGCATTCCACCCAAAACAAACAAAAAAAAATAGAAGATCCCAAAACCAAAAAAAAAAAAAAATAGAAAATTCCAAAACCCAAAAAGGGTAGAGTATAGTCCTCACCATTGCGCCTCCTCGGGCTCAACGTACGTGGAGACAACTTCCCTTCCGCAGCATAATCCGCACTCGGGCTCAACAAACCATGTCCGACCACGAAGAAGAAACTCATCTCCTCCCCGCTCTTGAGATGACCGAAGCGCAACCTCCAGTGCAACAGCCCATTGATAATACGCCAATCATACAGGAATTGGCACAAGGAGTGAGAGCAATGCAAGAAATGCTCTTGCAATTCATGCAAGCACAAGCCACCGCAGCAGCCAACAATCAGGTTGGCCCAGTTCAGCAATCTCAACAACCATGCCGGATCCCTCCGGCCTCCCGTTCAAATCAAGCACAACCATCGGAGTCTGCCCAAGACTACCGACAGCAGCCTTCTCAGCCCTTTGCTATGGGGCATCCTTCTCAATACCTTCCTACAACAACGGGGCCATCTCAGAGCATCCCAGTCGCAGGGACTTCCAGTCAGCTTCCAGTCAATCTTGCAAACAACAATCTCAGTAGATCTCAGCATGTCCCCGCCGATGGGACACCTTTTCAATTCCAGCACATCCCCGCCGATGGGATTTCAATTCAATTTCCAGCAACAGGGACAGCACTAGCGAATGCCCACAACGGGGGTCAGTGTCAAGCCCACATCAATCAGTGGACAGTGGCGAATACCCAACAAGGGGGTCACTTCCCAACATCTCAGCCTCCTGCAAACAGGAGCACTTTTCAATTCCAGCACATCCCCGCCGATGGGATTCCAGTTAATTTTCAGCAATCTTCAGTTCAGCAATCTCCAGTTAATTTCCAGCAAGTTCCAGTTCAACCTTCAGTACAATCTCCAGTTCAGTTACCATCATTTCAAGCACAAGTTCATCAAAATCCAGTTCAATCATCAAACCAATTTCAGCAACCCGCAGTTGCTTTTCAGCAAGCCCATATGGTCGAAGACATCGACCACTATGTCGAAGAAGAACGTGCCTTACTCCAAGAGGCACCAGTCGCTCGAACAGATCACTCAGGACTGGACGAGTTGTGGGAGCAGTTCCAGATCTTGCAAAATCAGCTTCAGCGACAACAAGGAATTGATCTACCTTCGACCAAGTTCAGAGACTTGTGTCCTTTCCCAGACGCTCAAGTACCTCAAAACTTTGAGGTACCAAAATTCAAAAGATACGATGGCAGCGGTTGTCCCACAGCACATCTCAAGGCCTTCTGTGGAGAATTGAGTGCCATCTCAGGAAATGAAGGGGCCCTCATTAGCTTGTTCCAAAAATCTCTGAAGGGCGATGCCCTAGATTGGTATACTTCATTGGACTGCCACCGCATCAGGACATGGGAACAGCTTTCCCAGGCTTTTGTCGACAGATTCACGTACAATCTCAACATGGCACCCAGAAGAGCCGACCTCGCAGCTCTCAGGCAAAGGAGTGATGAAACACTATCAGCTTATGTGGGTCGTTGGCGGGCTATGGCAGCTCGAATGCGAACGCCTATCGACGACGAAGAACAAATCTCCATGATTGTTCATTCAACATATCCAGGCATATCTGGGTATCTCATCTCGCATCCATATGCGAATTTCTCACAATTGATCCGTGCTGGAGAGCAAGTCGAAGCAGGAATCCGTGCCGGGACAATCTCCCCATGGCCTCATCAGGCCACTCCAGTCAAGAGGAACAGAGTGGAAGGACGACCTATCGGGCATGGGAATGGAAACTGTAGTGGTTCTCCTCCCCGCCCAACAGAGGTAAATAACATCAATACCACTGCTCAAGGAAATCAACATGCTCCCCCACAGGGACGTCAACAGTATCAGCAGAATCAAGTTCAGCATCAGCCTCAGCGGTATCAGCCACAACCAAATCCTCAGCCACAACCACCTCGACAACAACAGCAGTTCAGAGGAAACGGTCAATACTCATATCAAAATAGGCAAAATTACAGGGAGTCCAGGAAATTTACTCCCCTTTCTCAACCACTTAGTCAAATCATGACTACGCTGGTACAAAAGCAGTTACTCACTCTAATGGCACCTAGGCCTCCCCCTCATCCTCTACCACCGAATTACCGAGAAAATGAGTATTGTGCCTACCATCAAGGGCGTGGCCACGCCACTGATCGATGCTATACTTTGAAGAATGCCATACAAGACCTGATTGATGACCGCAAGATCGTCATCTCGGTCCCTGGAACTTCTCCAGCAGCTCCCACCAACATCCTTCAGAATCCTCTGCCTCAGCATCCAACGGACCCCAGTTCATCTCGTGGCCCTGCAGTCAATAGTATAGAAGAAGGGGACCATCTCGATCGCTTCTTCTCCCCCATCCAATCCATTCATGCCTACACCTATGGGCCGACAAATCCTCCTCCAATCTTGCAAGGGGCAGGTCCCTTTCTTCCTTCAATCTTCGAGCCAGTAGTACTCGAAGGAGCACCTCCATATGATATACCAGTTGTTCAAGGGGCACCTTACAACCATTCAAGCTAGGAACCAGTCATCCTGGAAGGAGCACAATCATACATCGAGCCCACATACAAACCTGTCATCTTGCAAGGGGCAACTCAAGAACAATCCAATCCACAATGGAAGGATTATACTCATCAACAACAAGAACTCGTTGTATTGGAAGGAGCTATTCCAGTCGAGCCAGTCGTATTGCAAGGGGCAAACCCCGGAGGCGTAACAATCACACTACGGCAGCTGGGACGAACAGAGAAACCTCCTACCATATCAAGAGGACCAGTATTCATTCCATGGGAGCCTCCTGCCCCAGGAACAATCAAGCCAGGACCACGACCTTATGTGGTCTACGAAGACAAGCCTCGATACTACCCCTTCAGCACAGGCAACAATGTAGTTCACAAGGCAAAAGCTCCATACGAGGAAGATCTAGTACCCACACCAGCACCGTTGCAAGAACCGGTGGTCCTAGAAGGCAAAAGGGAGGAAAACTACAAAGAGGTTCCATGGCACTATCCAGAATGTGCGGAAGTGGGGAACATGAATCCCAATGGGCGTTGCATCCGAAGAGATAATCAGAACAGAGGAGATCCCAAAGGCGCCTTTTCAAGCCTCGGCAACAAAAATGAAGCCGCATACGATGTGGCGAATCAGCTCAAGTCAATCCCTGCACAAATCTCAGTATGGGAGTTACTCTGTACATCTCGCATACACCGAGAAATGTTTGCCAAGACCTTGAACGATGCTCACGTCTCCTCTGATACGGCACCAGAAATGATAGCTTTGATGATTGGACAACTCCTGGCTCCGCGCGCCATCACCTTCACAGATAATGAGTTACCACCAGAAGGGCGAGATCACGGGCGATCCCTCAACATAGCCTTACGATACAAAGACCTCTGCGTCCCACTGGTCCTTATCGATAATGGCTCAAGCTTAAACGTCTGCCCACTCAAGACTGCGGAACATCTGGGAATCAGTCCTTCTTCATTTCGACCCAGCACCATATGCGTCAGAGCATTCGATAACACTCGTCGATCAGTAGAAGGGGAAGTCGACATAGAGGTACAGATAGGTCCGGAAGTCTCTACTATCACATTCCAAATCCTGGATATATCAGCCTCTTTCAACATGTTGCTCGGACGACCTTGGCTGCACAAGGTTGGAGCTGTGCCATCAACCCTGCATCAACGAGTGAAGTACATCTGTGGAAATCAAGTGATCTCTATCCATGCAGAGAAGGAGCTCATCATTCCTTCCAATGCTGCTTCCACTGAACCAAACATCCCGGTCATCGATATCCAGCACTCTAAAGAAGACATCCCGTTTCACAGTTTCGAATTCGAGACGGTGAACTCTATCGCTTATCCAGAACCGATAAGGGTGGACCGTGTCTTTTCACCGGCAGAGCGTCTGAGCCTCAAATACTGAATGAAGAATCACTTCAAGTCCAGAAAGGTACCACTGATATATAATCAACGCAAATGGGGACTCGGATACAAGGCAACCTTCATGGACAAGAGAAGGAAGAAATTTCGGTGCTCACCCATCCAATTCGTCAAGCCAGCAGAACCTTGCAAAGATCCAGGAAGGAATCAACCGACTGCACTACACAAAGGCCTCCCGATGAGCCTAGTTTGGGCCACGTGGCCCCCCATTCGATGGGATCAGATTCTCGAACCATCTAAGCCTCCAGAAGAAGAAGGAAATGATGAAGACGAAGAAGGAAGTCAAATACAGCAGCTTCAGGACCAGGTTACTCTGACACCTGCTCCCAACCAGGGGCACAACTTGCCCACTTCTCTCAACCAGGGGCACAACCTGCCCACTTCAATCAGCCAGGGGCACAACCTGCCCACTTCAATCAGCAAGGGGCACAACTTGCCCATCTCAGCACCAATTAGCAAGGGGCACGACTTGCCCATCTCTGTGTTAGTGCACTTTTTCGTGGCATACTAGTGCACCTTGTTTGTCAATCACTTACAGCTGTGAGTCTTGTGTCGGTTGAGCCCAAAGAAGACGAAGAAAGAAGACTCAAGACGTCCAGCCGCATCAAGGAAGAAGTTTCAGGTATATGAGATGCCTTGGTGCCTTAACCTCGACCAAAACCTATCCCCTTTGTATCCTTGATGACCTTGACCATATTTAGAACCCTTTAGGCATCATTGATAGGCCCTAGGTGTCCCATTTGATCAACCTTTCCTAGGACTTTATGTACAGGCTGAAGATAGTAGAGTGCAGCTTGTATGTGGGGAGAACCAGGCTGGTCCGACCGGTCATGACCGGTCGGCCAGTAGCCTTGCTGCTTTATGCAATGGCCAGCCGACCGGTCATGACCGGTCGGCCGTTTTCAAATCATGTTGGCCAGCAGGTATGGCCGACCGGTCATGACCGGTCGGCCTGGCGCTTTCTCTCATCCAGCAAGGTGCGCCGACCGGTCATGACCGGTCGGCCTGATGTTTTAGGCTGTCCAGTGAGGGGGTCCGACCGGTCATGACCGGTCGGCCCATATATGTGGCCTATACTCTTGAGGTTCTTCAGCAGGGGAGTCCGACCGGTCATGACCGGTCGGGACAGGTCGTTTATGACCGTTTTCTGCCCGTTTTAGAGCCGTTGGAGCCCTCTTTTCTATATATATGGTGCTCCACTCTTGGGCAAATGCAGAGAAGTTTTTGAGAGCCCATTCCATACTCATCTTGTACATCATTTGGGGCCTCAAAGAGGAGGTTTTCAAGTCATATCCCTTGTGTTTCAAACACAAGTATGGGCATTCAAATGCTATCAAGAGATGACTTGATTCCTCTCTCAAATCTAGAGGTGTGACACTATTCCACATAGGTATATCCTTTGTCCAAGACCTCTAGAAGACTCTCTAGGTGAATCTCCTAGTTGGAACAACCTACACATCCCATGTATGAGATTCACCCATCCTCCTAGCACCTTGGGCTTTTCAAGGCATCGCATGCAAGGTGTTTGATCGAATGTGGCTGAGGCATTGGCAACGCAACGGCGGCACGATCGAGGGAGCAAAGGGAAGCTGATTGAAGCACGGGAGAGCAAAGATCAAGCAACCCAATACGGCGCTAAACAAGGGGCTCATCCGACAAGTAAGTTGTCTCATTTGAGAGTCCATTTTAGAGTTTGTTTGACAACTCGCCTTAGGGACGTCAGTCGTTCCTTGGCCCGTCAGCCGGGCCTAAACTAAGTCTCCAAGGGGGAGCCTCCGACACGGGAGTAAACGTGCGATAAGGTTGAGAGTTAGCCTTTGTCTAAAACTCCGGATACGGTTGAGAGGTGAACCGATAAAACCTCCGTGTAAAGGTTAAGAGGTGAACCTCATTTAAAACCTCCGATAGTGAATGCCGGTGTGCTCAAAGGGGTTGAGTACTTGAACCGGGAGTGGAGTAGACACGTAGTCGAACCACTATACATCCTTGTGTTTGTGATTGTTATTGAGCACATTGATATCTTTGCATTGTTAGTTTAATTGCTTAATTATGAATGATTGATATGAATGCATGCTAGGCACTTTTTAGGCATCCTTGCACAAGATGTACCTTCACTACTTATGTAGACTTGAGCTCATTGATCCAATCTCATAAGTCTACACAAGGTGCATAGGTTAGTAGCTTAATTAGTTGAATCATTTCCTTCCTATGCATGCTTAGACTAGGGTTGGTTATTGCTTAACTCTTGCTAGTCTTGTGATTGGACCCACCAAGGCTTGGAAGCCAAGGTGTTCTTGCTTACCTAGCTTAAACTTGTTGAATTGCATAAGTAGGTGAAAAGAATTTGAAAAAGGTCCATATCACCCCCTCTAGGTCCTTAGACATATCTCCAAGTATCTCATCTAGCAGTGAAAACCGCAATTTCACTCTGCAGAATCAACACCATCAATCATCAGCCAGGGGCAGAAGCAGCCCATCCATTGGACCAAGAAAGGGAAGTGCCCGGCCCTAGATTGGTCTGATGTCCAGATCCCAAACTCATGTCTAGCTGTGGAACCAGACGAACTGCAATGCGAAGTAAGTGATCCGGGAGGGACTGAGTGCGACTCAGATCTCGAACCCGACCAGCGAGAAATCATGGTCATTGGGCCAGATCATGATTCTTCGCCCAAATCATCAACCCCTACCTCTTCAGGGGAGGAAGTGTGGGGTCTTGAATGGTCATCTGTTCCCCTAACTTTTGAATCGGCCAAAGAGCCATCTGAGGGCTCTAGCCTCCAAAAAAAATGCCTGTCTAGGCAGCGATCGGAACTTTGGGACAAGTTGGGCTCAATCATAGTCTGCAATGCCCGCTTGTTCAAAGTCCCATGAATTTCGAAAATCCAAAAAAATAAAAAATTTCAAAAGACCAAAACATCTAGCATTTTCATTTCAGAAAAATCTCAAAAACCAAAAAACATTTCTTTTCCTGCATTCAGTAGTATGCCAAGTTCGTCTAAAAAGTCGCATGAGTTTGAAGTCGAATCATATGATTTCGACATCGAATTAGACTTCGAGCTCATGGGTCTGGACGAAGCTCGGGATGAGGAAGATGATGATCCAGCTCCCGAACTAGAGGATCTCCTCAAAAAGTTCGAATCTAAAGCCAATGTTGTAGCCGATGATTTCGAGATAGTAAACTTGGGGACGCCTGAGATCCCTAGGGAAGTACGCATTGGAAAATCGTTGCCATCTGAGATGAAACAGAAAATGATAGAGTTCCTAGCTCCAAGATTGTCCAACTTTGCGTTCTCATATGAAGACATGCCGGGGCTCGATGAAGAGCTCGTTGTACACCATCTGCTAACCAAGGCAGATATGAAGCCAGTGAAGCAGAAACTTCGAAGAATGAAGCCAGAATGGGCTCTGAAAGTCCGAGATGAAGTCATCAAGCAGTACAACGTGGGATTCTTGGTAGTCTCCAACTACCCTGAATGGCTCGCCAACATCGTGCCAGTACCAAAGAAGGACGGCAAGGTTCGAATGTGCATCGACTTCCGAGATCTCAACAAAGCCAGACCTAAAGATGACTTCCCTTTGCCACATATCGACACTCTGGTCGACAACACCGCTGGGTACAAAATCTTCTCATTCATGGACGGGTTCTCAGGTTACAATTAGATCAAGATGGCCGTCGAAGATCGCGAGAAGACATCGTTCATCACTCCCTGGGGAACCTTCTGTTACAGGGTAATGCCGTTCGGTCTGAAGAACGCAGGAGCAACATATCAGCTAGCAATGACAGCATTATTCCATGACACGATGAACAAAGAGCTTGAGTACATGTGGACGACATGATCGTCAAATCTCGCACAATTGAAGGACACTTTGAAGATCTGAAGAAGCTATTTAACAGATTAGAAAAGTACAAGCTCCGTCTCAACCCTCAGAAATGTGTCTTCGGTGCAATGGGAGGCAAACTCCTCGGCTTTATGGTGAGCGAGGATGGCATCAGGGTCGACGAGACCAAAACCAGAGCAATCATCGAGATGCCCCCTCCTAGAACAGAGAAAGAAATTCGTGGCTTCCTCGGCAGAATTCAATACATCAGTCACTTCATCGCACAGCTCACACCTATTTGTGAGCCTATTTTCAAGCTCCTTCGGAAGAACGTCCCAAAAGAATGGAATGATGATTGCCAAGTCGCTTTCGACCACATCAAGAAATATCTCATGAATCCTCCAGTCCTAGTGCCACCCACTCCTGGACGACCACTATTGCTATACATCTCAGTAGCAGCAGAAGCCATTGGTTGTGTCCTCGGACAGCACGACGAGACCGGAAAGAAGGAACAAGCAATATACTATTTGAGCCGAAAGTTCACCGACTACGAGACCAGGTATTCCCCGATAGAGAAGACTTGCCTCTCCCTAGTCTGGGCAACTCAGCGACTCCGTCAATACATGATCGCATTCCCTATTCTCCTCCTCGCTCACATGGATCCGCTCAAGTACCTGTTCGAGAAACCGGCACTCACTGGAAGGATAGCTAAATGGCAGGTACTCTTGTCTGAGTTTGACATCACCTATGTCACTCAAAAGGCAATCAAGGGGCAGGCCCTCGCCGATCATCTTGCGGCTCACTCTCTCCTGGACTATCAGCCGCTCAAGACGTTCTTTCCTGATGAAGATCTCTTGCTCATTGAAGAGGATGAAAAGAAGAAGAAAGATGAATGGACATTATTCTTCGACGGCGTAGCAAATTCTAAAGGGAGTGGTATTGGAGCAATCCTCTACTCTCTAGATGATGTCCCTATTCCTATCTCGAGGCGCATCGCATTCGAGTGCACCAACAACATGGCAGAGTACGAAGCATGCATCGCTGGCTTAAGGGAAGCCATAATCTTGGGCGTCAAGAAGCTACGAGTATTTGGAGACTCACAGCTTATCATCAATCAGACCAATGGCGAATGGAAAACCAAGGACGAGAAGTTGATACCATATCATGTGTATCTTAACAATCTGATCGAGGAATTCAAGGAAATCACCTTCTCATACATGCCCAGAGCCAAGAACCAGTTTGCAGATGCTCTCGCCACACTTGCATCAATGCTCGAGATACCAAAAGGAGCTTCAGAATGGGAGCTCACAGTTGAAGTTTAAGAAGAACCTGCTTTTTGCCTGCAAATAGAAGAAGCCGAAGCTGTCCCTGACAAACCCTGGTATGCCGACATCAAGCAATATCTCGAAACCCAGGAGTATCCAGAATCGGCAACAGCGACAGATCGCCGAACCATTCAGCGTTTGGCCGGCCAGTTCACCATCAGTGGCGAAGTTCTTTACAAGCAATCCTATAATCACATCCTCCTTCGATGCGTCGACGAAACAGAAGCTGCAAAGATCATGGAAGAAATACACGAAGGAATCTGTGGCCCACACATGAACGGGCACATGATGGCAAAGAAGATTCTGCGACTCGGCTACTATTGGCTCACCATGGAGACAGACTGCTGCTAGCACGTCAGAAAATGCTTCAAGTGTCAGGAGCATGCGAATCAAATCCATGCCCCCTCATTAGAATTATACAACCTAACTACCCCCTGGCCCTTCTCCATGTGGGGACTCGACATCATCGGCAAAATCAGTCCCAAAGCATCAAATGGTATGAGTACATACTTATGGCAGTCGATTACTTCACCAAGTGGGTTGAGGCAGCCTCCTACACCACAATTGCAGCATCTCAGGTGATCAAATTCATGAAGAACAACATCATATGCCGGTATGGAATCCCCAATGCCATCATCACAGATAATGGGACCCCGTTCGTCAACAAGAAGATGGATGACTTCCTCAGCAAATTCAAGATCCAACGTCATCGATCAAGCCCCTACCGTCCTCAGATGAATGGTGGGGTAGAAGCCGCAAACAAGACAATCATCAGGATACTCGAGAAAATGGTCGTGACCTATCGAGATTGGTCAGATATGCTCCCATATGCACTTTGGGCCTATCGAACGTCTGTACGGTCTGCTACGGGCGTTACTCCTTTCGAGCTTACTTACGGAATGGAAGCAGTCCTACCAGTCGAGGTAGAAATACCATCATTACGGGTATTACTAGAAAGCGGAATTGAAGAAGGAGAATGGCAACGGGCCAGATTCGATCAGTTACAGCTAGCAGATGAAAAGCGCATGCGTGCACTAAGTCATTCACAGTGCTATAAAAAAAGGATCGCTCGGGCTTACAACAAGAGAGTCCGAAAAAGAAGTTTCAAGGTAGGCGACATAGTTATGAAGAAGATTCTACCGTCGCACCTTCCGGACCCCAGAGGAAAGTTCAAACCCTCGTGGGACGGGCCACTGATCGTCAGAAAAGTACTTCCCGGAGGCGCCCTCAGACTCACCAGCATGAGAGGGGTGGATCTTCCTGAGCCAACCAACGCCGACAACATGAAGATCTTTCACGGGTAAGTTATTCTGACCTTATCAAAGGTTACTTTAATAGAGCTGAAGTCAAGAGGTCAAAGCTAAGATCTCTGAGAAATCATTTCCGTCCACCAACAAGTGTTTCAAATAAGGGGATTCAAAAGAGAAAAATACAAAAAAAAGGGATTCAAAAGGAAAAGACAAAAAAAAAGAGAGAAAAAGAATACAAAAAAAAAGAAGAAAAGAGAAAGAAAAGGGAAGCCAAAGCAAGGCACCCAAGGAAAAAAATCAGTCCAAGAAGAAACACATCCATCCATCCATCCACCTCAGAAGGGTCTTTAGCAAAGACCGACAGCTCTATTATCGTAGCTCAGGATAAGGGCTGAAAGACTGCCATCGGCCGGCAACGACGGATTCCCGACCTCTAGCCACCGCAGTTATCCAGAGACCTAGAAAAAAAAACAAGAAAAAAAAGAAAAAGAAAAAAGAAGAGAAAAAGAAAATGTGTGCCTAAACAAAGAGGGCGGAGTGAAAACCCGAAAGGGCGCTCCGAGTAAAAACAGTGGGCATACAGCGGACTTGGTGAAAACCTGAAAGGGCGCCAAGGGTAAAAACAGCATAGCTGCCAAGGGGCAGGCAAGACCAAATACCCGGGACGTGGTGAAAACCCGAAAGGGCGCCATGGGCAAAAATGACGGGAACAAGCCGGCTGTGGTGAAAACTCGAAAGAGCACTGCAGGCAAAAATGGCTCAAATAAAAAAAAAGAAGAAATAAAAGTGCAGGTACCAAGAAAACAGACAGTCCAGATCGGTTCAAGCAGTGAAAGTGCAAGAACAAGAGGAAGTACAGTCAGGAGCGAAGAACTCTACAAACTCTGACAATCTCAGGAAGCAAGAGTTTCCATTGCCTACATCTCTAGGGAACCAAAGGATCAAGCAAGTCAAATCTCGAGACATCGGTCAAATCATTGACCGAGCCCCAGTTCTGATTCCTATATCCCGACATAAAATCCGGACACACACTCACAAGACAACTCATGGCACAGTAGATTTTCAAACAGTTTTCTTTTCAATTAAATGCATCATATTTCTTTTACACATATCATATCATCTTTTTCAAAAAAAATACAAAAAAAATGCATCATCATCAATCATATATGCAAAAAAGAATGTGCAGGTGGCCAACACAATCAATCTCTACCCTCCTCCTCGGCCACATCAGGTGAGTCCTCTGACTCATAATGAAGTAGTCTCGCTCTCAACCTGCTCACCTCCATACGCAGGTAATGCACCTCGTCGCGCTCAAGGGTACGGATCGCTGTCTCCTCATCTGACAACCTCCGATCGGCAGCCAATCTCCTCGACATCATCTCACAATGATACTGAGGTGCGGAGATCTCAGACAGCAAATGGCCATGAGTGGCTAAAAGGAAGTCAGGATCGATAAACGGGCGCTCCTCAAAAGGTTCATATGAACCAGATGAAGAGCCAGCATCTCCATGAATATCCTGCTCATCCTCATCAACAGTCTGGTGCCAACAAGGGATACGTCGATACAAAGACTGCTCAGCAACCCAATACTGATATGGGGCGGTCGCCATCGAAAAAGTCCGTAGCTCAAATCCCAACAAATCAGCTGTCAAATAACTCGCCCAAGAACAATCAATCCGGGTCCTAAAGTCAGAGGATCTGGATGGAAGTACTCGACGCCCGATACTCGTAAAAGCGAAAAGAGGAACATCCTGCTCGTATCCAAACTGCCGCAGGAATCGGATGGGATGGTAAGAAAAGTAAGATCGAAAGCCTACCAACATCAGAGGAAGGCGATGTGCATCGCAAAGCACTGGAGGAAGTGAAAGCCAAGATGACTCCCAACGAACGTTCCAGTCACGAAGTTCAGCGAACATCCTGCGATATAAGGGCTCGCTCATCCTAGCTGTATGAGGAAGAAACTCCATAATGTGTCGCATAAGGTCTGGGCGACGAGTGTCAGGAAAAGGTACAGGAACAGTCATCGAAAGACGCTCCCATAGCCAGACCTGATCACAGGAAGGAAAAGAAGTTCAGCTAAAGCAAAGCAATTCCCAACAAAGCAAGAAGGAAAAAAGGTGTAGAAAGGATACCTGCAGAAAGGCACAACAGCCGCGAAGGACACGAGTGCGGCCCAGGGCGCAGTCGGTCAGCCCATCGAATAGCTCGGCCAAGATGAGAGAAATGATCCCCTGCCGACGGATAGCTCGGCTCATCACCTCAAAAAGCAAAGGAGTCTGGGATCTGCGCCATCCCGAGAACAGCACCTCAGCAATCAAGCAGAACATCAGTGCGTTCCGAGCAAAGGTAGAGCCGGCCGTACTCTGAAGACCCGAAAAAAGATCATACAGTAGGTCCAAAGAGAACACTACAGCATCCTGGCCACCAGCTGCAGGCCGAACAAGATAAGGGATCCCGAACCAGTTCTGCGGTGTAGCAGTCTTCGGCGACGTCTTCGACGAAAAATATTGAGCATAATCCCAGGGTAGGCCTGTCAAGCGAGCAAGCTCCTCCAAAGAAGGTCCCATCTCCATATCGTTGAACGCGAACAAGTTCAACGAAGGGACCCAGTCAATCAAGGCAGCTCCAAGCATCCTCCAATCAATATCAACTCTGGCCATATGGATCAGACCGCCGAAGCCATAAGACTCCAAATCTTGAATCTCATAAACTGACAAGCTGTCAAGCCAAGCAAGCAGTCGTGGCGAGCAGGAAGAATGAGGAAGCAGCTGACAAGTCCTCACTGGTACCCCCTCCAGCACAAAAGGCCCAGAAATCAACGATGACTCATCAAGGATCGGAAGGTCAACGGGCGAAGAAGAAGGAAAAGCTGGAACCTCTGCAGACTCAACAACCTCTGACCTGCCCTCAGTGATGGATATGTCTGATATAGTCGCATCGCTGTCTGAAACTGTCATAATCTCAGCCGCATGAGAAGACTCGCCCACCTCATGAACAGAGTGCGCAAAGGACCGATGACCAAGGGAAGGACAATGCTCCCCATCAAAAGGACTATCAGTGAAGATCACACCGCACATCGTGACATCCTGGCTAATCTGACAGTCAAAGAATACATCTGAACCATCAAAAAGGGTCCCGGCAGCCCCGATCGAAGAATCAACGGTCAGATCTGGACCTGCGGCCCCCTCCAACAGGAAATCATGAATCCAATCATCATCCTGGCTGATCAAAGGGATCATCGAGGCATCCACACCGTCCATCATCAGGGGGCATCATCAATGATCACATCAAGTCCACCCAAAGAAGTATACCGCACATCCTGGCCCTCATCCAGAGCATCCAAACCGTCAAAGGTACCATCTGAACCATCCATCCCATCCAAGCATGAGATCAGCCCATCTATGTCCATCATGGTCCCAACACCACCATCCATCACATCACCCATGGGGCCCACATTCAAGGGATGCATAGCCTCACCTATGTCCCATCCCATCATCCTATCCATACCATTCATTCCTCCCATAATGAAGGTCCCATTCAAATCAGAAATTTCAGCCATCCCACCATTAATGGGGCCATTCAAAGCTCCACCAACCACCAAGCTTAAATCTTCATCAATGCCCCCTCTTAATGCCCCATCTACCCCATCCATTAAAGGCATCTCCCCATTATCAAAGCTCAGTTGAAAATTTGAAGTGTGGGACCCACCTTGGACAGCCCCCACAGCCCCTAAATCTCCACCATCCATTGCCCAAGAAAGGACAAACCAAGAAAAAGACAAAAGGAGAATGAAAGAAGAGACAAGGAAGTGATTCATGGCTGAATCGAAGAATCGGATGCAGATGATGAGGGAGACAGCAGCCAGAGGAATATGCTCACTGTCCGAACCAGAGCCAGCCCAGGCCGCTCAAGAGGCGAGCCTTGGGCGGCCTGTCCTGGGCCGCCCGTACGGACGCAGATCCTCTCTCTCCGCGGGATTGGCTCCAGGATTCTTGGTAGGTGAGGCTGACAGTCCACGTCAGCAGATGGCGCTCCATGGGCCGCCCAAGGCTCCGGTCCACTCCAGATTTCGACTGAGGCTGATCAAGATCATATAAAAGGTGCCCCACCGGTCCAATCACGAAGCAATGCGGCCAGAGCATGGCTGATCAAGTCAAAGAGAAGGAAAGGTGATCAAGTGGGGGCCACAAGCAATCCAAGCCATTCAAAGATCAGATCATCATGATCTAAACCATTGAGGGACCTACATGAGCCACCAAACAACAAGATCAAAGGGCTGATCATCAAAAGAAGGGCCAGAATCCAAGATCTAATTATCAAGTGGGCCCACAAAGCCAAATCAAGCGATCTGAGACGTTCAAGCCATCATCCACACCATGAGAAGCCTTTTTAGTCTCACAAATCATCAAAAGAGGTGCCCCAAAGTAAAGCTAAGGTCTCAAGTGGGACCACAGGGCCGAATCTATCAATCTGAACCATTCAAGGGCTAGATCACCAGGATCCAAACCATTGGAAAACTTACACAAGTCATGGAGCAGCAAGATCAAAGGTTCGATCATCAAAAAGAAGGGCCAAAATCCAAGATCTAATCATCAAGTGGGCCCACAAGGCCTAAACAAGCAATTCAGACCACTCAAATCATAGTCAGCCCCGTCAGAAACCAAAAAAAGCAAGGTAAGTATGCCCAACCCCAAAAACTGGTCCGAAGACCTTAAACTACGTCGGGATCAAGATCCCGAGGGATTTTCAATAAAAACCGACATCAGTTTGGATCGAATCAAGACCCGACGATCTCGGATATTTTCAGAAAACCAGAAAAATATATACATCACCTGTACATATTTTGGTCCGAAGACCTTAAACTACGTCGGGATCAAGATCCCGAGGGATTGTCAATAAAACCGGCATCGGTCTTCTTCAAGATCTGGTGGCTCCGGACATTTTCTAAGAAACAAAAAAAATATATTTATGCATTTCCAGCACTTGCATGTACATATTTTTGGTCCGAAGACCTTAAACTACGTCGGGATCAACATCCCGAGGGATTTTAATAAAAACCAGCATCATTCCCAGTCTTTAAGACCAACATCGGATGATCTGGATCATTTCGAAAAACAAAAAAATATATCACCAGCCCCTCTTTTAAAGTTTTTGGGTCCGAAGATCTTAAACTACGTCGGGATCAATATCCCGAGGGATTTTCAATAAAAGCCGGTATCGGTCTTGATCAAGATCCGCTGACACCGGACATTTTCCAAAAACAAAAAAAATGTGTTTGCCCCCTTTTGTACAGTTTTTGGTCCGAAGACCTTAAACTACGTCGGGAACAAAATCCTGAGAGATTTCCAATAAAAACCAGTGTCAATCCTGACCATTCAAAATTGAGATTTCATGACCTGGAACAGTTTTCGAAAAATCACAAAAAAGAATGTATTTTCAGCATGTACATATTTACGGTCCGAAGACATTAAACTACACTGGGATTAGTTTCTCGGGGGACCTTTCTCGCTTTTAACAAAAACCGACATCGATCCCAGCCATTCGAGCCAGGATCTGATAACCCGGAACATTTCAAAAATACCAAAATATTTTAAAAGCTTTCCACAAAAACCAGCATCCATCTCGATCATTCGAGCTGAAATCTGGAACTTTTTCAAAAAACACAAAAAAAAAATGATTCACTAAAAATTTCAACCGCACAAATTCATCTCCAGTGGTCCGAAGACCTAAAACTACACTGGGATTAACTTCTCGGGGGCTTTCTTTCCTAACTTGTTCTGGACATGGCTGACACTTGATCGTACGGGTGTCTGGAATCTTTTAAACAGGTAAGGGCTGAGGCGGGCAGAACTCCGCAATCCTGTTCGTGTTGAACGCACCGTGATAGACAACCTTGATTTGGAAGTCGCTGTTGAAGCTGACGGATGTTCCCTGTTCCTAGAACTCATGAAGGGGATTAAGGCTGTTGGGAGGTGAAGCTCACCCTCACGGAATTGTGAGCAACGTAAGACCCCAAACTGGATTGACTAAGGGAAATGTGAGGATGTGGCTCATCTTGTGGCCGAAGGAGTCCGTCGGACGATACGTGGTCTATGTGCATTGTACATGAGGAACAGGCAACTTTGTGGGTGTGTTGACTGAAAACCCTCAAAATCTCCTCATCCGAAGATGTAAAACTACGGCACTTAACTGTGTGAGACTCGTCTTGCTCGCTGACGTAAAATGGATCGGGTGCCTTACCAGCAGTAGAAGCTGGAAGTGGATGAAAATTCCATACTTTTCCCTGCATTTCAGAAAAATCACAAAATACAAAAACATTGCAAAATATTTCAAAAATCACAAAAATATTTCCTTTGCTTTCAATTAAAATATTTGCAAAAATCACAAAAAATGATTTCCTTGCTTTCAAGAAAATTTTCAAAAAATCACAAAAATATCTCCTTTGTTTTCAATAAACCGATCTCTATCTTGACCACTCAGGTAAAGATTCGGACCCACATATTTCAAAAAATCACAAAAATTGTCAGTATCCCCAGCACTACACTTCAGGAGTCTTGAACTCCACTCACTTCACAGTATGGGATGACGGATCCAATCGCCCGCAAATTGGAATCTTGACCAAAACGAGCAACCGAACACCATCTCAATCACACGTATGCCCAGAAGAATATCTTGAAGTCGAATAGCATCCTCGTACATTCTCATCAGCAAAGAAACAGCATCTTGGGACGATGGACCTGATCGATCACGGGTCGGGATCTTGACCAACCCGCTGACCAAACATCCATATCAAAAAGGAAAATCCTCAGGGGAGCACAACCCCGCAAGCAATAAGCTCAAAATTCTCTGCACCCATAGCAAAAGCAAAATCATCAAACTGAAAGAGAATGAGCCAAGCCATGCATTCATCATGCATCTCCATGCATTAGCATCCATCGCATCAATCATCATGTTTACCTGCTTTCAAAATAAAGTCGGTTAGCCAAAGACCCCACAGGCATCCCTAGTGGAGGCACGTGCAGACCAGATTTCCATTTTAAAAAGACAAAAAAATATTTCTATTCGCAAATAAAAACCCCACGGAGTATCACTCCCTAGAGTGGGTATCTTTTAAAAAATCCAAAAATATTTTTTCAGTAGAGCGTTATGCCTCCGAAACACCAGGAGATCTTCCATATCTCTGGGTAGGAGCCAACGCAAAAATCAAATAAGATCCGATGTCTCGCGGTTTCCCCGGAGACCATCGGATCCAATGCACTCAAAGTACGGTCGAACTGAACTCCAGTGTCAGTGCGGTTGTACCACATGCCAAGATACAAAAGATGAAAGCCAAAAGGCTCGGTCAAAGAAACCATTTGAACAGGTGGAAGCGATAAATTGTAACCCAAGTATCAAAATCAGCGGATCGGGTGGAAAGAGTCCACCCGCACATACCTAGGCGTGGATGCCTGAAGTACCTTGACTGAGTCCAAGTCGGCGTAGTAGAATCCCGTAAGACTATCTGACGCAGGGCGTCTAACCACTTTGACAGTCAAGCGAAACAAGTACTCCTGGAGTGATCTGGGAAAACATCAAACATCACACAATCAGTCTCAGGGTCAGCAACCTCGTAAGACTAGCGGACGCAGAGGCTCTGCTGTACCTTTCCGATGTTAGTACCGATCGGGAATGGAAGGGTTGCGATTGGGTACCCAGGTTGCAGCGCATGCAGGGACAATCGCAACGTTTTCTCCAAACTCTCGCGGTATGTGCGAGTTATCAATTTCCAGACAATCAACTGACTCAGATACAAAGGACAACAAAGATTCCAGACCACAATCAAGGAAAGAATGAATTGCAAACCAAGCATCAAAACCAGCGGATCGGGTGGAAAGAGTCCACCCGCACATACCTAGGCGTGGATGCCTGAAGTACCTTGACTGAGTCCAAGTCGGCGTAGTAGAATCCTGTAAGACTATCTGACGCAGGGCGTCTAACCACTTTGACAGTCAAGCGAAACAAGTACTCCTGGAGTGATCTGGGAGAACATCGAACATACAATCAATCACAGGGTCAGTAACCTCGTAAGACTGTCGACGCAGAGGCTCTGCTGTACCTTTCCGATGTTAGTACCGATCGGGAATGGAAGGGTTGCGATTGGGTACCTAGGTTGCAGCGCATGCAGGGACAATCGCAACGTTTTCTCCAAACTCCCGCGGTATGTGCAAGTGATCGATTTCCAAATGATCAACTGGCACAGATGCAAAGGCAAGCAATGATTTCAGACCATGATCCATGAATGACCGGGTCAGAAGTGGGGTGTCCACTCGCTTTGGCATTCTGTTGCACGCAACCTCTGCCAAAGAGGGGCATGTGTAGACACCCCACATTCGGCTACACTGTTGGTAGAGATAGCTGGTTGAATGGAGGACCATACCCCTAAATCCCAAGTCCAAACTCAGCCAAACTCACCCTTGTAAGCCCCATTCCATAGCCCAGATCAAGCCTGAACCCAGTCAACCCAGTCTTAAACATCAGCCTGAAAAACCCACCAGAAAAAAGCCAGTCAAAAAATCCTAAAAAGGTCAAATTCACTGAGTCAACCCGCTGAGTCAACCCGTCGAGTCAAACCACCGAGTCGACTCACTGAGTCGACCAGCGAGTCCAACAGCAGCCCCGAGGGAGCGACCGTACTGGCTGGAAACCGAGGAGAGGCCGTACGAGCGGCCCATAGCAGGCCGCCCGGAAAAAATTACGCAAACTGCTACTCTCCGCTGCTATAAATACCCCCCTCCCCTTCTCATTTCAACATCCCTTCAAGTCCAGCCAGTCCGGGTGCGGTCCGAGTCCTTCTCCACCCCTTAGCCCATTTTTCCACCAAGGAGAGCCCGAGTGAGGAGAGTCTAGCCCTGGTCCAGCCTAGCCTGACCACTGTTCCAAGCCTCCCAAGCCATCCAAATCTTGATCCAGCCACTCGAAGCCAATCCTTGCGACACCTCCGTCCACCCAGCTACTCATTTTTCCAGCATCATCTCATTTGCATCTAGCATAAGTGCAACATTTACTTTTCTTCCAACCCCCCTGCTTCACTGCAAGCACTTTGATTCGTCAAATACACTGCATATGTCTTTCTATTAAGCACCTGTCAGTTCGAGCGTATGCTCTGGGCTTGCCCGTTGTTGGAACCTGCCCATCAGAAACTCTTACTGTTCAGACCTGCATTCACGTACATATCACTATAAACACTTTGAATATTCAAGCACACAGCATGCATCATCTCGCATAAAGCACCTGTCAGTTCGAGCGTACGCTCTGGGCTTGCCCGTTGTTGGAACCTGCCCATCAGAAACTCTTACTGTTCAGACCCGCATTCATGCATCACGTCATCCATGAGAATATACGAGGATTAAACTAGACTTTCAAGTATTCGATCGATTCTATGAAGTAAAGACCGTACTTCGGTACGGGCAGTGTGTGGGATGCTTAACCTCTTCCCACCCTGTAACCGTGATCCCTTACCTTGAATCTCTGACCGCAGATCAACAGGAGTCATTTTAGAGGAAGGAATCTTCGGATTCCCTTCTCTAACGTTTCTACGGGGTCTAGCCGACTGTAGATTAGAAGTAACTGGCTAGTGGCGACTCTGGTCTTATATAAACTCATTTAAACACATCCAGCTTAACACGACAACCAAACGAAGCCCTCGAGAACGAGGCAAGCCAGTGGCATAAACGGCGATTTCGCACTCACGCATCCTCATCTCCTTCTTTTCCGAAAGGAAAGGAAAAGGGAGAAGAACGTCGTGTGGGAGCGCGAAAAATCGGCGAGGGTCCACAATAGGTCAGTCCCAATTCCAAAAGGTTCAGTTCACAATCATAACCATCCTCAAGTCCTGTCACAAGACAAGGCTAGATCATGATTTGAACTTGATTCAAATCACATGCACAGTCTCATATAAAATAGAAATTCAGATAAGTAGAACTTTGGTAGGAAGTTCCCACATGAAGATCATAGTACTAGAGCGTACTCCAATTCCTCGGATCATACAGGTCTAGACTAATACAAACCAATTAAGAATTTAAGTAATTCTCCCAAACATCCATGAGTCATCATAAGACTAAGAAAAACTACTTAAAACTTGTATAAACTTCAAACCATTGTTCATAAACATGAATTCCAAACTTAAAACCAACTAAATACGAATTAAACATCTTAGATTCACTACAAGCTTCACCTCTTAGCCTTAGCTAAGAGGTTTAGCTGCTCATGATCTAAGGAAACATGAAACAACAAAAAAAACTCATAAAAACAATAAAACAAACTAGAAGGAGTTGTGGAACTCCGAAATCCACTTCCGCCGCCTCCAACCTTGCTTAAACCCTTCTAAGATACCCTAGGAACGATCCCTAGGTGTCCTTTTATAGTGGGGAGGCTCCGCAACTTCAGAATTCTCCAGAATCTACGTAAGCTTACGCAAGTGCGCAGAGATTTTCGGCGCCAGAATTAGAAAGTCCGCATCTTATACACGTCCGACCGGTCGCACGACCGGTCTGAGTAACTGGCAGACCGGTCGCGACCGGTCGTGCCTCACTGGGAAAACAGTCTAGCAAGCTCTGGAAGAAGAAAATTCTCTGGCCGACCGGTCAAGACCGGTCGGACTGAACTGGCCGACCGGTCACGACCGGTCGTGCCTGTGTTTAGCCGAAGTCCAGCATGCTTAGCATGAATGGGAAGCTGGCCGACCAGTCGCATGACCGGTCTGACCTTCTTGGCCGACTGGTCTGGACCGGTCTAGGCCTTTTTTTCTTCACTTCTTTCTTCTTTTCTTCTTTCCTTGCTTCCTTTTTTCTTTGGTCCTCCTTGATCTTCAGTCAAATGGTTCTAAATGGGCCCTTTTTATCTTCAATTAGGCAGAGTTCACTCTCATTCCTGTAATTACAAAACATGCATTTAATTAGCCTTTGAATAATGAAAACCTCGCACAATGATTGATGAATTGGGGTTAGAATATGCACAATTAAGAGCTCAACAGTTAGCAAGCTATTCTTATTTTTGCTTCCTCGATGGATACTCGGGGTACAACCAAATAGAGATCACCCTTGAGGATCAAGAGAAAATAACATTCACATATCCCTTTGGCACTTTCGCTAATTGAAGGATGCTGTTTGGACTGTGTAATGCCCCCTCCACTTTTCAGCGATGTATGTTGAGTATTTTTCTGACATGGTGGGGAAGTTTCTTGAGGTCTTCATGGACGACTTCTCCGTCTTTGGTTGTGACTTTGATGAGTGCCTTAGGCACTTAGCAACTGTGTTAAAAAGATGTGAAGAAAGGAACTTAGTGCTAAATTGGGAGAAATGTCACTTCATGGTTCAAAAGGGAATAGTCCTTAGTCACATTATTTCATCTAAGCGAATTTATTTGGACAAAGTTAAAATTGATCTTATCTCTAACCTCCCATTGCCTAAGAATGTAAGAGATGTGCGGTAGGAGGTTCATCAAGGACTTTAGTCTTCTATCCCTTCCTTTATGTAACCTCCTCCAAAAGAAAACCTCATTCGAGTGGAATGAGGAATGTCAAAATGCCTTTGTCAAACTTAAAGGCATGTTGACATGTGCTCCTATAATGCAACCACCGAATTGGAGCCTTCCTTTTAAGATCATGTGCGATGCTAGTGATTACACTATTAGGGTGGTACCTATTAGGCTAGAGAAAAGAGAAGAAGCCATATGTCATTTACTATGCAAGTAGAACTCTAAACTCGGCTCAGGAAAATTATACCACTATGAAAAAAGAACTCTTAGCCGTAGTATTTGCATTAAACAAATTTAAGTCCTACTTGATAAGATTCAAGATCATAATATTCACCGACCATGTGACACTTAAATACCTTCTTACTAAGAAGGATGTTAAGTCCTGCTTGATTAGATGGATCCTCCTACTATTCGCTTCCCCAAGTGTAAGGTTGCGATGTAGTAATAATTCGGCAGAGACCGAGATCGTTCTCAGGGACTTGTTAGGAATTCACAAAATTACTTCTAATATTCTTTAATTGAGAGCTAACCAAACAGATTTCTAAAATTGAATGTATAGAGAATTCTTAAACTAAAAGTGAATGTAATAATATAAAAGAGCACTAGGGGTTCAAGGATCCACTTGTAGCAATCCTTGATGCATAATTCGCTGTGATTTTCCAATTACACAACTAGAATCGAAATCAAATCCTATCTAGTCGGATGATAGAGCAGTTGTAACATACAATCTGTCATATGTGTGATTATAAACACGATTCCCTCAATTCAAGTTAGGACTTGAGCGCACTCAATTGCATAGGTCAATCTTAGTTCCAATAGATTGAGAGCACAATGATAATCATCATTAAACTCTATCACAAAGAATAATTAGATCATGCTTTGAACTTCATTCAAATCATATATACAATCAACACATAATTCAGAAATTAGAATAGAAAAGTAGAACTTTGGTTGAAGTTCCCACATGGAAATCCAAGTCTAGAGCATATTGAATCCGATTCCTCTGAGCGTACAAGTCTAGAACTATGCAAAACAATTAAGAACTAAAGTAATTCTTCAAAAAATCCATGAGTCATCATAAGATTAAGAAAAACTACTTAGAACTTTATTCAAACTTCTATAAACCATTGTTCTTCAATAAATCCAATTTGAAACCAAAACAAAATGAATTAAAGCATCTCAGATTCACTACAAGCTTCACCTCTTAGCCCTAGCTAAGAGGTTTAGCCGTTCATGATCCAAGGAAGCATGAAAATAACTAAAAACATAAAACTAGAAAACAAAAACTAGAGGGAGTTCTGGAACTTCGAATCCGACTTCTGTCACCTCCCACCTTCGTAGATCTCTTCTAGGATACCTTAACTACAATCCCTAGGTCCCCTTTTATAGTGGAGAGGTCCTACCGCCTCAGAATCTTCCAAATTTGCGCAGCACTTACGCACTTACGCACAAAAATCGGAGCTTCAAACAAAAGCCGTTGAAATCTCGCTGTAATTACACTGGCCGACCGGTCTAGACCGGTCAGACTGGACTGGCCGACCGGTCTAGCCTGTCTGTGGAGCGTCCAGCGTACAAGGATGAGGGGGGTAGGCCTTGACCGGTCGCCCTCTTGTATTTTGAGTCCAGAGAGCTAAAAAGACCAGTCGGCCTCTTGTATTTTGAGTCGAGAGAGCTAAAAAGGGGGTGGCTGACCGGTCGTGGCCCTCTTAGCCGATCGGTCAGGACCGGTCGGACTAGATTTTTTTTCATTTTTCTTCTTTCTTTGGCCCACCTTGGTTCTTCATCCCAGGCTCCTCAATGCAATCTTTTAGCTATCAATCGAGCGAAGTCCCTCTCATTCCTGCAATCATAAAACCACACATTAGAATAGTCTTTAAGCCTGAAAACCATGCATAGTTAGTGATGAAATGGGGTTAGAGTATACACATTTAAGCACTCAACACCTACTCTAAGAATTTGATCTAGAAATATGAGATAAAAAGGGATAGAAAATGTAGTGGTTGACCATCTCTCTAGACTTGTCCTCACTGATTCTATGGAGATGACCCCGATCAATGATATGTTTATTTGTGAACAACTTTTTAAAGTCTCCCAATTGCCATGGTATGCGAACATTGTTAACTATCTTGCTATAGGTACAATTCCAACACATTGGAAAAGGTAAGATAAGGATAGATTCTCACAAAGGTAAGGAAATTCTTTTGGGATGACCCATATTTGATTTAGTATTGTCTCGATCAAATCATAAGGAGATGTGTGCCGGATTATGAGTAACACAGTGTCATCTCCTTTTGTCACTCTCAGGCATGTGGTGGCCACTTTTTGGCTAAGAAGATCACTGCCAAAATTCTACAATGTGGGTTTTATTGGCCCACCATGTTCAAGGATACACATGAGTTTTGTAAGGCTTGTGAGCCATGTAAGAAAATGGATGGAATTTCCCATCGAAATTGTTGATCCATGAATTATACATATTGTAACCCCTTTTCATCACACATTATGCATGATTTCTAAGCTTAAAAGACTCATCTAATGCATGATTTTGTAATTGTAAGAACGAGAGAAAGACAACACTAATTTAGTGTTAAAATACCCTTCCTGATACATCATTGAAGACTAAGGAAGAAAGGAGAAAAGAATGAGAGAAGAGAAGAGAAAGAAGAATGAAGAAAAGAACACAAACTCATGGGTCTGACTGGTCATGACCGGTCGGCCACTATAGCCACCAAGGGGTTAAAGCTGTTGGACCGTGCCCAGGTCAGTCCGACCGGTCATGACCAATCAGCCACATGCAGATGTGAACTTGGCAGTTTCTAAATCCGATTTTCTAGATTTCCAAAGTGCTATAGGACTTTGTGTTCTCTTAATTCTTCCAAATTGGTGGCGATTCTAAGCTATAAAAGGACACCTTCACTCTCTTCTTAAGGCATCTAGCAACGTGGGGAGCAAAGGGATCAAGACCTAGGAGGCTTCTCCTAGAACTAGTTTTTCTTCTTCTAGTTCTATTTTTAATGCTTTCTTTTAGTTAACCTCTTAGCTAGAGCTAAAAGGTGAAGTTTGTAGTTAGTTTTAATGCTTAATTCATTTATGCAAATACCATTTTCTTAACTTTGGATTTTGAAGTTCTATTTTTAATAAATTTTGGATTTTTAGAAGCTTTATGAGAGTTTATGTACTCCGGACATGAGTTTCTTGCAATTCTCTAAGATTACCATGTTGGTTTTTATTAGAATTGAATTGTAGTAACCCTGGAGCATGCCATGATCTCCTGGGATGGCTGTTACTTAGAAGGCTACAAGTTCAAGTTCTTTGTGCTTCATTAGAACTAGAAATTCGATTTTCAGATTTGAGTAGGACTGTTTGTGTTAAATTTTATATCTTCCAATTAGATGAGAGATATGACTTTGATTTTAATTGTGTTTGTGCTTGAATGAATGGATTGGTATTGAACTACTACAAGTGGATCCTTGATGCTCTGGTTCTTCTCAATTCCCAAATTTTCCTGTTATATGTTTTCACTTAGTTCTTAAAAATTGATTTCCTAAACTTTCTTAGATTTTAGTTATTAGAAGACTTTGAATTCATTTACCACTTCCCTATGGATCGACCTCGGTCTTACCGATAATTATTACTACATCGCAGCCTTGCACTTGAGGCAAGAAAACAGAAATATGATTCCACTCAATCCCATCCTACCCATTGAAATTTTAATTATTGGGGCATCGATTTCATGGGCACATTCCCCTCATCATTTGAAAATTTATATATATTACTTACCATTGATTATGTTTTCAAATTGGTTAAAGCAATTCCATACCGGAACAATGACCATAAAACGGTCATTCGATTCTTAAAAGAAAATATCATTTCCCAGTTTAGAACGCCTCGAGTCATTATTAGTGATGGAGGGTCCCACTTTTGTAATAGACCATTCGAAGCATTAATGAGAAAATATGGTGTTACTCATAAAGTGAGCACTCCCTATCACCCACAAATAAGTGGGCAAGTTGATATATCCAACTGGGAAATCAAACACATTTTAGAAAAAATAGTAAAACCCGATCGCAAGGATTGGTCACTCCGACTTACCAATGCGCTCTGGGCTTACCGTACATCTTTTAAGACCCCCATTGGAATGTCACCTTATAGACTCATCTATGGAAAGGCTTGTCACTTGTTAGTGGAATTGGAACATAAGGCATATTAGGCGATTAAGAAAATAAATTTTGATTCTGACAGAGCGAGCTCGTTACACAATCTTCAATTGAATGAACTTACAGAAATTCAGAACGAGGCATACGAGAACTCGAGAATTTACAAGGACAAGATGAAGGTGTTCCATGATAAGAACATCCTTCATATGAATTTCACAATCAATCAAAAAGTCATTTTGTATAATTCTTGGTTAAATTTATTTTTGGGCAAATTGAGGTCTGGATGGACCGGTCCCTTTATTGTTCAAACTGTTTATCCATATGGGACTGTTAAGCTTTTGAATCCAATAAATGGCAACGTATTTAAAGCAAATGGTCACCTTGTGAAGCCGTTCTTTGATAACTTTCCTTCAGAGGGTATGTCCATGCCTCTGACCGATCCTGTATATTAGGATACTTGATCTCCTAGTCTGAGGGAGATTCTCTTTCTAAAAGTAGGATTAGATTTCTTTCATTGCTTTGAGTAGGGTAGGATTAGTTTGTTTTCTGTTTTAGGTTTATTGCTTTTTTAGGTTTAGTTGTTAAAGGTAGATTTTCACTTTTGACTCTCTCAGGTAATCTCATTCTCACTCTCCTTTATTTATTTCATCGCTCTCATATTATTATTTATTGCATATCTTTTACATTGAGGACAATTTAAGGTTTTGGTTGGGGGTGAGATTCCTAGATGAATCTAGTGTTTTATGACATTTCGAGAAATTTTGTAGTAAAAAAATTTATTTTCTGAAAATTCAAAACTCTTTTTAAAAACTTTGTTTCTATGCACTTGAGATAATATGAGTTTGAGAGGAAGAGAGATGAAGTGATATGATTTGGAAACTCTTAGAAGTCTTATAACGTTTTCTATATGAATTCCCATATTGATTTGATTGATAAAATTTTTGAACACTTTTAGATTCTAATTCACATTACACGATTCTCATGATTGAAGAGATTATGTAGATTTGTAAATCAGCTAGACTAAGATTTAAAGTGTTGAGGAGCCAAGCTGGGAAACTTTGTTCATCACGTTAAAAAAATAAGGGAAGTAAAGAATGTTAACGATATGGATTTCTAAAAATCATATATCATGTTTAATATGAAAAGAAAGAAGGAAAAGAGATTGTATTGAGAATATGTTGAATACCAAAAGGGTTACCTATCACCAACCAATGGAGGGCCAATATCCATAGCTGGAAATGGGAAGTAGAGTGAAATTCGTCGAACGAACGGTAAGGCAAATTCTTGTCAAGGCTTGTTGTTGATCTATGCACTTTTAGATCTTTAATTTTGTTGATGTATGAAGAAGGTAATCTTAACAATTCATGAGATGAACATTCACTATGCACGCTAGACCGCACTTGTTCGGATTTTTCTATTTGTCAATCAACCAGTGGGGATTCTATTTTAAACACTCATTACGTTTAGGAAGTTTAAGATTTCAACTTCTATCACTAATTTTCTCTGAATTTTGTACTTGTGTGTCTTAAAGTTTATAAAAGTATAGTTTCCATAAGAGTGTTGGATTAAGGAAATTGGATTTATTTCGCACATGTTTTGTTCGAGACTAGCAAAATCATGGTTGAGGGGTGTGTTGCGCTCTTAATTGTGCATATTCTAACCCCAATTCATCACACATTATGCATGGTTTATGTGTTTGAAAGACTCATCTAATACATGTTTTTGTGATTGTAGGAATGAGAGAGAAACCTTGTGAAAATAATGTTAAAGGAGACTTCTTTGCACACATTAAAAACCATGGAAGAAGAGCCAAGAGGTGGAGAAGAAGATCTGCAAAATTCAGTCTGGCCAATTGATCGATTTTCTTGACCGATTGATCTTTCACACTGGATTTGGGATGAATTGTTGTTGGACTGGAAATCGAATTACTGATTAATCAGTTTCCCAAACTGATTGATTGCTCAAATTATAGAAATTAAAATTAGATTTGTTGCTGGACCTTCTTGCTAAACAAAAAATACCACTTCTGATTAATCGCCCATCCAGTTGCAATTGATCGCCCAACCACAACCGATTGATCGGTGGTCAAAACCGGATCAATTGGTTGGCCGCCTAGATGTCCAGATTTTAGTTATAAACAATTGGCCCTGACCAATTGATTGATCGCCCAGATCAACCGATCAATCGACCACTAACTTAACTGCGTAAGTCTTTCACAAAATCTAGAAGATTCTAAGGCGGTGATGATTTTTGCTATAAAAGGACACCTCTACTATGTTCCTAAGGCATGCTATGTCTCGACCTAAATTCGATTTTTGGCGCACAATCACCGTAATCTGAACTTAGAGTTGACAACCTCCATAGTACCCCGGTTTCGGCACCTAGCATTACACCAAGTCTCGAAAACGGAATCCTACAAGGAGGATTTTATTTAGAATGATTTTTTTAACCATAATAGTATAACCACAAGTTTACCAAACCAAAAAGCATTACATCACATATCCATTAATCAATCGTTTAATGTACAATGTCGATAAGGTAAATACAGAATTTCTCGAAACATAAACAAGGTGTCACACCCCAAACCTGGGGACCGGGCTCACTAAATTTCGATCGCCGACCTTGGTGCCAACAGCCTCCGTAATACCCCATTCTCGGCTCCTAGCTTTCATATGCCAGGTTCCGATCCTGGGATCCTACCAGGAGGTTTTTCAGGGTGGATTTTTTTTTTGTACAGGAGCATAATCAAAACCATAAAACATCATCAAATATCCACTAATAAGTTTGTTGAGTACAGTGCTGGAAAGAGAAATACAAAATGTAGCAAAAGCCCAACATATCAGGTACATGCACCGCGCTCAATGCTACTGATGTGCCCTAGTACCTGCAGTGTAAACAAACACGCATGAGCTTCCTAAGAAGCTCAGTAGAGTGCGTGTGTGCGCGTGTGATGCATATGACAAGTATACAGATATCAGAGTACGCGAAAGTAGTAGAGTGCTAAGTTACCAAGTTCATGAATGCTATCAGCCATCCCAAGGCTATGCGATGCAAGGGCCTATATGGCCGAGTGTTACATGCTAGAGGTGCAATGTAACCACGTCAATCCTCAACTAATCCACATATCAAAATAGTTCTCATCTGGGACATCACCGTGGTCTAGTATACTCTAATACTGGCCGCCGCACATCGCGCGCATAACCAAGTGAGTAGAAAAGACCTCACTATTCGCCTCGTCAGTGGTATGCCAATGCCCACCCGACTCGTCGATGGCGGACCCATTCCATGAGCTGGTCAGACTCGACCTAGCTTATAGCCCACTGCACCCGGGCGGATAAGGTCACACCCCTTTCCAACCGACCTCGACACAGTGGGAGATGCGGCCTACTGGTATTTGGCACACGGGCGCTCATGATATCTACTCTGTCTCAACGTTGGAGCATCCTACTGGTACCATAGGGTTTAGGGACTTTCACCCAAGGACATCCATAGCGCCCACGTACTAGAACAAGTTTCCGGTGTCCAATACTGCCAACCACGATGTGAATATGGTGGCCACCACCCCGATGCTGCTAGGGTGCGAAAGCGATCATGACATACATAATGCGAAATGCATGAGTCATACAATCCAAGTTATGCACCAAACTTAAGCATACTGCGTAATCATGTGGGGCGACCCTGTCTCACACGAGTCCCCTAAGTATAACAAGCCAACTAGCATATGCTATGGTTAATCGTGATCCATAATAGGCATACAAATGATGCGTATGGGCATATGAATGAGCATGGTATTCATTATACTAAGCATGTTATCAATTGACATATCAAGCTAATCATACTAGCATGTTACCAAACGTATCATGTAACATTGGCCTTAAAAGGCCCAATATATACGGAGAGTGGGACCCGGACTGTGGGTCCCATTGGAAATGTAAAGGTCTTCGTGGCATAGCCCACTTGAGACCACATCAGCCCCATACTTGGGCCTGCACATTCAAAGTAGGCCGACAAGAGAGCTATACGGCATGGATAAAACATATATATCAAAGGAAAGACCAAGGTGGGCCCTGCCCATTGGTCGGATAGCAAATATACATCACCAGTCTTAGGAAGTTTCAGTGGTAGGTATTCAATCACCACAATTTCCTAAGTGAAGCCCATTTGAATCGGGCCCCACGCGTCGATCAAGACGGGTGGCATGGTACACAATACATCCATCAAGGTGGAACCCAAAGATGGGCCCACAACCTTTAGTTGGATGAAAATTAACAATAAAGTGGCCCCAAGGAAGTTTTCAATGGTGGGCATCAATGACCACTATTCCCTGCAGGGTGTGGCCCACCTAACATCTGGATTTGCCTCATTGATGGGGCCATATCCTAAAATGGCATGGAAAAATAGATGGGCAGCATGAATAAAACAATTACATCATGGTGGGACCCACAGGGTGGGCCACCTGCTGGGCTACGTGGTGCCCAGTTGGGTCTCAGGAATTTTGGAATCAAGTAGATATTTGTGTTTTCTCCTTCATCCATATCCATGTGATCTTATGAACAGATTGGATGACAAATAAACATCACTGTAGAGCCTGGAAAGGTTTCAACGTTGGAAATCATCATTGCCACTGTTTTCCGTGGCATGGTCCACTTGACATTTGGATATGCTTAAATTCTGGGCTCAGCCACTTATGGATAGGTTGTATGACAAATAAACATCATTGTAGGGCTGGGAAGGTTTCAAAGGTGGAGATCATTATTCACACTGTTTCCCGTGGCATGGTCCACTTGTCATTTGGATATGCTTAAATTTTGGGCTCAGCCACTAAAATGAGCTGGAAAAACATATGGACGTAATAATAGATAAGGCACATACATTTTAGGTGGGCCCAACGAGTGGGCTCATTGCCAACGCCCAAAGAGGGCTGCGTTGCTGGGCAGCAGCGTCCCCTGGACGTTGTCTGTCCAGCGGTCCACGTTGTTTTTTTTTATATATATGTTTTTTTTTTCTCTTTTGCTCTCAACAAGTGGGGCCCACAGAAGTTTTCGATCAAGCTAATATTTTTGTTTTCCCTTCTTCCATGCATGTGTGAACTCAGGTTGGATCTCAAATAAACATCATGGTGGGCCATAGGAGGGTTTCAATGGTAGGGTCACTGTCCCTACTGTTTTCTGTGGTGAGGCCCCCTTGAGACTTGGATCTGACTCATTCTTGAGATCATGCCCTAAAATGATCTCCCCAAATGGATGGACGGTAAGGATATAGCACATGCATCATGGTGGGACCCACGAGTGGGCCACCAGTTGGCCTCACGAGCCAGCGTCCGTGGACGCTGGTACGCCCAGCGTCAGAGATGCCTCTGCTTCTTCTTTCCTTTCTTTTTTTGTGTGGTTTTGAATGAGTGGGGCCCACATAAGGGTGATCTACTCCGTTCATCAGGTTCCCCAGCTCATGGGGGACCCAATGAGACCAATATTGGGTATATGATTCAGTCTAGAAACTTCAAGGTGGGCCAAAGAATTTTCGACAGTAAACATCATCACCTTCGCTGTTTTCATGTGGTGCGGTCCGCTTAAGATTTTGATCGGCTTCATATTTGGGCCTTGGCCCTAGAATGATCTGGGAAAACAAATGGACAGTGTGGATACAACATAAACATCAAGGTGGGTCCCACGAGTGGGGACCCCACTCACGTTGTCCGGTCATTGACGCTGGACTGTTCCAGCGTCTTTGACGCTGTGAACTCTAGCGTCTGGACGTCCGCTCCTTTTTTTTTCTCTTTTCTCTTATATATGAAGTGGGGCCCACTTGGGGATGATCCACTCCGTCTATTAGGTCCCCCAGCTCGTGGGAAACCCTTAGAGTCCAATATTGGACAGGCGATATAGCCTACAAACATCACAGTGGCCCCAAGAAGCTTTGACAGTGGGGCTTCATTATCTCCACTGTTTTCTATGGTGTGGTCCACCTGAGATCTGGATTTGCTTCATTTTTGGTGTCCAACCCTAAAATGGGCTGGAGAAATAGATGGACGGAGAAGATTGAATAAATGCATCAAGGTGGGTCCCACGAGTGGGCACCCACGGTCATGCCCAAAGGGCTTTAGCCCAAGTGCTGCTGGGCAGCAGCGTCCTCTGGACGCTGTCTGTCCAGCGGCCTAACTCTCCTTCCTTTCTTTTTTTCTTTTTTCTTTTTTATTATTATTAGTAGGTGGGGTCATTCATGGATGATCCAGTCCATCCATCTCATTGCTCATCAGCAAGGTGGGCCCAAGGAAATAAAATGAAAGGAAATTAAGAAAATGGGGTTTATGTCCCCCTTGCACTCACAATGAAGGATGGTTGGACGGTTGGATTGGGTTCGAGTTGGCGATCGGACGGTCCTGGACGGTGGTTGGGGTCCTCCAAGCTTGATCTCCTCCCTCAATCTCCTCTACTTAACACACAACTCCCTCTAAACTCTCTCTTTCTCTCTCTACTTCTCTCTCAAATTTCTTTCTCTTTCTTCTCTCTCTCTCTCTCTCAAATCCATTTCTCTCTCTTGCAATTTGGAAAATGAGAAGCCCTCCTCTCCCCCTACGTATGCACTTGTATGGGTAGAGAGGGGGGAGCATGGGGGTGATGATGATGATGATGGTGGTGGTGGCTAGCATGGGAGGGGGGTATGGGAAGTATGGGTAGTATTGACTTTTGAGGTGAGAGAGTGATGGGGGTAGGTATGGTGTGTGTAGAGTAGGGTGATGAGAGGGGTATGGGTGAGGGTGATTGTGATTGATTTGATTGATTTGACATTATCTTGGGATTTGTACAAGTGGGGCCCACGCCACACGCGCGTTGCGTGGCCCACCTCGGATTGCCCAAATGACACAACTATCACACACGGTATCGCAATGGGGCGTGCCACGTAGCGTTGGAATCGCAGCGCCTACGCGGTCGTAGGGGTATAGGTCTTGGGTCAATGTGGTACTCAAATAGGGTCGCGATCAAGGCTCACTAATCTGGTCCATCCGGGATGTACCGGCATCGAAAATTAAACGTACGGAAGGCGATAAAGGGTACGGGTCTTACACAAGGAGCTGCTCCAGCATCGCCAACTGCTACCTTTCTCAGTAACCTGCACGTTAAACAACGTGCTAATCTTTTTATGAAGCTTAGTAGAGCGTGTGTGTATACGCATAATGCGTGTGGCATATATATTTCATTAATATATCAACATTAATATCAGAGTAAGCGGAAATTATAGAGATTAATCATACAACTGGTCATATCAAGAGTATACTATATATATTCATGATATAATGTGAGCGAGACATGTTATTACCATAAACATGATACAAGAACACAAAAGCATATGATGAATGAACGAGTTATGGTATGTAGTATCGTGTGTCGGCAGGGCCTCGCATCTAAGGTTACAATACATGTAAAGTAATCAGAGAATGTTAGACTCCTAATCCCAAATAGTCGCGTACCTATTAAGGACCGTGACTCACGATTGTATGTCACTTAAATTGTATTTACGCATCTACGAACCCGTATGCATGAATGTATGATTACCATATGCCACCAATCAACCCTGATGTATATCTACATCTCAATATAGTTCTCAATTGGAATCACCGGGGTCTCGTACACTTCTGACTCTGGGTGCCGCCCATCGCGCGCATAACCAGCGAGTGGAGGAGACCTCACTATCCACCTCATCAGTGGTATACCAAAATCCACTTGGCTCGATAATAGCGGACCCATTTAACACGAGCTGGTCAAACTCAACCTAGTATATAGCCCCCTTCGCACCGGGCGAGTAAGGTCACACCCCCTTCCAACCGACCTCGACAAAGTGTGAGATGCGGCCTACATTGTCCAGCCCTCATGCGCTCATATGTCCACTCGGTTCAGCCATTAGAGCATCTTGTTGGCACGAGGTTTAGGGATTTTCACCCAAAGACATCTTTGGCGCCCAAGTGCTAGAACTAATTTTCGGTGTCCATACAACTGTCAACCATAATTTCCCATAGTGGTCACAACCCTGATGTTTCTAGGGTGTGCATGCAAATGCATGAATGTTAGAGTTCATAATCCGAACGATGCAACCATGTCATGCAAGTCAAGCATACATGCAAGGCACCCCTTTCTCATACGGGTTCCCTGACAAGTCCCACATCATAGGGTTACTAACACATCTCTGCCATACACCAGCAAGCCAACATCCATGGCCCGAGTACCAACCACAATCCCGTGGTGTATGTTATATTACATTCATATCCATACTCAAGCATACAACGGATAAGTAGAAGCATATGAATAGGCATGATATGCATTACACTAAGCATATTATCAGAGTTGACCTTACCAGGGCCAGGTATACTAGTGAGTTATAAACATCCACAATATCTTTCCATTGGCTATGGAATTGGGCTTACTTAGCCCTCATTCCATAGTTATTAGTGATATATTTTCATTCCATGTTCCATAAAAAAGTGGGCATTCATAAGTCCAACACACTAGGCTCAACTTAAGAATAATCAACACAATGAAAATGGCCCATAATTCTAGTATTCCAAACAACACGCTAGGCCTATGATCAATGTGAATCATTTAATAAGAGGGCCGCCAAGCATCACATAACATACATATGTATTTATGTATGAAGTGCATTAATCATGATCGCAGGCAAGGGTTCACATGTTTCATCGATTATTTTATCATCACTAGCTATATTGTCACAAGCATACATATATCATTAAGCATTCCAATCATCATCATACCACCAACATCATGTATGTCTTAGGCATCATGCATACGAATCACATTATGCATTTTGTTGTCATCTAGGTTATTATCATCTAGCATAGTATGGTCATTATGTATCATCATCATGATCATAAAAAGTACATCTTATCATTACGTACATACTATCATCATCATTAACATGAGGATCATTTCCATATCATGATTAACATAAGCAATATCAAAATCATCATCAACAACTACTCATCCATCATCAATACAGATGTCATCAATCCACCATCATTATCTTATCCATCAATTGGCGAGTCCCACAATGTGTGACCTTCACATCAACCTTGGACTGTGTGCGAGGCACGCAATCCTATAGGTTAAGTGTAAGTCCCACTTGGTAACTACTAAACCAAATCCAAAGGCAAACTTCCAACCACAAGGCTTTCGATGGTGTGGATCCAATCCCACAACTAAGTGGGCCCCTCCTAGCTTAAGGTGATGTGCATACTTAAAGGTTATGCCCAACGAGTATGGTTAATGGGCTTCCCAAGTATTTGGGGTTCCTATGGTATGGCCCACATAAGATTTAGTTTGATTTAAGGTAGTGGTTAATGGTTCCATAATATGGAAAGCACCACATAATACACTTATTTAAGATGGATCATACAACACAATTTAGGCCCCACACATACTTCATCATATTGGGCCCGCTAGCTACACACACAAGTTAAACCAAGAAAAGCCAACTTATACAATCTAAATTGGGCCTCACCAAGTGTAGTCCAATTGAAAAGTGTTAGCATACAAGGCACGCTGTCCACTAGGCAATGGGCCTACTAGAGGTCCAAGAAAAAGTCATTTTGACGGATTTCTCACTTTCCAACGGTTCCCCACAATATATGGCCAACTTGGGCCTCAATTTTAGTTTATTTGCATGGGCTCGAGGCCACCTATTACTCATGTAAATAAATGGGCAACAACGTTTGTCCACTACTTGCCCCACAAGATTAAGAAATATCAAGTTCACACCACATAGTAAGTGGGCTTCATTAGACAAGGGTGTGGCTCATACAAGATAGCCCGCTTAGAATTTTGCGCCCAACACAACCTGGGAATTCATTTCCAGGCTCCAAATGGTCCATCATATGCTTGAGAAATGTAGTGGACCCCATAAATGTAGCCTCACACGAATTTCAGGTTAAGCAGGTTTCAGGGTAGAATTGGTTCAGGGCCATCTTTTAGTCTGTTTTGTGATCACATGGGGCCCACTAATGGTGAAGGAAAAAAAAAAGAATTCCGTAGCCTTATATATGGGATTCAAAACCCACAAGGTGGCCCTTCTTAATAATTCATATGCAATTTATGGTGAAAGACCAAACTTGGGTGCTTAGGAGAGGTGGAGAACAACTGTGCAGAAATGATTTTTGTCCATTTCTGGGGGCATCCCATGATCAGATGGAGACACCTTTTGGTGTTACATTAAGTTCCCTTAGTAGACCTTTGTGTGGCCTTTAAAACTTACAAGGTTAACTCTACTAGGTGCATATACACAATTTTTGGCAAAAGACCCAATATGGGCATTTGAAATTTCTGCACAAAAGTTGCTGCACAACTTAGCCCGGTCCTATTTGGGATCCAAACACCAATCACGTGGGGCCCAATATGGACCAAGAAAAAAATATCATTTCTCTAGACGTATGTGTGGACTAAAAGTTACAATTGGTAGCCCCCACTTCTCCTGTGCATGGGGCCCGCCATGGAAGCCCGAAGTTGATTCACAAGACAGAAAATTAGATATGTCGTTTCATAAGTGGGGTCTGTCCCAACTTTGGGCCCACTTTCCAAACACTTGGAGGCCACCCCAATGAGGTAGTGGGACCTCTCAGCACTATGTTATGTGGATTAAATATCTCCCATGGCAGGACTCTTATCCACAGAGAATGGGGCCCACCATGAGCTCTCAAGATGGCCTATTTGCAACACAATTCTGGTACTTAGAAACATTTCCAGCAAATAGAAGTTACAAAGAGAAGAAAGGGATCCAAGGCAAGTGGGGTCCACAGACTGGAAATATATGGATAAAATGCATACATCTAGCATATAGCTATGAACACGATAAAACACATACATCACAAGTGGGTCCCACTTCCATGTGGGCCCACAATAAGAGGATAGCTAGCATGGATAATTACATACAATATGCACATCAAGGGGCACATGGATTATATTGATCAAATCAGTATGATTATATTATCTATTAGAAAATATGAGCCAATGGATAAATTTATAACATATTATTTAGGCTATATATAGGTTTCCAGCAGTACAAGACCTTGGATCCACCTGATCCGCAAATAACCATTCAAGATATGCCCTTATTGGAGCATCTATTTATCCGAAATTTCCTAAATGTTATCAAAATATCATATATGCACAATGACCATTCATATATTAGAAAACTAATCTATATAATTGTATAAAAATTACCAACTAGATCTGACCATTGGAATCTTGGATATGGCCCATATAATGTATGGTCATAGCAAGCATCTAGACATATTTCCGTTCGTAGCCAAGATCTTGGTCGTCAGAACTCCGATTGAGATGTGTTATATGCCATTAGAAAGATATTTCAATGATCTACGATTCCAATAGATAAAATATTTATAATGGGCCCATTAAATGGACCAAACAAGTGGTCCATTTTCAGCAAATCGTGACCTTCTGTATGTTGTTGGATAGCAGATTGGTAAAATTGACATTACAGGCAATCGGACCGTTAGATTGCCATGAAATTCGGTCCAGTGTTAGCTCTTTGTGTGGGCCATGCGTCCACCAAATTTCAAGTTAGATGTTAATACGGTTTATTTTATATAAATTTTACAAACTACTATCTAGATTGAAAAACAGTTCACTTGGACAAATGTGACTATGAACTACATCATGGTGGGCCAACTTTAGGGGCCACATTGCTGGCCTTTATGATCAGCCACTCGAGCACATGAGGGTACCACATCAGTGGGTCCCATAACTATAACACAAAGAAATAAGGTAAGGAATCAAAGAGAATGGAGGTGAGGAGGTGTGCTCACCTTGATGGATGGTTGAGATGGGTTGGATGGTGTTGATGATGGCCCACAAGCTCCTCTCTCTCTCTCTCTCTCTCTCTCTCTCTCTCTCTCTCTCTCTCTTCTCACCTCAACAAGTATGGCTCATACATGAGTTGCTTGGAGGGGGGTTTGTAGGAATAAATAAGATAGAGAGAAGGAAGGGGGGTGGTGTGGTTTAGATTGACTTTTGGTGGAGAGAGGGATGGGGTGAGCATGGAAGAGGCATGGGTCTAGTTGACAATTGGGGAGAGAGAGAGTGGGATGTAATTAATGGGGGTTTGATTGATTGATGTGATGCTTGATTGATTGATGGGATATTTGATTGATTGATTGGACAACCTTGGGATTTGTGCAAGTGGGGCCCACGCCATGCATCGTGGCCGGTCTTGATTTGCACACATCTAAGTATTTTTCAAATTAGGTATCGAAACGGAGCGTGCCGTGCGGCATTGGAATCGCGGCTCTCGCGCGGTCGCTGGGTTACAAGTCTCGGGTCAGTTGCAGTATCAAAATAGGGTTGTTGAGCCCATAATTGTGCATATTCTAACCCCAATTCATCACTCATTATGCATGATATACATGTTTAGAGGACTAATCTAATGCATAAATTGTGATTGTAGGAACAAGATGGAGATGTCACCAATTGAAGGCTAAATGTAGCTCCTTACAAGCATTGAAGACCATAGGATGAAGTATTGAAGGAAGATCAAAGAGAAGAAAGCAAGGAGGGAAGAGAAAAGAAGAAAGAAAGAAAGAATAAAGGGGAAAAAGGGCCAGACTGGTCGGCTGACCGGTCGGCCAAGGATGCCTAACCGGTCAAGACCGGTCAGCCACACACATGCATTATTGGACTACCAGCCCGACCAGTCATGACCGGTCGGGCATAGCTGCTGGACTGATGGACTGCCCAGGCCGACCGGTCATGACCGGTCGGCCACGTTGCTGGATCAATGTATAGCTTAGTCCGACCGGTCATGACCGGTCGGCTGTGCTCTCTGGACTATTGCAAGTGAAGACCGACCGGTCATGACTGGTCGGCTATGTGTAAAAACGGGAATTTTCTAATTTCGGCTCCGAAATCTTCTGCGCAAGTGCGTAGTTTTACGGGAAATTTGGAGTTCTCTTGCGTAATGGACTCCTCCAAGCTATAAAAGGAGGTCTTCCCTTCATACCAAAGAAGGCTAGAACGTGGGGATTGCTCAGGAGACGGATTCTACTTCGGATTTCTAGTTTTCTTCCTGTTTTAGTAGTTTTTCATGTTTTTAGAGGCTTCTAGTTCAAGGATGTTAGAGATGAACTAAAACCTCTTAGCTAGGGCTAAGAGGGGAAGCTTTTGATTCGTTTTTGATGGATTGATGCAACCTAGGTTTCCTTTTATGTTTTAATTGATGAATTTTAGTTCAATGTGAGTTTGAATCAAGTACTAAGTTGGTTTTACTTTGATCTCTTGACGACTTCGGGCTCATGTGATTCTTAGTGATTTTAAGCTTAGTATCTTATCTTTTGAGCATTGTTTATGCTTGTGTAGTGCATTGATCTACCATCGACTCCGGGCATGGTAGACGCTTTGATTGCCTTGTGTACAATGGCCTGATTTTCATGTGGGAACTCATTCAACTAAAGTTCTTATCTTTTGCTGTATAGTCTGGAATAATTGTTTATTGATAGATTTTGATTTAATTTGAGTTCTAATCATGAGTTGTAATCAGGTCTAGTGACAGGATTTGGTGAAAACTATGGTTATGAATCTCAGCTAGATTGGAAAGAGGCTTGGCCTATACAATTGAGTATGCCCAAGGCCTGAGTGTTATTGTGGGAATCAAATCAGTTAATAAGCACTTGTTTTAGATAATTGTTGATTGAACCGCTCTATATTCCAATTGGATAGAGAAAGGAATTCGATTCTGATTGAGTTATGAGAGACCTAGTTGTGTTGATGCATTGAAACTTATCAAAAGTGGATCCTTGGTGCTTCTAGTGCCTTTTTAGATTGAATTTACCTTACCCATTCACTGTTTAAACCCAAATTACTATTTTCTTGCTTTAGTGCTTAATAGGATCTTAATTACTAGTTGTTTTAGTTAAATCCTAAGAATACCCATACATAAATCTTTGTGGGAACGATACTCGGTCTTTCCGAATTATTACTACTTCGCAACCCTACACTTGGGGAGTGAACAAGTTTTTGGCGCCGTTGCCGGGGATTTCTATGTGGTATTTTTAGAATTTTCTGAAATAACTTCTAGTTGAGATTGTGTTAAGATAGGTTTAGAATTTGTTTTGCTTTTTAGAGTAGGCTTTCTTCTAAATACTAACTTACTTTGTTTTGATTTTTGCAGGATTCTAACATAGGTTAATTCAGGGATTTTTAGGAAGTTGAAGAAGAAGAAGGCATCTTAAGTCACAAATCAGGTTTTATTGTTCTAACCTTACTCTTCTTCTTCTCCTACTCATTCCTATCACATTCATCTCTTGTAGAGTGGGTGGAGACTCCTTTTGGATCTCTGAAAGGTAGGCCTTGTGCCACCTGGATTCCTATTGGTCGTTTCTGCCGCCTTGGATCACCTTGTGCTCAGAGATTTCTCTTCTCAACCTATTCCTCTTTCTTCTTTTTCTGTACTTTTTCTCAAAAGACTCAAAGAGTGGGTGGGGAGTTCTTTGAACCCCTATTGACCACGAGAAATCGGTCTCTATCCTTGCTTCTGGCTTAGCCATTGCAAGACACCTTGTGCTTAAGTCCTAGAAAGGAGTAAAGGAAGGAAGGAAGAATTCTTTTTCCTTTTTGTCCATTCCTTTTGGTTTTTGCATGCCATATTGGGCTCGGACTTATAATAACCGACTTGTAAGGGACAGAGTAATTGTTGAAGGGATTGATAGAGAGCCTCGTGCTAGGAAACGTCAAAATTTTCCTGAAATTACTAGAGAGATGGCTGAAAATCAACCAAATCAAGGGGTTAATCAAAATCCAGTCCAAACCTTACTGAATTGGATGAGAATGAAGTGGGCGATGTACCTCAACCTAGAACTTTACGTGACTATTTGCAACCAGCTAGGACGAGTACTCCCTCTTGCATAATTTTCCCTCACAATGTGGGAAATATTGACTTTAAACCGGGGTTGATCCAACTTCTTCCTAGATTCCATGGACTCGACTCTGAAAGCGCTTATTTACATATTAAGGAATTTGAAGAGGTTATAGCCACAATAAACTATGACAATGTGACCAAGGATACAATAAAACTTAAATTATTCCCTTTTTCCTTGAAAGAGAAGGCCAAATCATGGCTACATTCCTTAAGGCCGAGGTCTATTGGGACATGGGCTGAGATGACTAGGGAGTTTCTTAAAAAATTCTTCCCTACTCATCGAACCAATGCACTAAGAAGGGCCATAATGAACTTCGCCCAAAAAGAAGAAGAAACCTTTTTCTAATGTTGGGAAAGGTATAATGAGCTATTAAACGCATGCCCACATCATGGCTATGAAAGGTGGAGGTTGATTAGTTTCTTCTATGATGGATTGAACTCAACCATGCGCCAATTTGTGGAGATGATGTGCAATGGGGAGTTCATGAACAAGGAAACGGAGGAAGCTTGGGATTATTTTGACATGTTGGCTGAAAATACACAATTATGAGATACATCTAAGCCAACAAGTTCAAAACAACCCCAAACCAAGGAAAATGGAGAAATTTATGTTTTAGCTGGGCAAGATGATCTAGGTTCTAGAGTGGCTAAACTCACACGAAAGGTCGAGGAGATGGAACTAAAGAAGGTGGATACAACCTAACAAAAGGGGGCTGTTGAAATTATTTGTGGTATTTGTGCTTCCAATGTGCATCAAACGCCGGATTTTCCAACAATCTATGCGTTTCGAGAACTTTTATTTGAACAATCAAATGCCTTGAATAGTTATCAACGACCTTTTAGTACTTCAAATTCAAACACGAACAATTCTAGTTGGAGAAACAACCCAAACTTCAATTGGGCGAATGGAAACACGGCTAATCAAAGTAATCCTCAAAGGGGGCCCCCAATGCAAATGGCCCCACCTCAAATGCCTATAGAGTTTGAAAGCATTCATGGAAGGACAAGCTCAAATAAATCAATCCAACCATACGATAATGCTTGAGCTTAAAAATTCGGTGGAGGAAATCAAGGCTCGCTTAAACGCAAGGGAAGGGATGCTTCCAGCCCAACCCATACCAAATCCAAAACAACAATGCGAAATAAGCATGCCTAGTTCTTCTAACCAACATATGGAACATGCTAAGGCCATCACCACTCTTAGAAATGGTAAAATCATTGAAAAATCTGATCCGGTGAAGGTTTCAACGCCTAATGATCCGGTATCTTCCAAAGAGGATGATGGACCTAGCATCACCATGAATGAAAAAGAGCCATTGAAAGAATATAGGCCCGTTGCTCCATTCCCCCAACGCTTGATTCCAGCCAAACCTCAAGATAAATATCAGGAATTTTTGGAGGTTTTCAAGCAAGTCAAAATCAACATCCCATTGTTGGATGCCATTAAACAAATACCGTCATATGCAAAAATTTTGAAAGACCTTTGCACGGTTAAAAGAAAAATACATGTGCAAAAGAAGGCATTTTTGACAGAGAATGTGAGTGCCATTATCAACCACGGGATGCCCAAGAAATACAAAGATCCCGGTTGTCCAACAATATCTTGTGTGATTGGAGACTACCGGGTGAAACATGCTTTACTCGATCTAGGGGCAAATGTGAACTTAATCCCCTTTTCGGTCTATGAACAATTGGGTTTAGGTGAATTAAAACCCACCAAAACCACATTACAACTTGCTGACCGATCCATTCGTATTCCGAGAGGGGTGATTGAGGATGTTCTTGTCCAAATTGACAAAGTTTACTACCCGGTGGACTTTATTGTCTTGGACACACGACCCATGGTTAATATTGGGCCTCAAATCCCTGTCATACTTGGCCGCCCATTCCTAGCTACATCAAATGCTATCATAAATTGTAGGAGTGGGGGCATACAAATGTATTTTGGCAATATGACGATTGAGTTGAATGCTTTCAATATTGACAACCAACAAGAGGATGAAGATGAGGAGGTCCACCAAATAAACATGATCAATTCTATTGTGGAAAATGAGTCCCTCTCACCTTTTTACTCCGGTCCCTTAGACGAAGAAGTGACTCACTCCCTTGATGAGAACGATAATATGATAAGGGATATGGTCACACTTTTTGAGTCGGTATCGGCAAAGGACGTGAGCCGAGAGAAGGATGTGGAAACAATACCTTTTTGTGCTGAGAAACCAATTCAAATTTCCACTCCTTTATGGATCATGCATACCGAACTCCATCAACCCTGGGATGATCCTTACTTGCAATTTCAATGCCCAGGAAAATATGAGTGGAGACATACTTTTTCTGATAAATATGATGATGTCTCCTCCTATACATGTGGTGAAAATATTAAGGAACCCGCTGAAATTCTTTCTTGGGATTTTGAGTGGCTTATCTCGATCAATCACACACATGTACATTGTAAAGCAGGATATTGGATGACGTTACTGCGAAACCTTTTGATCCATCTAATGATTTAGCTTGACTTTATGCTTTTGGATGAGTTGTTGGGATTGACCTCCTAGTCTAACGGAGGATAATTTGCTAGAATGCTTTCCCATTAGGATTTGCTTTGATAGTTGATTTAGTTGTGAAGTAATCCATCTCCAAAAGCTAATCTTGCCATGCAATATATGTTTCAGGTGATATCTCTCTTTCTCACTCTCCTTTGTTTTAAGTCATTGCTCTCATGTCATACATATTGCATATCTTATTACATTGAGGACAATGTAAAGTTTTGGTTGGGGGGTGAGAGATTCCTTAGATGATGAATCTGCTAGCTTTTGTGACATTTCGAGCAAAGATGTAGAAATTTTTTGATTTTTCAAAAATTCGAAACTCTTTTGGAAAAATTTTGATTCTATGCATTCGAGATAGCACGGGTATAAGAAGATGAAATATGAAGTGAGGTGTTCACTCCCCAAGTGTAGGGTTGTGAAGTAGTAATAATTCGGAAAGATCGAGTATCATTCCCACAGAGATTTATGTATGGGTATCTTCAGAATTTGTCTAAAACAACTAGTAATTAAGATCCTATCAAGAGCTAAAACTGAAAAATAATGATTTGGGTTTAACAGTGAATGGTTAAGGTAATTTCAATCTAAAAAGGCACTAGAGCGCCAAGGATCCACTTTTGATAAGTTTCAATGCATCAACACAACTAGGTCTCTCATGACTCAATCGGAATCAAATTCCTTTCTCTATCCGATTGGAATATAGAGCGGTTAAACCAACAATCATCTGGAACAAGTGCTTATTCATTGATTTGATTCCCACAACCATGCTCAGGCCTTGGGCACACTCAATTGTATAGGCCAAGCCTCTTTCCAATCTAGTTGAGATTCATAACCATAGCTTTCACCAAGTCCTGTCACTAGACCTGATTACAACTCATGATTTGAACTCGAATTAAATCAAAATCAATCACTAAGCAACTATTCCAGATTATACACAAAGATAAGAACTTTAGTTGCATGAGTTCCCACATGAAAATCAGGCCATTGCATACAAGGCAATCAAAGCGTCTACCATGCCCGGAGTCGATGGTAGATCAATGCACTACACAAGCATAAACAATGCTCAAAGCTTAAAATACTAAGCTAGGATCACTAAGAATCACATGAGCCCAGAGTCATCAAGAGATCAAAGTAAAAACCAACATAGTACTTGATTCAAACTCATATAGAACTAAAATTCATCAATTAAAACATAAAAGGAAACCTAGGTTGTGTTAATCCATAAAAAACGAATCAAAAGCTTCACCTCTTAGCCCTAGCTAAGAGGTTTTAGTTCATCTCTAACATCCTTAAACTAGAAGCCTCTAAAAACATGAAAAACTACTAAAACAGGAAGAAAACTAGAAATTCGAAGTAGAATCCGTCTTCTGAGCAATCCCCACGTCGTAGCCTCCTCCGGTATGAAGAGAAGACACCCTTTTATAGCTTGGAGGAGTCCAATACGCAAGAGAGTTCTAGAAATTGCGTAAACTTACGCAATTGCGCAGTGAAATCGGAGATCCAAAATAGAAAGAGCCTATTTGCACTTGGCCGACCGGTCATGACCGGTCGGACTTCACTTGCAACGGTCCAGGGAGCACAGCCGACCTGATCATGACCGGTCGGACTGAGCTATACATTGATCCAGCAACGTGGCCGACCAGGTCATGACCAGTCGGCCTGGGCAGTCCATCAGTCCAGCAGCTATGCCCGACCGGTCATGACCGGTCAGGCTGGTAGTCCAGTGAATGCATGTGTGTGGCTGACCGGTCTTGACTGGTCAGGCATCCTTGGCCGACCGGTCAGCCGACCGGTCTGGCCCTTTTTCTCCTTTATTCTTTCTTTCTTTCTTCTTTTCTTTCTTTCTTTCTTCTTTTCTCTTCCCTCCTTGCTTTCTTCTCTTTGATACTTCATCCTATGGTCTTCAATGCTTGTAAGGAGCTACATTTAGCCTTCAATTGGTGACATCTCCATCTTGTTCCTACAATCACAATTTATGCATTAGATTAGTCCTCTAAACATGTATATCATGCATAATGAGTGATGAATTGGGGTTAGAATATGCACAATTATGAGCTCAACATGAGGGATGTTGCGAGCTTTGAACTTCTTTTAATATAATGGTTTTATATGTGAATTCACCTATTTTTATGATTGATAGAAAATTTGAACACCTTTTGCACCTAGTTCACATTACACAATTTTCATGATTTGAAAGGATTATGTGATTTGTGGATTAACTAGACCGTGATTGAAGGTATTGAGAAACCAAGCCGGGGTACTTTGTCCATCCTTGTCCATGGGAAAATAACGAAAGATATGGATTTCTAAAAATCCTGTCTAATATAAAAGAAAAAGGAAAGGAAAGATGAAATTGGGAAGGAAAGAAAAATGGTGGAAAATTCCGATTAGGGCTACCTACTACCAACTGGGGGATGGTCTACCGGTAACCAAAGCCTGGCAATGGGACGTAGTGTGAAAGTCGTCGGAAGGACGGTAAGGCAAATTCCTGTCATAGGCTTGTTGTTGCTCTATACACCTTGAGATCCATGGTTTAGTTGATTTATGAAGAAGATAATCTCGGAAACTCATGAGATGAACCTTCACTATGCACACTAGGTTGAATTTGTTCAATTTCTTCTATCTATCAACCAATCAGCGGAAATTTCATATAAATACTTATTATGTTCTGAGAGTTTAAGGTTTCAACCTTTATAACTGATTTTTTTTCTTCTGATTTTTACGCTTATATGTCTTCGAATGTGTAGACGAATAGTTTTTAGAGGAGAGTTGGGTTTTGGAGAATGAAACTTGTTTCACACATGTTTTGCTCGGGACTAGCAAAATGCTGGTTGGGGGGTGTGTTGAGCCCATAATTGTGCATATTCTAACCCCAATTCATCACTCATTATGCATGATATACATGTTTAGAGGACTAATCTAATGCATAAATTGTGATTGTAGGAACAAGATGGAGATGTCACCAATTGAAGGCTAAATGTAGCTCCTTACAAGCATTGAAGACCATAGGATGAAGTATTGAAGGAAGATCAAAGAGAAGAAAGCAAGGAGGGAAGAGAAAAGAAGAAAGAAAGAAAGAATAAAGGGGAAAAAGGGCCAGACCGGTCGGCTGACCGGTCGGCCAAGGATGCCTGACCGGTCAAGACCGGTCAGCCACACACATGCATTCACTGGACTACCAACCCGACCGGTCATGACCGGTCGGGCATAGCTGCTGGACTGATGGACTGCCCAGGCCGACCGATCATGACCGGTCGGCCACGTTGCTGGATCAATGTATAGCTCAGTCCGACCGGTCATGACCGGTTGGCTGTGCTCTCTGGACTATTGCAAGTGAAGACCGACCGGTCATGACTGGTCGGCTATGTGTAAAAACGGGAATTTTCTAATTTCGGCTCCGAAATCTTCTGCGCAAGTGCGTAGTTTTACGCAAAATTTGGAGTTCTCTTGCGTATTGGACTCCTCCAAGCTATAAAAGGAGGTCTTCCCTTCATACCAAAGAAGGCTAGGACGTGGGGATTGCTCAGGAGACGGATTCTACTTCGGATTTCTAGTTTTCTTCCTGTTTTAGTAGTTTTTCATGTTTTTAGAGGCTTCTAGTTCAAGGATGTTAGAGATGAACTAAAACCTCTTAGCTAGGGCTAAGAGGGGAAGCTTTTGATTCAGTTTTTGATGGATTGATGCAACCTAGGTTTCCTTTTATGTTTTAATTGATGAATTTTAGTTCAATGTGAGTTTGAATCAAGTACTAAGTTGGTTTTACTTTGATCTCTTGACGACTCCGGGCTCATGTGATTCTTAGTGATTTTAAGCTTAGTATCTTATCTTTTGAGCATTGTTTATGCTTGTGTAGTGCATTGATCTACCATCGACTCCGGGCATGATAGACGCTTTGATTGCCTTGTGTACAATGGCCTGATTTTCATGTGGGAACTCATTCAACTAAAGTTCTTATCTTTTGCTATATAGTCTGGAATAATTGTTTATTGATAGATTTTGATTTAATTTGAGTTCTAATCATGAGTTGTAATCAGGTCTAGTGACAGGATTTGGTGAAAACTATGGTTATGAATCTCAGCTAGATTGGAAAGAGGCTTGGCCTATACAATTGAGTATGCCCAAGGCCTGAGTGTTATTGTGGGAATCAAATCAGTTAATAAGCACTTGTTTTAGATAATTTTTGATTGAACCGCTCTATATTCCAATTGGATAGAGAAAGGAATTCGATTCCGATTGAGTTATGAGAGACCTAGTTGTGTTGATGCATTGAAACTTATCAAAAGTGGATCCTTGGTGCTCTAGTGCCTTTTTAGATTGAATTTACCTTACCCATTCACTGTTTAAACCCAAATTACTATTTTCCAGCTTTAGTGCTTAATAGGAGCTTTAGTTAAATCCTAAGAATACCCATACATAAATCTCTGTGGGAACGATACTCGGTCTTTCCGAATTATTACTACTTCGCAACCCTACACTTGGGGAGTGAACAAGGGTACCTGATCAAAACTCGACGATCTAAACTATTCTGAGTATGCCAACATCGGAAATGATGTGCACAATTGGTTAATTTGGGTACGGGTCTTACATGCTAAAAGAGATCTACAGTCGATGGAGATGGGGAGGATCATCGCGGAGCGTCTACAACTCCTCTGATTAGGGTTTTTCTAGCTTTTTTTATGTTTTCTAGTAGTTTTTTATTTGATTCTAGTTTAAGTATGACAATGCTCGGTTAGAACCTCTTAGCTAGGGCTAAGAGGTGAAGCTTATAGTTATTTTGAATACTTTAATTCAATTTTAGGTTTCACTTTTGGATTTAAAGTTGAACATGGTTTGGTTTTAGTTTGAATGAAGTTTTAAGTTCTAGTTCTTCTTTGATCTCTTGATGGCTTCGGTTTCATGTGATGCTTAGAATATTAAAGCTTAAATTCTTAACTATTTTACAAGCGCTAGACTTATACAATTCAAGGAATTGGATTCTCTATGCTCTAAAACTTGGTTCTTAATGTGGGAACTACTTCAACCAAAGTTCTAATCTTTTGAGAATTTTGAAATAGTTGTTAGTACTGACATGCTTTGATTCAAGTTCAGACTGTGGTATTAATTATGTCTAGTGAAAGGATTAGATGATGACCATAGTTGTGATCTTAACCTATTAGAAAGAGGATTGGCCTATGCAATTGAGTGTGCCCAATACCCGAACTTTATAGAGGGAATCATGTCAATGAATAGCACTATTTTTAATGATAATTTGATTTAACTGCTCCATATCCCGGCTGGATAAAATTGGATTTTAATTCCAGATGTGTAATTGAGAAACCTATACGGATTATGCATTAAGGATAGTTATAAGTGGATCTTTGATGCTCTAGTGTTTTTAATCCTTATATTCACTCTTTAGTTTACAGATTTCATCATTCATAATACACAAATTTCAAATTTAGTTCATCTTAGTTGGATTTCAATTCTTAGTTGGATTTCAATTAAAGTTGTTTAAAGAAGCTTCGTGAATTCCTGGTTAATCCCTGAGGATGATCTCAGTCTCTACCGAATTATTACTACATCGCAACCTTGCACTTAGGGTTGGCGAACATCCATCGGATCATAACTCGAGTGGTTTTGATTGATGTCGATTTTTACTCAAAATATTTTTAAGTTTTTTGGAAATGATTTGGACCATCAGATCGTGACTCGAGTGGTTGCGATAGATGCTGATTTTTTTAAATGATCTAGGCCATCGAATTGTGACTCGAACGGTTGCGATTGCGTTGGTTTTTATTTGAACATTTTATATGATTTTTTTTAAAATGATCCAGACCATCGGATTGCGACTCGAGTGGTTGCAATTGACATCGACTTTTATTTTAAAATGTCTTTGATGTTTTTGGAAATGATCCGGACTATCGAATTGCGACTTAAATGGTTGGGATCGACACTAGCTTTTATTTGAAAATAGTTTGAGATTTTTTTAAATTTATGAAAACTCATGGAATTTTTCTCTCTCCTCCACATCATCACTTCAATTTCTCCACATTTTCTCATGAGATGATATTTTTTATAAAGATTTGAATTTTCCCTCACTTCTCTCTTTTTTCTATTCGTGCACTTTTTATGGCATACTAGTACACCTTGTCAATTACATAGGTCCTAATGTCTAGGTGTTGGATGAGCCCAAAGAAGATGAAAATTAAAGACTCAAGAGGACAACTACATCAAGGAAAAAGAAACAAGTAAATCAGAGATGCATTGTGAGTCGAAACCCTTGAACCTTATCCAAAACCAAACCTTTAGATGACTTAACCCAATAGGTATACTTTTAATCATCCTAAATGGCCTTAGGTGTCCCAAAAGATCACCCAAAGGAAGGCCTTAGAGGTGAATGAGCTTCTGTAAAAATATAGTACAAACAACAAAACTCATATGACGTGCGATCGGTTGCAAGCTAGGCGAGAACAGTCGCCCAGGGGCTAAAACAGGCCAATGAGTGACTCTACAAACTGGACTGTCGCAGGTCATTTCCGACCGGTCATTAGAACCATGAGACCGGTTGCATGAGGCCCATTATAGGTCAACAAGCAGACTTTGATTCTAGCCTAAATTCAACCAATCGTAACTTAAATGCGACCAATCGCTGGCCCCCAACGACCAGTTACCAGTAGCCTGTGACTAGTGTTCGCTTCCCCAAGTGTAGGGTTGCAATGTAGTAATAAACTCGGTAAGACCGAGGTCGATCCACAGGGACTATGTAGGATCTCACAAATTCATCCACAAGTGTCTATTGAAGTCTACTAATCCGATTGATGTATAAAGTTGATATGAGTAACAAAAACTGAATTAAATCGAGAGTAAGTAATTATAAGAAGGTACTAGGGTTTCAAGGATCCACTTGTAGCAATCCTTGATGTTCAATCCGCTGTGGTTTCTTATTCTCTCAACTAGAATCGACATTCCTGTCTGTTTAGTTGGATGATAGAACTGTTAAACCAAACAGTCTGTAATATGTAAGTTCTATGCATAAGATTCACTCAATCTAGGCTGAGCTGAGCATGCTCAATTACATAGGTCATTCCCCTTTCCTATAGGTCCAGTTCTCAATCATAATCATCCCCAAGTCCTCTCACAAGACAAAGATAGATTAGGATTTGAACTAGATTCAAATCACCAGCACAGTCCTTACATATTCCAGAAAATCAACTAAAATAGAACTTTGGCCTGAAGTCCCTTTATGAAGAGCTTAGTTCTAGAGCGCACTCCGATTCCTCGGATCATACAGGTCTATACCGTTGCAAACAAATTAAGAAGATAAGTAATTCATCCAAACATCCATGAGTCATCACAAGACTAAGAAAAATTACTTAAAAAGTTGTATAAACTTCAAACCTTAGTTCATAATCATAAATTCCAAACTAAAACCACTTAACTACGAATTAAAACATCTTGGATTCACTACAAGCTTCACCTCTTAGCCCTAGCTAAGAGGTTTAGCTGCTCATGATCCAAGGAAACATGAAACAACTACAAAAAGCATGAAAACAGCAAAGCAAACCAAAAGGAGTTGTGAAACTCCAATCTTCACTTCCACAGCCTCCAACCTCGCTTACACCCTTCTAGGATACCCTAGGAACGATCCCTAGGTGTCCTCTTATAGTCTAGAGGCTCCACAACGTCGGAAGAATCGAAAATTTGCGTAACACTTACGCAGCACAGAGAATTTCGGGATGCAATTAGAAGTTTCTAAGTTCGTACGCATGGCCGACCGGTCATGACCGGTCGGCCTCAATAGAGAGTCATTCCAGCAAGTATGCCCGACCGGTCAAGACCGGTCGGGCCTATTCATCCTTGGTCCAGCAAGCATGTCCGACCGGTCATGACCGGTCGGACGCCCTCAACAATTTTCCAGCAACAATGACCGACCGGTCATGACCGGTCGGTCCTCTTCAGTAGTGTCCTAACATGCATGGCTGACCGGTCACTGACCGGTCTGGCTTCCTTGGCCGACCGGTCACGACCGGTCAGCCCTTTGTCTCTTCTTTTTTTCTTGCTTTCTTTCTTCTGCTTTCTTCTTTCTTTGCTTCCTTCTTCCTTTTCTTCTTTGGTCTTTAAATAATCTCCTATTAGAATAGTCCCAAATGAGCTCTTTATGTCTTCAATTGAGTAGAGTCCACCCTCAATCCTGTAGTCACAAAACATGCATTGGATTAGCTTACAAACTATACAAACCTTACACAATGAGTGATGAATTGAGGTTAGAATATGCATCATTAAGAGTTCAACAACTAGTCACCAGATAGTTGTCAGCTATCATTTTCTAGTCGTTGAAACTTTTGCTTTATACATTTGTAGCACAATTTTTTTTCGGATTAGAGATATTTTAGTGCATTAGAAGCGACCCACATTGCTCATATGATTAGGCTCTAATCATATCCATTCCAAGTCATCTTCCTTGTGTTTCATCACAAGTTGGAGCATTCAAAGGTTCATATGAAGATGAACTTAAGCTTTAGATATTTTAGACACTTACACACTTACACCATAGGTATATCCCTAGTCTAAAACTCTCTAGAGATCTAATTATGTGGAATTCCTCTAGGCAACTAAATCCTACTAGTTGTAAAGAATTCACCACCACCTCCTAGCACCTTGGGCATCTCTTGAAGCATCGAATGTAAGGTAGTTAATCGTTAGAGCTGGGGCCTTAGCAAAGCATCAGTAACATGATCGGGGGAGCAAAGGGGAGTTGATTGAAGCATGGGAGAGCGGAGATCAAGCAACCTGAAGCAGTGCTGAACAAGGGGCTCAATCTGACAAGTAAGCGTCAATTTAAGAGTCTAGTTGCATTCTTTCCTTATGGAGGATTAAGGATAAGAGTTTGGAATCAAACTCGACCAAGTCTCCAAGAGGATCCTATCGGCGGTAGTGTATGTTAGGTTCTTGAATAGGACCGAAGGGTTGGGAGGAACCTGTAAACTTCTACGTTAGATGAACCCGTAAACATCTATGTTGAGAGATGAACCTATTAAAATCTTCATCATAGGTTGGGAGGAACCTTGTTAAACTCCCCGGTAGGGTGGATCTGATTTAAAACACCTAGGTTGGGAGGAACCTAATTTAAACCCCCTAGTGAAATCTGGTATGCTTAAGGGTTGAGTACGACAACCGTGAGTGGAGTAAGGAAACTAAACCACTATACATGCTTGTGTTTAAGAATAATTTGAGCACATTGTTATTCTATAATTAATTAAATTAATTGTTAATTACATGAATGCTTGAATGGAATGTATATTATACATGATAGGTAGATTCTCATACACATCTTGTAGTTTCATTTCTAGACTAGTTCTTTGATTAGTAATATCATTTGTTGTCTAAATATTACACATTGATTAGTAGTTCAGCATGTTGTATCATTTACAATCTATGTGCTTAGGCTAGTTTGCTTAATTGCTTAATCTCTTCTAGTCTTATGATTGGAACCACTTAAGCTTAGAAGCTAAGTGTTCTTTCTTTAATTACTTTATAATTGCTAATTATTTTTAATTAGTCAAGAGTTTTCAAAAGGATTTAAAAATGTCCTAATCACCCATCCCCTTCTATGACTTAGCCATAGTTCTATAAGCTCCACTCTAAACTTCTGCAAAGTGTAGCACCTCAAGTGTGAGCGATAAGTGTAATTTCATTCTCTCTCATCACTTCATCTCTTACACAAGGATGAGATTCCTTGAACATGCACTTCCTCATAGATGTTTTCTTCCTAAGGAGAGGAGTTAGCCCAAGTCTCATCAAAGAGAGAAGAACGAACGACCCCCTGGGTGCCGCCTGCCCATCCTTATGAACTCTAACTTTACCATAGTGCTGAGTATTAGGGTGGCTCCCTTCCCCTTATAAATGCATCGCATGGTGGTCCTCCTCAAATGTGCAACTCCCCTCCATTCTCCCTCCTTCTCGGTTTCTTCAAGTTCTTTCCTTGGTTACACTTTCTCCTTTCAAGTTTTGGGAGCTTTTGGTGTTCTTTAGGAAGCAAGGTGGGCCACTTGAGTGAAGTAAGTTGTAACGTCCAGAATTTTCACAAACTTGGAAATCGAATGTTTTGGGACAAAGGTTTGGGGAATCATGCTCTCGAGTATTTCTAATCCAATGAGTTAATGAACCGAAGAGTTTTTCGATGGATATGTCTGGCTCGTGTACAACACTATGCATCACTCGTAAATCCAAAAAAAAAAAATTGTCGGACTTTATAGTTTTAACATAGTTTTGATTTATAAAAATTTATAGACAGTTATGATTTGAAAAATACCCTATAATTTAAAAGGTGCTACTTTAAAAAAAATGCCAAAAATTAGCGATTTGTACTTGAAATGGAAAATTAAAATTTTTGTTATTGAGAATTTAATTTACTAAATACTTTTATTGAATCTAAATGAGGGGTATTTCCTTATTTACAAAATGTAAGGATAAATATAACATTTACTTAAATGTTATTGCACGTAAATAAGTGGACACTATCTAGGAAGGCCAGTGGAATTGTGGCTTTGCAGAAAAAATTGGACAAATAGAAATTTTCTAAATAGCTAGCTTCGGTGCACCGAAAAAGGCTTCGGCGCACCGAAGGATGCCTTCGGGCTAAGCTAACCATGCAAGATCGTACCAAAGGTGGCCTTGTAATGTGGCCTTTGGCGTATAAAAAATTGTCTAGAGGGCTTTGGTATGAGCCAAAGATCTTCGACGGACCGAGCAAATTTGTCATCCTCAGTATGCTGATTTTTTAAAATTCATATCTCCTATGTTTTAACTCCGATTAAGGTGATTCAAAAATATATAAAAATTATAAAATATATCATAATAAGTTTTATTTTAGGAAGTTTTGAAAACTATCTAGAAAATTATTGGTTTCATCCAATGTGTACTTATAAAATTTTAATACTGTTTGTAGACCTCGGAATGAGCTAAAACTATATAGGATGAGATTAAACTCAACAAAAAATGACTAAAAATTATAAGAATAATTTAATAATTCAAAGTTTTAAAAATGTTACAAACATAGAACCCTTGAAACTGAAAATTCCTACAACTACATGTTGTTAATGGATCGAACGTATCTTTTTCATCTTCGAGTTTTAGTATTCTATGTCTTCTTAGAATTTAAATTCTAATTATGTTAGGAATCATCTTAGGTAATTAAATTAGGATGTTATATTTTATTTGATTAATTATACATTGTACTATTCCGAATAGTTTATAGTTTAGTCAAATTAGAACTCTTGATTAGGGTGATTAGGACCGAATTGCCATTTACGCTAATTACGAATAAACATTGTCATAAACTTAGCTAATCCAAACCCTATTTGTTGCACATGAGAAATCTTGCAGCATAGTTTATTACAGAAGTGGTTGGAATAACTAAACAAGCTTTAGACCGCTTCTTAGTGGGTCACCAAACCAAAAGCTCAGGAAAATCATTCGTCTTGGCGATGTTGATGACCCTCGCAGGACGTTGAGCCAAAAATATACACCAAATCGTTCAACTTGGAATGAGAGGGTGACATATGTGATGGTTGAACCTGCCCTGAATTGTTCAAAACTTAAGTAAATTCTACCCACTCGAACTTACACGAAGTTGTAGGTTTCGAGTCATTAGATTTCAATTGAACTTAGGAACCTGGTCTTAAACATTCCCCCTCAAGTATCCCTAAAGTTGGTGTCCCGATTGATGATCGGTGATCGTTAAATGAACATTGCATCATAATCGTCAATCGCTGCATTCGAAATACGGATAATTGTATCATTGGGTGGATCTCTACTTGTAGCAACTATCCCATGGATTATATTGACCCATGTGGACCCAGGTGGGCCATAAATGCTAGAAACAACATCTCATAGAATTATATAACCAAGACCTAAGCCTTTAGGGCCATTTGCAGAACTTTTGGCACTATAAAAGGAGCCCATTTGGGCATTTCTCCCCCAAATCCGAATTTTAGGGATTTGGGAGAGAAAGAAAGAGAAAAATAGAGAAAGAAAGGAAGAGATAGAATGAGAGAAGGGGGAGTGCAAGCTCGCGTGAGGGCTCCGGTTCGGGTAAAGAGTGTCACACCAAATTGTTCTTCACCAGTGTCAAGTAACGTTTCATTGAATCGAGTTTGAGGTATCATTCTCATTAAATTAGGTAAGCCCTAATTCATTCTCTAGTGTTTAATTAGGATTAAATCTAAGCCATTAACTATAGGTTGATGCTTTAATTTATGATCAAAGCATTTTTCCCAATTTTTTTTATGCTAGGGCCGCATCCAGATGAAGGATTTTCAACTCTTGGTAAAGATCTACCCTCAAGCTTTTCTCAGCAAATTTTAGTTAGTGATTGCTTAAATTCGTTGAATTTGATTAGGCTATAAATGTTAGAATCACATTATTATCATAATTCCATTAATAATTGATGGTGAGTGGATAACATATTCGATGAAATGTCTATGTTGTTATTTGGTTAATAACATGCTCGACAAAATGTTTGAATGGTATGGATTTACAATATTAGAACTCGTACATGCTTGTGAATGTATATGACACCCTATATTATCCAAGTCCTCTAGATTGGTCGGGCTAGTCGGTCGAGCCAGGTGCTTTAGTATATTAGGTGGCAATGATTCATATACTTATGTTATTGGCGTGCCCTGGTGGGGTATAGATATGTGATAATTTAAATTGTTGTTGTGGTAAATCAAATGTTATTTTAGATTAAGCTCCGACAACTATTTGACTACTGTACTGTCTACCCTTTGGTCGGTCGTCACAGACTCATTCGATCAACCAAGCGAGATACGATTGACTGATAGTGGCCATTATCTGTTCGTCGTTGTCCACTTGGGTTCACTGAATAAGTTCCATAAAGAGTTAATTATTCTTGTGTTTGACTGTTGAATCACACTATGAAATCTGAAATACTATCATTCTCATTGTACACAATCCACTTAAAACCGTACTACGACACGATCCACTAAGTCTCATGAGCCAGGCATGTGTAACGTCCCGAATTTTTTGTTACTAGCTTAAGTTTATCATATTGGTAGTTATATGTGTTTCCCTTAATTAACGTGAATTTTAACTTGATTTATGAATAACTTATGATCGGTGATTGTTGTAGGCAAATATAGTCTATCGAGAAGTGCAGGATCGCGGCCATAATGAATGCGAGCAGCACAGTTCGGGCTCGTCAGAAGTGGTCGCATATCCCGTATGCGAGCAGCACGGCTCGTGCTCGTCAGAAGTGGTCGCACTCCCATATGCGAGCAGTCAAGCTTGTGCTCGAGAAGAGGGGTCGCATATCCCGTATGCGAGCAGCACGGCTCGTGCTCTTTAGAAGAGGTCGCATCTCCCGGATGCGAGCAGCTCCCGACATCAGAATAGTCATGAGTCTTCGTTTTTTGTTTGGATGGTCTTCATACTTCCAGCACCCGGTTCCCGTCGAGCGGCTTGGTCAATCCCTCTGCGACACCAAGCAGACTTACACCCAACACGGCGGTCTTCACCCTTTCGGCGTCTCCTTCCTTTTCGGTAGCTATGACTCCAACTACGAGCAATCAGCACTATTACTACGCCGATCGGCAGCCCGCATAGGTCGGTTTTTGGGCTTATCTTCTCTGGTGGTACCAAATCTCAGGGGATTGCTATCAAGAAACGTGATTACCGGAAGAAGTCATCGGGTTAGATCTTGCCTCTAAGAATAAGGATCTTGTCCCACGAAATCAGCGAGATTTCGGTATCGTACGCGACATCATCGGATTTTGATATCTTACGTAACAAATTGGGTTGCTTCAGATCTATATAAAGGGGGTGACTCCATTAAGAGAAAGGTACGCACACAATATATTCAATCCCTGCCTTGTTTTGCCTGGTGCCTCTTCTTTCCTTCTTTGGCCTGACTTAAGCATCGGAGGGCTAACGGCTGGACCCCAGCCACCCTTAGTTGCTATCTGTCTTCTTTCAGGTCTGGTGGTGGAAATCCCTGCTGGAGTGAAGGAGAAAAACCGGAGGATCTCGTTACAAAATCTGACATTAACAGTTTGGCGCCGTCTGTGGGAACGACTTGATCGTCAAAATCAATTGTTCTAACCACCGATCAAAATCCTTCAGCGATGCCCCCTAAAAAGGCTATTCATCCTTCAACTTCAAGGTAGGCACCACCTCCGCCTGATGAGATGGAATCCGTACCTGCCCTCCCACCTGCTCCGACGAATATCCCTCAAGGAGCCCCGAATATGCCATCAACAAACCCATTATTGGAGGCCTCTGGAAATCAAGATGATGTCCTACGTTTCCTCGGAAACACTCTCCTAACTCTAAACACCGGAGTTCAGGCGCTGTCAAATCGGCTTGATCAGCACTTCCCTGAACCGCAGAGACAACCCTCCGAAGGGTTACCACCGCAACCCATACCAGTAGCTTTCAGACATTCTATGGACGAACCACAGGTCCCACCACTTGGCAGCCATCCCCTTGTGCCGTCTCCACATTCTATACATTCCAGTTCGTCTCGACAACCTCAACCGCAGGGCTCCACAGCCGAAACATCTAGCTATACCCTACCATGGGAAGGAGATCTCAAAAGAATTCATGATCGTTTTGATGTCATGGAACAGCGATACCAGGCAAATCGACCATCTACCGTCATGGCGGTGATACATCAATCTGAATCTCCCTTCACCAGCGAGGTCATGGAAGCCCCGTTACCCAGAAAGTATCGAGCGCCTGTTATCGCTCCGTACACAGGCATTGGCGACCCTCTTGAACATCTGGAAACATACAGGTCCCTCATGGAGTTGGAGGGACATGGTTCAGAAATCATGTGTAGGGCTTTTCCCCTAACATTGAAGGAAGCAGCTTGCACGTGGTTCCGGGGGTTAAAGCCCCGTTCCATCAGTTCCTTTTCCCAATTATCGGAGATATTCCTTTCTCAATTCATGGGAAGTATTCGCATTAAGAAGCCAGCCTCCCATCTGATGAATCTGAAACAGCAGCATGGGGAGACAATAAAGGAGTTCACAGTACGGTTCACTGCCGAAGTCGTTCAAACTGAGGGTTACACTGAAGAAAAGGGTCTTACAGCCCTCATTGCCGGAATAACGAGCGAGAAATTCAGGTTTGCCTTAGATAAAAGCCCACCAAAAACTATGGCAGAATTCCAAGCCAAAGCTCAGAAATATATCAATGCAGAAGAAGTCGCATTGACACGCAATGGAGTACAAAGTAAGAAACGCAAGCCAGAAGGAACCTCTTCTACAGATAAGAAATACCGTCATGATCAGCGCGATCGTTCTCCCAGGAAGCCTTACTCTGGTAAATATCATAACTACACTCCTCTTAATCGGTCTCCTGAAAAGGTTCTAATGGAGATTAAACACAAGCCATATGTGAAGTGGCCTGCAAAGATCAAATCCGATCCCGAGAAGAGGGACAAGAGCAAGTTCTGTTACTTCCACAAAGATCACGGGCATAGGACCCAGGACTGCATCTCTCTACGAGACCATATTGAAGCCTTATTCGAAAAGGCCATCTCCAGGATTATGTTGCTCGTAAAAATCGATCACCAGAAAGGGCGAAGACCTCATCTCGCCAAAAGGAACCGCCTCATCATCAAACCGACCAAGAGGACGCTGAGCCCACGGGAGAAATTCGCACTATCGTCAGGGGACCAGCTTGTGGGGGTGACTCTCAAGCTTCAAGAAAAGCATACGCTCGAAAGGCGTCCAAAGAACCCGAGCAAATCTATTGGCTGGAACAGACGTCCAGCTCATCAAAAGCGAGCCATCCTCCAATTTCTTTCACCCTCGAAGATGCAGCGGGAATTCACTTCCCTCATGAAGATTCCATCGTAGTCACATTGAAGGTATCAAATTATCTGACTCATCGAATTATGGTGGATACAGGTAGCTCAGCCGATATTCTGTACTTGGAGGCTTTCAACAAAATGGCACTAGCTAGAAGCCTCCTCAAGCCAGTATCGACCCCCCTCGTCGGCTTTGGAGGAGAGGTAGTAACACCTGAAGGAAGCATTGATCTCCCAGTTACTTTTGGAGAGAGTCCAGCGAAGACCACCGTCTTCGTAAACTTCCTCGTCGTGGATCGAAAATCAGCATATAACGCCATTTTGGGGCGGCTGTCTCTAACTAAGGTTGGAGCGGCCTTGCACCCTTCATATCTGTGTGTTAAATTTCCTACCCCAAATGGCATCGGGGTCGTGCGAGGAAGTCAGCAGGAGGCACGGTCCTGTTACCAGATAGCCCTCCAAGATCGAAAGAAGGCTCAAGCGACACCCGTCATGGAAATAGCTGAAGGTTCACCCAACGTTCCCTCCACCACCTCGTTGGATCCGAGAGAAAATGCTCTGAAGTCAGGAACTCCGGGGGAGGAAACAGTGGCGATCCACCTGACCGAAGACGACCCATCTAAGATCGTGTACATCGGGTCCTCCTTAACCAGTGTCCACCGTGAAGATTTGATCCGTTTCCTCACTGAATACCAGGACGTGTTTGCTTGGTCTCATAAAGATATGCCAGGCATCGATCCCAATGTCATCGCACATCGTCTCAACATTGACCCGAAGCATAAACCCGTACATCAGCGTCGACGTGCCTTTACTGCAGAAAGACAAATGGCAATCAAAACTGAAGTTGAGAAGCTGCTCGCGGCTAATTTCATAAAAGAAGTTGACTACCCAGAGTGGGTCGCGAACGTAGTTCTCGTCCGGAAAGCTAATGGCAAATGGAGGATGTGCGTCGACTATTCAGACTTGAACAAAGCATGTCCCAAAGATAGCTTTCCGACACCGCGGATCGACCAGTTGGTCGACTCAACAGCTGGACATGCTCTCCTCAGCTTTATGGATGCTTATTCTGGTTACAATTAGATTATGATGCATCCACCTGATAGCCAGCATACTGCCTTCATCACAGATCGAGGACTATATTGCTACCAGGTAATGCCGTTCGGTCTTAAAAATGTAGGGGCCACTTATCAACGTCTTGTCAACAAAATATTCGCTGCTCAAATCGGTAGGAGTATGGAAGTTTATGTTGACGATATGCTCGTGAAAAGCATCGTTGAAGATGACCACATTTCTGATCTTCAAGAAGCCTTTGATCTGATGAGGAAGTATCAAATGAAATTGAACCCAAAAAAATGCGCGTTTGGAGTGTCTGCAGGGAAATTTCTTGGGTTCATGGTTGGCCAGCGTGGAATTGAGGCGAATCCCGAAAAGATTAAAGCATTGATAGAGATGAAATCCCCCGTTACTCTGAAGGACGTCCAGCGTCTGGCTGGTCGCATCGCATCATTGAACAGGTTCATCTCGCGAGCATCTGACAAGTGCTTGCCCTTCTTCAAACTCCTTCGTGCAACGGCCAAGTCTGATTGGAAGTGGACACCTCAGTGTGAAGAAGCTTTTCAACAACTGAAGCAATACATGAGCGCTCCCCCCATTTTATCTAAACCTGTAGCACATGAGCAACTCATTCTTTATTTATCTGTGTCTTCCACGGCCGTTAGCGCCGCTTTAATAAGAGAAGATTCCGGGGTGCAAAGGCCCGTTTATTATATCAGTCGAGCAATGGTCGATGCAGAAACTAGGTATTCTGATATGGAGAAACTGGCCCTAGCCTTAGTCACGGCAGCTCGAAAACTGCGACCATACTTTCAAGCCCATGCTATTTTAGTACCAACAAATCATCCACTACGACAAGTCCTTCAAAAACCTGAGGCTTTCGGGCGCTTAACTAAATGGCGGTCGAGATAAGTGAGCATGATATCTCATTCTGTCCTAGGACCGCAGTCAAGGGCCAGGCCGTGGCTGACTTCATCGCCGAATTTACATATTCTTCTGAAGATAATATCACGACCAGCGACCAGCCTCCTTGGTCACTCTTCGTGGACGGGTCGTCGCGGGCCACTGGCAGCGGAGCGGGCCTGATTTTAGTGGCTCCCGACGGGTCGCATTTTCGATATGCTCTGCGTTTTGAATCACGCGTCTCCAATAATGAAGCAGAATATGAGGCCCTGATTGTTGGCCTCGAATTGGCCATTGTCCTCGCAGTCCAGAATTTGATAATTCATAGCGACTCCCAGCTCATTGTCAACCAAGTTCTTGGTGAATTCAAAGCCAAAGAAGAAAGAATGGCCTTATACAAGTCTCGTGTCCTCATCCTGCTCGCCAAACTAAAGACTTATAAAATAATTCATATTCCTCGCGAGCAGAACCAACTTGCTGATTCCTTGGCAAAGCTCGCCTCTGCACCAGAATCGGAGTTATCACGTTCGATCCCCATCGAGCACCGTCAGAACTTGAGTATCGACCAAGTGACTCTCGAGCAAGTAATATCGGTACAATCGTCTCCATGTTGGATGGATCCTATCATCCTTTATCTCAGAGACGGATACCTACCAGAAGACAAGAAAGCTGCAAGACAAATTCCGCTTCGAGCTGCCAGGTACACCTTGCAAGATGGAATATTGTTGCGAAAAAGCTTCTCCTTGCCTTATTTGAGGTGTCTTCATCCAGAAGAAGCACTTCGTGTTCTAGATGAAGTACACCAGGGGGCATGTGGTAACCATCCCAGGGGGCGATCCCTAGCATATAAAGCGATGAGGCAAGGATATTATTGGCCCACTATGAAAGCAGACGCCATCGAATTTTCTAAAAAATGCGACAAGTGTCAACGATATCTACCTATACCTCATGTACCGTCCGAGCGGATGACCTCAGTTGATAGCCCTTGGCCTTTTGCTCAGTGGGGGATCGATATCATCGGGCCCCTACCCATGGGAAAGGGACAGAATAGGTTCGCGATCGTGGCGGTTGATTATTTCACCAAATGGGCCGAGGCAGAACCATTAGCCAAGATTACTGAGAAACAAACTACTAAGTTTATATGGAGAAATATCATATGCCGTTTCGGACTCCCTCACACTATAATTACCGATAACGGAACGCAGTTCGACAACGTAGCCTTTGATGAATTTTGTGAAAAATGGAAGATACGTAATCTCCGCACTTCTCCGTATCATCCTCAGGCGAATGGGCAGGTCGAGGCAGTGAATAAGATCATAAAGCATCATTTGAAGACCAAGCTAGGTGAATGTAAAGGGGTGTGGCCAGAACTTCTGCCAGAGGTATTATGGGCCTATAGAACCACGGCTTGTACATCAACAGGTGAAACCCCTTTCTCCTTAGCATTTGGTGTCGACGCAGTGGTACCAGTGGAAATTCAAGTGCCCTCATATCGGATCGAGCAGTATGACCCTGCGAGTAATCAGGAAAACCTCCGACTTCATCTCGATCTCTTGGAAGAGCGAAAGAAATGCTTCCCAAGTACGAGTGGCAGCATATCAACAACGTATTGCTCGTTATCGGAATGCGAAGGTTCGGCCTAGATCCTTCCAGCTCGGAGATTTGGTCCTAAGGCAAAATCTTGGAGTTCCTACTCGTTCATTGGATCCGAATTGGGAAGGCCCGTATCGGGTTATTAGGGTTGTGCGACCCGGTACTTATTATCTTGAAGACATGCAAGGGAAGCCTGTACGTCGCCCTTGGCACGTGGAGCATTTGCTACGATACTACCCCTAGATTCGATGTAGTTTATTACAACGTTTTATGAATAAAGTGAAAGATATCTTTTGGCCGCTACTCCATTTATATGGACCTGAATAGCCCTGAAGAGAGTGCTTACACATCCTCTTGGCCAATTGCCTACCTTTGGTAGGACTGAAATCGTTACTAGTTGGTTGCTTCTCCATTTACATGGACCTGAATAGCCCCGAAGAGAATGTATACCATCTCTTGACCAACCTTCTGCCCTTGGTAGAATCAAAATCTCAATCGATAGATCAGTCTATCTCAACGCGGACACGGTCACATGACCCCCGGATTGAGTCTAATTCATTTTTTCATGAGTTAGTTGCTCGCGACTGGTGAGAGGAGGGATCGCACTCCGGAATGCGAGCACCGCAGCTCGTGCTCGAATTAGGGGGTCGTAGTCATATACCCTAATCGCGAGCACCGTAGCTCGGGCTCGAATCGCAGTCGTACACCTTAATTGCGAGCACCACAGCTCGCGCTCGAATATGTGGTCATACACCCTAATGCGAGCAGCGCAGCTCGTGCTCGAATTAAAGGGTCGCATCTCTGATGAATCCATTTGAGATCAACATAAAGCAAAAAATGAAACGGATATTCATTCAAAAAGACCAAAAGGTCGAGACAATTACAGATTTCTTCAAAAAAGAAAAAAAAAGGGAAAAATATACATGATATAGGAAGCTGCCGAGGTCAAGGTTGGTCATCCTCATCTTGCGCAGGCTCGCGGCTCTCAGCTTCAGGACCAGCCTCAGGAGTAGGAGCGGCATCTGTTGCCTCAGTGGCTTCGTTCTCAGCGGCAGCCCGTTCCTTAGCTGCAACCTCGAATGCCACCCTGTCGAACTCCTCCACGTTAAAAGTTGGAGCGATCATCTGCATAACTCTGACCGCGAAATCGCGACCAGCGATATACACATCGTACTGCTCCTCATCGTAAAGTGGAGAAGTCCGGAACTCCTGAACTGCGCGAGGACCCTCATTAGATATCATTTGAACGAGGGCCACTCGCTCCTCTTCCCAGTGGATGGAATCATCTTTCAACTGGTGAAGTTGCCGCTGGGCTTCCTTGAGCTCCTTCTGGGCCTCCTCGAGCTTCTTCTGGGTCTCCTCGAGCTTGGTCCACGCATCCTTGAGCCATCCCTCAAGCTGGATCTTGTCCTGACGGAAGATCTCCTTCTCCTTCTCGCTCTTGGTATGAATTTCTTGAAGCTTTGCGAGTTGGAGGTCCACTGACTGAAAGCGCTCAGTCAGGGATTGGATCTTGACAAGGAGAATTTTCTTCTCTTCGACTAGTTTGGAGATCTGAACCTCCAAGGCCTTCACCAAACGGTCCCTCCCTTGGACCTCGGCTTCCATAGTCTTCTTCTTCTTCTCCACATCCTCCACGCTGCGGCGGGCTGCTTCGACATCCCGCCTAACGCGGAGTGTGAGATCCAGGCTCTGAAACAAATAAAGAAAAAGGATTAGATTGCTAGTCATCTAATAAAATCCTGAAGAGATTGGTAGAAAGGGAAAAGGCTGTTACCTGAACCAGTCTCACTCCAATATCAGTAGAGAGAGCCTCTGGGCTTGGCTCAGGCAAACTCCCGAAGGAGTTGGGGGGAATGTTATCAAACATAAACTTGCATACAGGATGCAAGTGCGGGGGGATAACAAAAACCCCCGACCCGGAAGGTTGGGCCACCACCATCTCGCCAGAGCCCGTCTCGCGAGCATTCACGGCACCCATAGAGGGCGTCGCAGACTCGCGAGCACCAGTAGGCTCGCATCTCGTATCTTTAGGAGGGAGGCCCCCCTCCCTCCGATCGCCTTTCGGCGAATTATCTGCGACTTCGATCACCGGCTGGCCACGAGCACCTGGCGGTGGAGTCGCAGTAGCCGGAGGGGGCACGGCAGATAGAGGGGTCGCGATAACCGGAGGGGTCGTGGTCGTACGAGAAGTCGTAGCGACCCCACCCGAACCGATCCCTCGCGATTGAGGACCGCGAGCAGACCCCTCTGCGGGAGTGGGCGCATTAGAAGGACCCCCCGCAGTCTTCTTTTGCCTCTTCGAGGCTGCGCCCTTCAGACGGGGAAGTGCCCCCAGTGCACCTCTTTTGTCTCCCACGTTCGCCATTTCGTCTTGAGAGATTAAACCCGCTGCACTGAGACAGTGAGGCTCTAGAGCAGCGTTGACGTGGCGTGCAGCCGCAGGGAGCTTGTAGACCTTGACAAGTTTCTCGTTGAGCCCTCCTCGCAGATTGGGCTTCACACCAATTGGGATTCCTACGAGCAAAATAGAAGGTTCGTTAAAATGTCAAAGTAGTAAAGTTATTGTTTCTGTAGGACAAATAAACGAGCACTTGACCCACCTTCGCCAAAATGGCGATTAACATTATGGCCTTTGGGGTCAGAGCCCATTTCGGACTCCCAGTTTCCGGAGACATAGAACCACTTCTTTCTCCATCCCGGGCAGTTGGAAGAAGGGTTTCCCAAAATGAAGTTATTCCGGTGCCAGAAGCAGAGGTAGTACCAACCCTCGCTAGCTGGCGCCTTCTTCAGCTGGAATAACCTCAAAAATTCCTGAGTGGTTAACTCCTCGTTACCCGCCTGCTTCCAAAGGATGAAAGCACTCAGAAGAACCCGCCAGCCGTTAACTATAAGTTGGCCCAAGGCAATCTTGTAGAGACGGAGGAAGTTTCGAATAAAGGGGTGGAGGGGAAGACGTAAGCCCACTTTGAAGAAGTATTCGTAAACAGCCACACACCCAGGTAGTGGTGCATCGGCTGTCTCCCCTCTCCCAGGCAATCTGAATAAAACAGAGTCTGGGACCCTATAAACCTCTCTAAGGTTAGAGAGTCTTTCCTCCGTCAAGATGGAAGAGTAACCGGAGGCGGAATATCTCCCAGTCGGTACCCTGGCTTTATTGGATTCGGAGGAGTCAGGGGTTTCATCTCCCAGAGGAACAATCTCTTCGTCAGAGAGTTCCGCCATTATAAAAGGGAGATGGGAGGAAGAAATGAATGAGGAAAAAGAAAGAAGGCTACCTCTGTAAAGAGGTTTTTTACTCCGGAATAGAGAAGGAAGAAGAAGAAGAAAACCTCGCAGCAATGGAATTCGAAAATGAAGGAATTTCTCTAAGTCCGGTATTTATACGCAATCATTCCGTTTGATTTGCTGGACACGCGGCAGCTTCTCATCCGGCACACCAGACGAACGGACGCTAGCATTAAATACGGAAACACGTGGCGCCCGACGCTTCATCTCTGGCGGCGGAAAAAGCTGCGCGAAAGCTGGCCATCATAAATGCGGAAGCACGTTAAGTGAATCATGCGCGATTGTCTCCCAGCTGTCAGCACTAGCAAACCCTTGGCATAGTTCCTCAAATACCAAGGGTTTGGGGGGCATCTGTTGTAGGCAAATATAGTCTATCAAGAAGTGCAGGATCGCGGCCATAATGAATGCGAGCAGCATAGCTCGGGCTCGTCAGAAGTGGTCGCATATCCCGTATGCGAGCAGCACGGCTCGTGCTCGTCAGAAGTGGTCGCATCTCCCATATGCGAGCAGTCAAGCTCGTGCTCGCGAAGAGGGGTCGCATATCCCGTATGCGAGCAGCACGGCTCGTGCTCTTTAGAAGAGGTCGCATCTCCCAGATGCGAGCAGCTCCCGACATCAGAATAGTCATGATTCTTCGTTTTTGGTTTGGATGGTCTTCATACTTCCAGTACCCGGTTCCCGTCGAGCGGCTTGGTCAATCCCTCTGCGACACCAAGCAGACTTACACCCAGCATGGCGGTCTTCACCCTTTCGGCGTCTCCTTCCTTTTCGGTAGCTATGACTCCAACTACGAGCAATCAGCACTATTACTACGCCGATCGGCAGCCCGCATAGGTCGATTTTTGGGCTTATCTTCTCTGGTGGTACCGAATCTCAGGGGATTGCTATCAAGAAACGTGATTACCGGAAGAAGTCATCGGGTTAGATCTTGCCTCTAAGAATAAGGATCTTGTCCCACGAAATCAGCGAGATTTCGGTATCGTACGCGACATCATCGGGATTTTGATATCTTACGTAACAAATTGGGTTGCTTCAGATCTATATAAAGGGGGTGACTCCATTAAGAGAAAGGTACGCACACAATATATTCAATCCCTGCCTTGTTTTGCCTGGTGCCTCTTCTTTCCTTCTTTGGCCTGACTTAAGCATCAGACGGCTAACGACTGGACCCCAGCCACCCTTAGTTGCTATCTGTCTTCTTTCAGGTCTGGTGGTGGAAATCCCTGCTGGAGTGAAGGAGAAAAATCGGAGGATCTCGTTACAAAATCTGACATTAACAGTGATGAATTATATGTGTTCTTTTATAAGAATTACTTAGAAACATGCCTAAAATCATGCAGAACCCTTAGATTTCTTAAAACTCTCATATCATAAATAATTACGAAAACACTACTAACATAGACTCTCAATTTAGGATCTTATAGTTTCCATGATCTGTTTAACCTGAAATTTTATCCCATGCCTATCCATCATAAATAAACCTTACACGTCGAATTCAGCCTTTATATCATAGTTGTGGAAGCTCGCCTTTCCGTGCTTCCCCCTCTTTTCGAAGGTACGTGAATCGTCGTTGCCACTAGCTCGCCTCTTTCTCGAGGGCTTTTCGGTTGTCATGTTATTATTGGATTTTACTGGATATGTTTGGATGAGTTCGTATAAGACCAGAGTCGGCACTAGCCAGTTACTTTGAATCTACAGTCGGCTAGACCCCATAGAAACGTTAGAGAATGGAATCTAAAAATTACTTCCTCTAAAATGACTTTTTTTTATCTACGGTCAGAGATTCGAGGTAAGGGATCACAATTACAGGGTGAGAAGGTGTTAGGCACCCACTTTGCCCGTATCAAAGTACGATCTTTACTTCACAGAATTTAATTAATACTTGAAAGTCTAAACTATTCTTCGTACATTCCCATGAATGATGTAATGCATGAATATGGGTTTGAACAGTAAGAGTTTCTTATTGGCAGGTTCCAATCAAATAGGTAATATGCGCAAGTTCCGAACAAGTCGGCGAGCCTCAGAGCATGCACTAAGACCTGATCAAGTGCTTGTAGTGGAATGATAAGCGGGGGGGTTGGAAGAATAAGAAATGTTGCACTTATGCTAGATGTGAACGAGATGATGCTATTCACTTCCCTAAGTGTAGGGTTGCGATGTAGTAATAAACTCGGTAAGACCGAGGTCGATCCACAGGGACTTGTGTAGGAATTCACAAACACATCCAATAATATCTATTGAAAGCTAACAACCAGATTTTGTATGAGATTGATGTAAGTAACAATTTTGAACTAAATTGAAAGTAAACAATTATAAGAAAGCACTAGGGGTTCAAAGATCCACTTGTAGCAATCCTTGATGTTCAATCTGCTGTGGTTTCTCACTTTCTCAACTAGAATCGATATTAAGATCTATCTAGCCGGATGATAGAGCTGTTAAACCAAACTATCTGCAATATGTAAGAACCATGTGTATGATTCACTCAATGCAAGCTAGGCTGAGCATGCTTCAATTGCATAGGTCAGTCCCAATTCCAATAGACTCAGATCACAATCATAACCATCCTCAAGTCCTGTCACAAGACAAGGCTAGATCATGATTTGAACTTGATTCAAATCACATGCACAGTCCCACATAGCACAGAAATTTAGAAAAGTAGAACTTTGGTAGGAAGTTCCCACATGAAGATCATAGTACTAGAGCGTACTCCAATTCCTGGGATCATACAGTTCAAGACTAATACAAACCAATTAAGAACTTAAGTAATTCTCCCAAACATCCATTAGTCATCATAAGACTAAGAAAAACTACTTAGAACTTGTATAAACTTCAAACCATTGTTCATAAACATTGAAACCTATCTTAAAACCATCTTAGCACGAATTGAAACATCTTAGATTCACTATAAGCTTCACCTCTTAGCCCTAGCTAAGAGGTTTAGCTGTTCATGATCCAAGGAAACATGAAACAACTAAGAAAAACATAAAAAAAAATAGAAAAACAAACTAGAAGGAGTTGTGGAACTCCGAATTCCACTTCTGCCGCCTCCAACCTTGCTTAAACTCTTCTAAGATACCCTAGGAATGATCCCTAGGTGTCCTTTTATAGTGGGGAAGCTCCGCAACTTCAGAAGATTTGAGAATTTGCGTAACACTTAAGCAGTGCGCAGAGAAAATCGGACTGAAAATAGAAAGTTCTGTTTTAAATCACATGGCCGACCGGTCGCACGACCGGTCTGAGTAGCTGGCCAACCGGTCGCGACCGGTCTGGCTGGTTTTCTCATCAATCCAGCGTGTATACAGGGTCCTCAGACCTATTGGCCGACCGGTCACGACCGGTCGGACTCACTTGTCCTGCGTCCAACGTATGCAAGAGATTGGCCGACCGGTCTTGACCGGTCTGGCACCTTTGGCCGACCGGTCGGACGACCAGTCTTGGCCTTATTTTTCTTCAGTTTCTTCTTCCTTTCTTCTTTTCTTCTTTCCTTGCTTCCTTCTTTCTTTGGTCCTCCTTCGATCTTCATCCGAATGGTTCTAAATAGGCTCTTTTCATCTTCAATTAAACAGAGTCCATTCTCATTCCTGCAATCACGAAACATGCATTCAATTAGTCTTTAAGGCATGAAAATCTTGCACAATGAGTGATGAATTGGGGTTAGAATATGCACAATTAAGAGCTCAACAGATGCTGGTAAAAGTATAGCTAGATGAACGGAGGTATCGCAAGGGTTTGCTTCGAGCGGCTAAGATCTGGACTTGGGTAGCTTAAGAGGCTTGAACCAGGGTTAGGCTGGGCTGGACCAGGGCTAGCCTCTTCACTCGGGCTCTCCTTGGTGGAGGAATGGGCTAAAAGGAGGTGGAGATGAATTCGAAACTCTCAAACTGAAGAGAGGGGAAGTGGATGCTATAAATGAGAAGGAGCGGGGGTATTTATAACTACGAAGGATGGCAGTTCCTGTAAATAAGTTTGGGGGCTGCCCGTATGGACACTTTACTTCAGCTTCAAAGTGTACGGACTCCAAACCTGAAGCAAAAAAGCTACAGATTCGAGGTTCAGAGTTACCCCGAAGATGTGTATCGAAATTAGGTGAGTTGACTGGGTTTGAAGGATGGATCGACAAGGTGAGTTGACTGGATGCAAGGATTAGGCTAACCCAGTGAGTTGACTTGGTGGTTTGACTTAATGGGTTAACTCACTAAGTTTGACTTTTTTAAGAATTTTGTACCGATGTTTTCTATGGATGGGTTTTTAGGCTAGTGTTTTAGGAGTAAGTTGAATGGTTTAGGCTTGAGTTGGGCTATGGATTGGGGCTTATAATGGCGAGTTTTGCTGGTTTTGAATATAGGGTTTGGGGATATGGACCTCCATTCGTTCAGCTATCTCAACCAGCCTTGTAGCCGAAGTTAGGGTGTCTATAGATGCCCCTCTTTGGTAGAGGTTACGTGCAACTAAATGTCAACGCGAGTAGACACCCCACTTTTGACCGATCATTCATAGATTGCAGTGTAGAATCTTTGCTTGCCTTTGTATCTGAATTTGTTGATTGTCTAGAAATAAACAACTTGCACATATCGCGAGGAGTTTGGAGAAAACGTCACGATTGTCCCTGCATGAGCTGCAATTTGGGTACCTAATCGCAACCCTTCCGTTCCCGATCGGTACTAACATCGGAAAGGTACAATAGAGCCTCTGCATCCATGTTGTCTTATAAGGTTACTGACCTGTAATTGATTGTTCGTTACTTTCCCAAATCACTCTAGGAGTACTTGTTTTGCTTGACTGTCAAAGTGGTTAGCTGCCCTGCGTCTTGGTGGCCTTACGGGTGATCCACTACGCCAACTTGGACTCAGTTAAAGTACTTCAAGCATCCACGCCTAGGTATGTGCAGGTGAATTTTTTCCACCCAATCTTCTAGTTTTAATACTTAGGTTACAATTCATCATTTCCACCATTCAAATGGTTTCTTTCACCGAGCCTTTTGGCTTTCATCTTTTTCGTATCTTGGCATTTGGTACAACCGCATTGACACTGAAGTTAAGTTCGATCGTACTTTGAGTGCATTGGATCTGATGGTCTCCGGAGAAATCCCGATACATCGGATCTTATTTTGTTTTTGCGCCTACTCCTACCCAGAGATATGGAAGATCTCTTAGTGTCTCGGAGGCCAAACACTCTACTGGAAAATATTTTTGGATTTTGAAAAGAGATCCACTCTAAGGAGTGATACTCCATGGGGTTTTTATTTGCAAAGAGGAATATATATTAGTAATATTTTTTTATTTTTAAAAAGGGAATCTAGGCATGCACGTGCCTCCACTAGGATGCCTGTGGGGTCTTTGGCTAACCGACTTTTATTTGAAAGTAGGTAATCATGATGATTAATGCAATGGGTACTGATGCAATGGATGCACAGCTTGGCTCATTCTTTTCCTGTCTAATGATTTGGCTTTTGTTGGGGATGTAGAGATCTTGAGCTTATTGCTTGTAGGGTTTTGCTTCCCTGAAAATTTTCTTTTTAATGCGGATATTTGGTCAACAGGTTGGTCAAGATTCCGACCCAGGGTCGATTAGGTCCATCGTCCCAATATTATGTTGCATTTATTGCTGGGAATGGATGAAGGAGGTTCTTTGGGTTGTAACCTCAAGATGTTCCTCTTTGGGGAATGAGTGTGATTGGGATGGTGTTTGGTCTCCAGTTTTGGTCAAGATTTTAATTTGCGGGTGATCTGATCCGTCATCCTAAACTGTGAAGTAGGTGAGTGGAGTTTAAGACTCTTAAAGTGATTTGCTGGGGATAGTGATAATTTTTTATGGTTTTTGCAAGTATTTAGTCCAAATCTTTACCTGAATAGTCAGGATGGAGATCGATGTTATTGAAAATAAGGGAAATATTTTTGTGATTTTTCTAATATCTGATCTGAGTCCCTTCCTAAGTGGTCAGGATGAAGATCAGTTTTATTGAAAACAGGGAAAATAATTTTAGGATTTTTTGGAAGATGATTTTGCAATGTTTTTGGTATTTTGTTGCATTTTTTAAAATATAGGGAAAGGTATGGAATCTTCATCCATTTCCAGCTTCTACTGGTGGTAAGACACCCAATCCATTTTACATCAGCGAGTAAGACAAATCTCACATAATTAAGTTCCGTCGTTTTACATCTTTACATGAGAGGGGGTTTTCAGGGTTTTAAGTCAACACACCCACAAAGTTGCCTGCTCCTCATGTGTAATGCACATAGACCACGTATCATCCGACAAACTCCTTCGGCCAAAAAATGAGCCATATCCTCACATTTCCCTTTATCAATCCAGTTTGGGGTCTTATGCTGCTCACAATTCGTGAGGGTGTGCTTCACCTCCTAACTGCCTTAATCCCCTTCATGATTTCTAGGAATAGGAAACATTTATCAGATTCAACAGTGACTTTCAAATCAAGGTCGTCTATCATGGTGCATTCAACATGAGCAGGATTGCGGGGTTTTGCCCGCCTCGGTCCTTACCTGTTTAGAGAACTCCAGATACACGTATGATCAAGTGTCAGCCATGTCCAGAATAGGTTAGGAAAGAAAGCCCCCAAGAAATTAATCACAATGTAGTTTTAGGTCTTTGGACCGCTGGGGATAGATTTGTGCAGTTAAAATTGATGGTGAATTTTTTTTGTTTGTTTTGAGAAAGTTCCAAGCCTTGACTCGAATGATCGAGATTGGCGCTGGCTTTTATGGAAAACTTAAAATCTTTTTTATATTTTTTGGAATGATCCGGGTTATCACACCTTGACTCGAAGGGTCGAGATTGATACCAGTTTTTGGTTGAAAGTAGGAAAGTCCGCCGAGAAGTTAATCCCAGTGTAGTTTAAGGTCTTCAGATTGAGGTTTTATACATGCTGAAGGTACATTCTTTTTGTGATTTTCCTGAAAAGATCTGGGTTATCAGACCTCGATCCGAACGGTCGAGATTGATGGCGGTTTTTGTTTGAAAGCAGAAAAGTCCCCCGAGAAGTTAACCCTAATGTAGTTTAAGGTCTTCGGACACAGGTTTTATATAGATGATTGCAAGAAATATTTTTTAATGATTTTTTTCAAAATACTCCAGATTGATGGATCCCAATTCGAGTGATCGGGATTGACACCGGTTTTTTATTAGAAATCTCTCGGGACCTTGATCCCGACATAGTTTAAGGTCTTCGGACCCTAGTTTTGTACATGTGGATAAGACATATTTTTTTTTCTAGAAAGTTCCAAACCATTGGATCTCTCTCTGAGTGGTCGAGATCGATAATGGTTTTTATTACAAATCTCTCGGGACTTGGATCCCAATGTAGTTTAAGGTCTTCAGACCCAAAAATTTTTAAATTTTTTGAAGTATATATTTTTTTTCTAGAATGACCCGGATCTCATCTCGAATGTTCAAGGTCGAGATTAGTTTTATTGAAAATGCATACTTACCTCGCTACATTTGGATTCTGGTGTGCTCTTGATTGACACAGTGATCCTAATGGCCATGGTGCACTGACTGCCCATCTTTATACCGTGTCTTGAACCAGCGGGTGAGATTACTTTATGGTTGATGAAACTTCAACACCTGTGAGGAGAGAAAGCACTTTAGCAAAAGGATTGAAGTATTGGAGCAGGAGGAGAGATACTTACCTTTTGGGAGGAATGACCAAGAGAAAGGCATTTGCAGGAGGCACTCCACGAGTTGACTGGAGGATTGGATGATGTTTATTTCAAAAGTCTTCTATGATTTTTTTTCATATATATGGATGAGAGAAAATGGATTTTTTTATATAATTTTAAGTACAAAAATCATACATGGAAAAATTTGTGCCAAGTGCTTGTCTGTCTGTGTGTGATTTAAACTTGTGCTTTTAAATGTAGGAATCAGAATATTTGACTCAGTTGAATGTCATACTCTGCTTTCCAATCGTTCACTAAGGTTCCCAATCCCTTAAAGTAGTGCGTAATGGTATCCTTCCCCTAAAGTTTGGGCAGAGTGTTGAACCTCCAATTTACACATTTGCCAACCCATTACATCACATTATATGCATGGTTTTCATGTTTAAAAAGCCCATCTAATGCTTGTTTTGTGATTGTAGGCAATGAGAGCTACTTCGCCCAATTGGAGATCAAAAGGAGCACATTTAGGAGCCTTTGATTAGGATCAAAGGTGGGCCAAAGAATGGAGAAGAAAGAGAGGAGGAAGTGGAAGAAAGAAAGAAGGAAAATGAAGAAAATAGAGGGCCCGACCGGTCAAGACCGGTCAGCCAATAAGTAGTCCACTCTTTAGACTGTCAAAGGACAGGTCAAGACCGGTCGGCCACATGTAGACAACAAGTTTCAACTTTCTAATTCCAATTTTGGGTTTCCTAAGTGCAGGAGGACTCCGTAGTTCCGTGATTCTTCCAATTCGGTGACGCCTCTAAGCTATAAAAGGACACCTATAGCTTCTTCCTAACCCATCTAGCAACGTGAGGAGCAAAGAGATCAAGACCTAGGAGGCTTCCTAGCCTTCTACAACTAGTTTTCTTCATCTTCTAATTCTAGTTTCTAGTTTTTAATGCTTTCTTCTAGTTAACCTCTTTGCTAGAGCTAAGAGGTGAAGTTTGTAGTTTATTTCAATGCTTTAATTTGTTTCTTCAAGTATCCTTTACTTTAATTATGGATTTTCAAGTTCTAGTTTGAATAAAGTTTGGATTTTTAGAAGTTTTATGAGAGTTTGTGTACTCCGGACATAAGTTCCTTGCAATTCTCCGAGATTACCATGATTGTGTTGTTTAAATTTGAATTGTAGTAACCCTTGAGCATGCCATAGTCTCTTGGCATGACTGTTACTCTGAAGGCTACAAGTTCAAGTTCTATGTGCTTCATTAGAACTAGAAATCTGATTTTCAGATTTAAGTGGGATTGTTTGTGCTTGAATGTTATATCTTCTAATTAGATGAGAGATAGGACTTTGATTCTAATTGTGTTGTGCTTGGATGAATGGATTGGCATTGGACTACTACAAGTGGATCCTTGATGCTCTAGTTCTTATTTCATATTTTCCTATTTTATGTGAAAAACTATTTTCCTAAACTTCTTAGATTCTAGTTATTAGAGTGGTTGGAATTGTTTACCTCTTCTCCTGTGGATCGACCTCAGTCTTACCGAGATTTATTACTACATCACAGCCTTACACTTGAGGGGAGCGAACAAGTTTTTGGCACCGCTGCCGGGGAAAAGGTTAAACGATTTTAATTGTTCTAATAGCTATAGAGTAGTTTTAGTTAGGTAGGATTTTCAGTTTTTATAGAAGTAGATTTTCTAATTTTTTTTATGTTACTAACAATTTTTTTTTGTAGGACATTGTTGCTGACATAGTTCTCACCTTCACGAGTAACATCTCCCCATCTCCCTTCTTTTTGTTTTTTTTTTCTAGATTAGGATAGTTTTCAATTCCTTAAAATTTCATCATGTATGATTGGATGAATGGTGCGTATAAGTACCTTTTGGAGGATGAGACGTCGGATTGGGGGACCCAAACTCATTATGATTGGGATCCCTCTAAGCATGAGTATTTTTCTGAGATTCAAAGAACCTCCACTACCCCCCACGTAAGACGATGCGTGATTACATTAATGAAAATAATACACATGTTAAGACATGACGTAAGACAATGGGGGAATACCGGAACGAAGCAAAATTGAATAATGATCATCCGGGGAAAACATTACATTATTATTGGATTAAAAATAACATGTGTGTTCCACCGGTTATGGTTGGAGGTGTGCAACAACAAAAGGAGCGGGTGAATAGTGGCCAACCGGTTAAGACATTGTGTGATCAATTATATGGATTTGCCTATCAACCATCATATAACTCTTCATCCTACAATGCGTATAGTCTTAATTGGGAAAACCATCATTATCCTTGTTCAAGGGAAGAACCAACCATAGTTATTAACAATCGCCCTAAAACGTCTTCCTCTTGTGATGACATGTATACACAAATACTTGAGGAAGTATGGAATGAGTATGTAAATGAACAATCAAATCAAGCTTACTCGCCATCTTGTGAAGACGTTAAGCCCAAAATTGGGGGCATCGAATCAATCCCCTTTAATGAGGAGGATGGGGCTACCCAAGTCCCACCTTCTTCGGATTTAATGAATAGAATTTTAAAGGAGATTGATTTCGATGATCCCAATGTCATCATCAATTATGGTGAGTTCACAATCTCTTTTGGATGCTTTGAACTTAATGATGAAGAGATTTCAATGACGGTTGACGAACCCGAGGAATCCATTAAATTTAAAAGCGATAGTGGGGTTACTTACAATGAGGGTTCAATGGATGCTTCTGAACCTATGGTTTCTTTTTTCCAAGGGCAGAATGATTATGAGTCTCTAGATGATATGCATGCTAGAGAGATGGCCGAGGTTGATATTTTTGAGTCACTGTTGAGCTCTTAATTGTGTATATTCTAGCCCAAATTCATAACTCATTATGCATGGTTTCATGATTTAAAGACTACTCTAATGCATGATTTGTGATTGTAGGAATGAGATGGAGATTTCACTGATTCAAAGCTAAAAAAGGCTATTTACAAGCATTAAAGATCACAAGACCAAGCGTGAAAGGGTGGAAGAAAGAAGCAAAGGAGAGAAGAAAAGAAGGCAGAAGAATACACTGCAGACTGGTCGTCTATAGCCCAGGACTGGTCGTCCGACCGGTCCGAACATTCAACAGAAGAGACTTTACTGCAGAAGCTTGCTGGACCATCCACGACCGGTCGTCCACTGCTCAGACCAGTCGTGTGACCGGTCCTTGAATTAAAACTAAGGGTTCTGAAATTAGGAAAACTCTTTGGACAGATTTTGTGTTTTTGAGACCGGTCGTCCACAGGCTCAGACCGGTCGTGCGACCAGTCGTCAGCGTAATAGAGCTTGTCTGTGAAGCTTCGATTTTCTCTGCGTAATTGCGTAATTCCTTGTGCAGTCGGGAATCTTCTGCGACAATCTATAAACAGGACTTCTCCTCTTCATACCCGGGCATGCTAGGACATGGGGATCATCAAGGAGGCTTAGGAGACGGATTCTACTTCAAGTTTTTCTAGTTTTTCTTTTAGTTTTAGTTGTTTTTATGTTTTTGAGGCTTCTAGTTGAAAGATGTTAGAGATTAACTAAAACCTCTTAGCTAGGACTAAGAGGTGAAGCTTTTGATTTATTTTTTATGGATTGATGCAACCTAGGTTTCCTTTTTATGCTTTAATTGAAGGATTTAGTTTAATATGAGTTTGAATCAAGTACTAGTTCGGTTTTACTTTGATCTCTTGATGACTCCGGGTTGATGTGATTCTTAGTGATTCTAAACATAGTAGCTTATCTTTCGGGCATTATTTATGCTTGTGTATTTCATTGATCTATCATCCACTCCGGGCATGGTAGACCCTTTGATTGCCTTGTGTACAATGGCATGATCTTCATGTGGGAACTCATTCAACTAAAGTTCTTATCTTTTTTTACAATCTGAAATAGTTGTTTGCTGATTAATTTTAATTTAATTAGAGTTCTAATCATTGGTCGTAATCAAGTCTAGTGACAGGATTTGGTGAAAGCTATGGTTGTGAATCTCAACTAGATTGAAAAGAGGCTTGGCTTATACAATTAAGTGTGCCTAAGGCCTGAGCATTGTTGTGGGAATTGAATCAATGAATAAGCAACTGTTTTAGATAATTGTTGATTGAACCACTCTATATTCTGATCGGATAGAGATATAAATTCGATTCTGATTGAGTTATGAGAGACCTAGTTGTGTTAATGCATTGAAACTTATCAAAAGTGGATCCTTGGCGCTCTAGTGCCTTTTTAGATTATTATTACCTTACACATTCACTGTTTAAACCCAAATCACTATTTTCCAGCTCTAGTTCTTAATAGGATCTTAATTATAAGTTGTTTTAGATAAATCCTGAGAATACCCATACATGAATCTCGGTGGGAACTGTTTACGTCATGTTTTGTAACAGGGTCCTCCAGATATTCACCTTCCTTCCAAGAGATTCCCTTCCTAGACCTGAAAAGAGACAAAGAGAAACTATGGGTGGCCGGCGTCCAGCCGTTGGCCCTCCGATGCTTAAGTTAGACAGGGTAGGGTTGAAAAGAGAACAAATAGATGATGGGGCTTAGAGATTGAGTATTGTGTACCTCCTTAATGATGAAACCATCCGTTTATATAGATCCGAATGTCCCACTCTGTTACGTAAGATATCGAGATCACCACTGATTTTATGGGATAAGGTGTTTATCCTGCTCATCCTTAGATAAAGGAATAATTTAATCTAATTACTCATTTGGTCAATTACGTTCCTCGATAGTAATCCCTTGAGATACGGAGCCGTAGGCGAAGATAAGCCCAAAATCGGCCTTTACGGGCTATTGGTACTATAGGCTCAGGGACGTCATCGTTAAAGATCAGTAATCAAAGATGCTCGCACGTCGGGAGATGCTCGCGAGCTAGGTTGCTCACGTATTGAGGTGTGGCGCCTTTTAACGACCACGAGAAGGACTGCTCGCAGGTTGATAAGGGTGTCCCGCACCTTCTCAATATTCAATCATCGATCGTAAGGGCTCGATGACTCGATAATTGTGCACCATATTTATCTAATATGCAGGAATCAACTAGATGAGCTCGCGACTCGAATATTGTTATAAAGATGCTCGCAGAATCGGGACCTCGCAAGAACCTTCGATCTCCGCAATTTGATTATAATAGATGCCCCCCAAGTCCTTACCTCCAGGAAGTCCAAGGGAAGGACTTATTTACTGTCATGCATAACCGCCTACCACCTTTATCGGAGATGAAATCAGACATGATTGAACTGGCATTAATGAGCGCCAGCCTTCCGCAGATTTTTGGCAGAGAGGAAATGAAAAGACGCTTGCCACGTGTCTAGGGATTTAATAGTCGTGCCTGTTCGACTGCTGTGCCAAACGAGTGGTAGCCACGTGTCGCCAAATCCTGCGGAATGATTGCTTATAAATATACGAAATCCGCCAATTCTTTGAACTTTCACAGAAGTTTTTGAAATTTTCTCTCCTCACTCTCCTGGTGTCTGTGTCCTTCTTCCTCCGGTGCCATTCTCCTTCTCCAATATCTTCGGTATTCCCTGTTCTTCCTTCTTCTTTTCTCAATTTTTTCTTAAAAAACTTTCATGGCTAAGGATTCCGATGAGACCACCGTTCCCTTGGGGGATGCTACCCCGGAATCCTCTGCCTCCAGTAATGCGAGGGTTCCGGCGGGCAGATACTCAGCGTCCGGGTACCCATCCATTTTGTCGGAGGAACGACTGATTGAGTTACGAGAGAGATACCAGATCCCTGACTCGGTCGTTCTTCAGTTACCCGGAGAGGGAGAAACTCCAGATTCCCCTCCCTCCGGATGCGTTGCCATCTATGAATACCTCCTCATTCTTGGGGTACGCCTTCGTCTCCATCCCTTCATTCGCAATGTCCTCCGATGTTATAAGATTGCCCCCGGGCAACTTATCGTAAACGGATGGAGGGTGGTCCTGAGCTCCTTTACCCTCTAGGCGCAGGCCAGTAATGGGGAGCTCACCGCTGAGGAGTTCCTCCGTATGTTTCGACTCAAGAGGGCACCCTCCAGTGAAGGCTGGTATTACTTATGCTACTGGCACCGGGATAATTTTGTGCTGGGGAAACCCTCTTCGAATTATCCCGAATGGAGGAAACGCTGGTTCTATGTTTCCGAGAGCTGGGAGTCTGAGCCAAGATCCACCTCTGGGGGCCCTGGCGTGAACCGCTTTTTTTGTGAAGGTGGGCACAGTTTCATATTTTACGAATTTTACCAGTTAATTTAGGGTTTTTGGCGTTTTTAACAATTTCTGCCATATTTGCAGGTATCCCGACTTTGACGAAGCCGAACTTAAAGGGAGGGATTCACGAGAAAATCGTGAAGGTATACAAACTGCCTGCTCGCTACAGGCATATCGAGGCCTGTTTATCTGCCTCGCGACACGCAGCGGCAGGGTTAATATCCCACGAGGAGGTCGCGATGACGAAGGCTGGAGAGAAGAGGGGTTTGCTGCCTCATCTCAAGGGCACAAGCTCGAAAGGGTAGAAGAAGACGTCTGCTGGTCCTTCTCATCCATCTAATCAGAAGTGTGTCGACCAATCTCCCCATCTTGGGGCCGCGGTAGGTGTGCCAGCGGCACCTACGCCTGTCATTTCCTCACTGGTGGTTCCACCTAGACCACCAGTTATTAATATTACTGACAACTCACTAAGGGACGATGGAGCGGGGTCCGGCTGCCCCCCAGCTGAAGAATCTGGCGAGCCGACAGGCGCTCGCGAGTTGGCTCCTGCTCTCGAGTTGGCTCCTGCTCGCGAGCTAGTTGCTACTCAAGTCGCGAGCACGGCTGGGCTGGTCGTCACCTAGCCCTCTAGCAGTGGGTCGTTTACCATCCCCCGTCATCTCCACCCGATCTGTAAATTTTTGTTCAACAATATCTCCCCCCAGACCTTTGGCACCCTTCCCGAGCCAAGCCCTGAAAACCTCTTCCTCGAGGCAGGAGTGAGGATGGTTCAGGTAACATTCTTTTTGACGTTGCTGCCTTGCTATCTTTGACTGCTCCCGAGTATTTATCTCATAATCTTTCTTCTATTTTGCAGGGCTTGGACCTCATCCTACGAACGACGCGTGACATCCTCGCCACCCGTCGTGTGATAGACGAGGCTGATGGGAAGAGGACTACTTTGGAGAAAGCAGTCCTCGGAAGGGATCAGCTCCTCAAGTCCCGCGAGGTGTCTATCTCGAAGATGGAGGAGGAGGAGAAGATCCTCATAGAGAAGATCCAAGTCCTGACCGATAGGTACCAGGCTTTGGATTCCAACTTCGCCAAGCTTGCGGAGTTGAAGGAGAAGGCTGAGAGAGAAAGAGAGATCTTCTGCCAAGACAAGATCTCGTTGGAGGAGCGGCTCGCAGAGACCAAGTCACAGCTCAAAGAAGTTAGCGAAAATCTGCAGAAAGAGCATTCCATTCTCGCGCAGCTCAAGGACGACTCGATCCACTGGGACGAGGAGAGAGTCGCCCTTGTTAAAATGCTCTCTGAAGAAGGAACTCGATCCATCACCGAGTTTCGAACTTCGAAGCTGTATGACGAAGAGAGATATGAGTCGTACGATGCTGGTCGCGACTTCGCACTACGAGTAGTGCAGCTGATGTCCCCATCTTTTGATATGGGGGAATTCGAACGGGTCGAGGTCGTCATAGCTGCGGAGGAACGAGCAGCTGCCGAGAATGAGGTGACCGAGGTCACTCAAGCTGGAGGGGTTCCCGAAGTGGGCCCTGAAGTCGAGAGTGCGGCTCCTCCTCCAAGAGACTGATTTATCTTTTCTTTTCTTTCTCCTGTATCAATTTTGCTTGTAATCAAATCTTTGTAAACAATTGATATGAATGGAAAGAAACACTTTTTGATGATGATGTTGGTCTTCTTATTTCCTTTCTCTCGTTCTTCCTTTATTATGTAATGAATGTCTTCATATTTAACTCACGTAGTAATGAGTTATGCTCAATCTGGGGGGTCGTGATGACCATGCCCTCGTGGAGATAGACTGATCTATCGATTGAGGCTTTGATTCTACCAAGGGTAGACAATTGGCCAAGAGAATGTGTGTTCTCTTCGGGGCTTTCTGGTCCAATTAAATGGAGTAGCGACCAAAAGACGACTTTAGTTCTACCAAGGGTAGACAATTGGCCAAGAGAATGTGTATTCTCTTCGGGGCTGTTCTGGTCCAATTAAATGGAGTAGCGACGAAAAGATGACTTTAGCTCTTATTCATTCGAATGTCGTTAAGAGTTACATCGAATCAAGGGAAATACTACAGCAAATGTTCCACGGGCCAAGGGCGACGTACAGGTCTTCCCTGCATATCTTCAAGATAATAAGTACCGGGTCGCACAATTTTAATGACTCGATACGGGCCTTCCCAATTTGGATCCAGTGAACGAGCAGGAACTCCAAGGTTCTGTCTGAGGACTAAATTGCCGAGCTGGAAAGCTCTAGGCTGAACTTTAGCATTTCGGTAGCGAGCCATACGCTGCTGATATGCGGCTGCTCGCATCTGGGAGGCATTTCTCCGCTCTTCCAAGAAATTGAGGTGAAGTCGAAGACCTTCCTGATTACAAGTGGGGTCATACTGCTCGATTCGACACGAGGGCACTTGAATTTCAACTGGTACTACTGCGTCGACACCGAATGCTAGGGAGAAAGGAGTTTCGCCTGTTAATGTACGATTTGTAGTCCTATATGCCCATAAGACTTCCAGCAGGAGTTCTGGCCACATGCCTTTACACTTGCCAAGCTTGGTCTTTAAATGATGCTTAATGATCTCATTCACTGCCTCAACTTGCCCATTTGCCTGAGGATGATATGGAGAGGTGCGGATATTGCGTATCTTCCATTTTTTGTAAAATTCCTCGAAAGCAGCGTTGTCGAATTGCTTTCCATTATCGGTGATTATAGTGTGAGGGAGTCCATAACGGCAAATGATATTTCTCCATATAAACTTAGTAGTCTGTTTCTCAATGATTCTGGCTAATGGCTTTGCGTCGGCCCATTTGGTGAAATAATCGATTGCCACGATTGCGAACCTATTTTGTCATTTCCCGGTAGGCAAGGGCCCGATGATATCGACCCCCCATTGGGCGAAGGGCCAAGGGCTATCAATTGGTGTCATTTGCTCGGACGGTGTATGAGGTATGGGAGAATATCGCTGACACTTGTCACATTTTTTAGAGAATTCAATCGCATCTGCCTTCATAGTGGGCCAGTAATACCCTTGCCTCATCGCCTTGTATGCTAGAGATTGTCCCCTTGGGTGGTTACCACATGCCCCCTGGTGTACTTCATCTAGAACACGATGTGCTTCTTCTGGGTCAAGACACCTTAAATAGGGCAAAGAAAAACTTTTACGTAATAACATTCTATTTTGTAAAGTATACCTGGCAGCTCGAAGGCGGATTTGTCGCGCGGATTTCTTGTTGTCTGGAAGAACTCCATCCCTGAGATAGAGGATAATGGGATCTATCCAACATGGAGAGGGATGGACCATGATCACTTGCCGTGGAGTTGTTTGGTGAATACTCGGGGGCTGAAAGTGCTCGATAGGAATTGAACGTGATAATTTAAATTCTGGCGCAGAGGCGAGTTTGGCCAAAGAATCTGCGAGTTTATTCTTCTCGCGAGGGATGTGAGTTATTTCATAATTCTTCAGTTTTGCGAGCAGGATGAGCACTCGAGATTTGTATAATGCCATCCTTTCTTCTTTTGCTTTGAATTCACCGAGTACCTGATTAACTATGAGCTGAGAGTCACTGTGAATGAGTAGATTCTGAATTGAGAGGACGTTTGCCAGTTCGAGGCCGACGATCAGAGCTTCATATTCTGCTTCATTATTTGAGATGCGAGAATCGAACCGTAAGGCGTATTGGAAATGCGACCCGTCTGGAGCAACTAGAATTAAGCCCGCTCCTCTGCCAGTAACCCGTGAGGACCCGTCCACGAAGAGTGATCAGGATGGCTGGTCGCTGGTCGCAGAATTATCATCGGGAGAGGAGTATGTGAATTCGGCGATGAAGTCAGCCACGACTTGACCCTTGATCGCGGTCCTGGGGCAGAACGAAATATCGTGCTCACTGATCTCGACCGCCCATTTAGTTAACCGCCTTCAACCTCGGGTTTTTTAAGGACCTGTCGTAACGGATGATTTGTTGGTACTAATATAGCATGGGCCTGGAAGTATGGTAGCAGTTTTCGGGCTGCTGTGACTAAAGCAAGGGCCAACTTCTCCATATCAGAGTACCGAGTTTCGGCATCCACCATTGCTCGACTAATATAATAAATGGGTCTTTGTACCCCGGAATCCTCTCTTATTAGAGCCGCACTAACGGTCGTAGAAGACACAGACAAATAAAGAAGAAGTTGTTCGTGCACTCATGTATTGCTTCAGTTGTTGGAACGCTTCTTCGCATTGCGCTGTCCACTCCCAATCAAATTTTGTAGTGGTTCGGAGGAGTTTAAAGAAAGGTAGGCACTTGTCAGAGGCCCGCTAGATGAGCCTATTTAACGATGCAATGCGACCAGCCACACGTTGGACGTCCTTGAGAGTGGTCGGAGACTTCATTTCGATCAATGCTTTTATTTTTTCAGGATTTGCCTCGATTCCTCGCTGGCCGACCATAAATCCAAGAAATTTTTTGGCTTGTTAGTGCACTTTTCTGTGGTATACTAGTGCACCTTGTTTGTCAATTACTTAGGTCAGTGAGTCTAGTGTCGGTTGAGCTTAATGAAGACAAAGACCGAAGACTCAAGTGGCCCAGTTGCATCAAGAAAGAAGAAACAGGTAAATGTGATGCCTTGGTGTGCCTTGCCTTGACCAAAACCTAACCCATAACCTCTTAGATGACTTGCACCACCTAGGTATACCTTTAGTCATCATCATTAGTCTTAGAACTCCATGAAAAATATGATAAATTAGACTAATTAAAGAGGTGGAAGCTGCTGCAATAAAAAAGGCTCAAACAGCAGTTTCCGATAGGACTCTGATCAATCGGACAGGTGCTCCGATAGGACTCCGATCGATTGGACAGAAATTCCGATCAATCGGAAATTGTCCCAGAAAAAATTGAAAACTCACTGGACATATTTCCGATCAATCGGACAGTGTTCCGATCAATCGGAATTTCTTCCAGAGACTTCTCTGGATAGATTTCCGATCAATCGGACTTGTCTCCGATCAATCGGACTGGGCTCCGATCAATCGGACACTTTTTCCGATCAATCGGAGATGCACGAATCTGCCCGTTTTTTTACCGTTGAAAGAAAATCTATTTAAGAGGGGGATTCGTTTTTTGAGCTAAGAGAGGGGATTTTGAGGAGATAGAAGCCACCATTGCTAGAGATCATTAGAGGCTCTATCCCAAACCTAAAGCAAGTCATTCTCCTTGTGTTTTCATCACAAGCTTGGGCCATTCAATGGCATCTTGAGAATGGACTTGTTCCCTCTTGATTCCTAGGGTTTAGACACCTTGATGATAGTTAAATCCTTTGTCTAAACACTACCTAGGAGTCCATTTAGGTGCATTCCTCTGGGAAACCCATTTCCTACCATTTGTAGAGGTTTCACCATTCCCTAGCACCTTGGGCATCTCCAATGGAGCATCACACGCAAGGTAGCTGATCTTGGAGCTGAAGCCTTGGCAAAGCAACGGTGTCAACGATCGGGGGAGCACAAGGGGAGCTGATTCAAGCACGGGAGAGCAAGAAGAAGCAACCCAAGACGACGCAACAAGGGGCTCAATCCGACAAGTAAGGTTGTCTTGTTAAGAGTCCATCCACTCAATTCCCTATGGGAGTTGAGTGTAGAGTTTGTTTGACAAAGTCCTTATACCCCCCTCCTATAGGTTCAGCCATAATTCTAGTTGCTCTTCAAGCTTCCGCACGCGTATGCGTAGGGTGTCATGTTAGGCTACCGACGCAATTTCATGGCTGACACTCCGAACGCACATTTTTCTGGATTTAATTTCATCTGATACTTCCTCATTAAGTCAAAGGCTTATCGAAGATCCGCAAGGTGGTCATTTCCTACGATGCTTTTCATGAGCATGTCGTCGACAAAAACTTCCATATTCCTGCCGATTTGTGCCACGAATATTTTATTGACGAGGCGCTGATAGGTGGCCCCTGTATTTTTTAGACCAAAAGGCATCACTTGGTAGCAATACAAACCTCGATCAGTGATAAAGGTGGTGTGCTGGCTATCAGGTGGGTACATCATAATCTGATTGTAACCAAAATAGGCGTCCATGAAACTTAGCAGGGCGTGCCCTGCCATCGAATCAACCAGCTGATCGATTCGTGGTGTCAGAAAGCTGTCTTTTGGACACGCTTTGTTTAAATCAGAATAGTCAACGCACATCCTCCATTTGCCATTGGATTTTCGAACGAGAACCACATTCGCGACCCAATCTGGGTAGTTGACTTCCTTTATAAAGTTGACTGTGACCAATTTTTCAACCTCAGCCTTGATTACCATTTGCCTTTCTGCAGTGAAGGCACGTCGACGCTGATGAACAGGTTTATACTTTGGAACAACGTTCAAACAATGTGCTATGATGTTGGGATCGATGCCAGGCATATCTTTGTGAGACCAAGCAAACACATCTTGGTATTCGGTGAGAAAACTAATCAGATCTCTTCGAAAGACGTTGGTTAAAGAGGATCTGATGTATACGACTTTTGACGAATCACCTTCGATTAAGGGGATTGCTACTGTTTCTTCCCCGGGAGTTCCTGATTGGAGAGCATTCTCCCTTGGATCCAACGATGCGGCCGTCGAAAGGCTTAATGAATCTTGTGCCACCATCATAACTGATGTCGCCTATGCTTTCTTCCGATCTTGTACAGCTATCTCATAACATGATCGGGCTTCTTTTTTATTCCCTCGCACAACTCCAACGCCATTCGGGGTAGGAAATTTTATGCATAAATATAAAGGATGTAAAGCTGCCCCAACCTTATTAAGCGATGGCCACCCTAAAATGGCGTTGTATACTGATCTTCGATCTACCACGAGGAAATTCACAAAGATAGTTGTTTTTGCTGGTTCTCACCAAAGGTGACTGGAAGGTCAATGCTTCCTTCTGGTGTCACTACTTCACCTCCGAAGCCGATGAGGGGAGTTGAGACTGGCTTGAGCAGGCTTCTGGCGAGTGCCATTTTATTGAAAGCCTCCAGGTAGAGAATATCAGCAGAGCTACCTGTATCCACCATAATACGATGAGTCAGATAATTTGATACCTTTAGCGCGACTACGATGGATCTTCGTGAGGGAAGTGAATTCCCTCTACATCTTCGAGGGAGAAAGAGATTGAAGGATGGCTGGACTCTGATGTATCGGGAGTTCGTTCCAGCTAGTAGATGTGCTGGGGCTTCTTGGATGCCTTACGGGTATATGCTTTTCTTGAAGCTTGAGAATCTCATCCGCAAGCCGGCCCTCCAGCGATGGTCCGTATCTCCCTGGTAGGTTCAGCGTCTTCTTGTGAAGTATGTTGATGAGGTGATTTCTTCTGATGTGGCGGGGCTTCCCCCCTTTTTAGTGAACGACCTTGTCGGATAACATAATCTTGAAGGTGACCTTTTCGAATAAGAGCTTCGATGTGATCATGCAAAGATATATAGTCTTGGGTGTTGTGCCCATGATCTTTGTGGAAATAACAAAACTTTCTCTTATCTCTTTTTTCGGGATCAGATTTGATCTTTGCGGGCCATTTCACATATGGCCTGTTCTTGATCTCCATTAGCACCTCTTCCGGAAGCCGGTTGAGGGGAGTGTAGTTATGGTACTTACCAGAGTAGACTTTCTTGAGAGAATGGTCTCGCCGGTCGCGCCGATATTTCTTATCCGAAGGAGAGGTTTCCTCCGACTTGCGCTTCTTGCCCTGTATGCCATGACGTGCTAGATTAACTTCTTCTGCATTGATGTACTTCTGAGCTTTAACTTGGATTCTGTCATGGTTTTAGGAGGGTTTTTGTCCAAGGTGAATCTAAATTTCTCGCTTGTAATTCCAGCTATGAGGGCGGTGAGGCCTTTTTCTTCAGTATAACCTTCAGTTTGGACGGCTTCGGCAGTGAACCGTATTGTAAACTCCTTTATTGTTTCCCCATGCTGTTGTTTCAAATCCATTAGGTGGGACGCCGGCTTTTTGGTGCGGATGCTTCCCATGAATTGGGAGAGGAACAGCTCCGATAACTGTGAAAAGGAACCGATAGATCGAGGCTTTAGCCCCCGGAACCACGTACGAGCTGCCTCCTTTAAGGTTAGGGAAAAAGCCCTACACATGATTTCCGACCCATGCCCCTCCAGCTCCATAAGAGATCTATTCATCTCCAGGTGTTCGAGAGGATCGCTAGTACCTGTATATGGAGTGATGACGGGCGTATGATACTTTCTAGGTAAAGGTGCTTCCATGACCTAGCAGGTGAAAGGAGACTCGGATCGATGTATCGACGCCACAACGGCAGACGATCAATTTGCCTGATATTGTTGCTCCATGTCATCAAAACGATCATGGATTCTTTTGAGGTCTCCTTCCCATGGTAAAGTATAACCTGACGTTTCGACAGTGGACCCTTGAGGTTGCTGTTTGCGGGAAGCACTGGAATGAATGGAATGTGGGGATAACACGGGGGTTGGTTGCCGAGTGGCATTCGGTTTGATGGAGGATGGTTTGGTTGGACCTGTGGTTCGTCCACAGAGTGTCTGGAAGCCACCGGTATGGGTTGCGTAGGATCTCCTTGAGGGATGCCTGTCGAAGTGGTTTAAGGGATGGGCATTGGTTCCGTATTGTCAGGCGGAGGCAGTGCCTGCTTTGAAGTGGAAGGATGAACTGTCTTTTTAGGAGGCATGCTGGAAGGATTTTGATCAGTGGTGAGAGCGACTGATTTTGATGATCAAATCGTTCCTACAGACGGCTCCAATCTGTTTACGTCACGTTTTGTAACAGGGTCCTCCAGATATTCACATTCCTTCCAAGAGATTCCCTTCTTGGACTTGAAAAGAGACAAAGAGAAACTATGGGTGGCCGGCGTCCAGCCGTTGGCCCTCCGATGCTTAAGTTAGACAGGGCAGGGTTGAAAAGAGAACAAATAGATGATGGGGCTTAGAGATTGAGTATTGTGTACCTCCTTAATGATGAAACCATCCGTTTATATAGATCCGAATGTCCCACTCTGTTACGTAAGATATCGAGATCACCACTGATTTCATGGGATAAGGTGTTTATCCTGCTCATCCTTAGATAAAGGAATAATCTAATCCAATTACTCATCTGGTCAATTACGTTCCTTGATAGTAATCCCTTGAGATACAGAGCCGTAAGCGAAGATAAGCCCAAAATCGGCCTATATGGGCTGCTGGTACTATAGGCTAAGGGACGTCATCACTAAAGATTAGTAATCAAAGCTGCTCGCACGTCGGGAGATGCTTGCGAGCTAGGCTGCTCACGTATTGAGGTGTGACGCCTTTTAACAACCACGAGAAGGACTACTCGCAGGTCGATAAGGGTGTCCCGCGCCTTCTCAATATTCGATCATCGACCGTAAGGGCTCGATGACTCGGTAATTGTGCGCCGTATTTATCTAATATGCAGGAATCAACCAGATGAGCTCGCGACTCGAATATTGTTATAAAGATGCTCGTAGAATCGGGACCTTCGGATCTCCGCAATTTGACTATAACAGGAACGATACTCGGTCTTTCCGAATTATTACTACATCGCAACCCTACACTTGAGGCGAGCGAACAAGTTTTTAGCGCCGTTGCCGGGGATTTGTATGCGGTATTTTTAGAATTTTCTGAGATAGCTTTTAGTTGAGATTTTGTTAAGATAAGTTTAGGATTTGTTTTACTTTCTAGGGTAGGTTTTCTTCTAAAATCATAACACTAACTTAGTTTGTTTTTATTTTGCAGGATTCTAACATAGATCTACAATTCAGGTTTTATCCTTCTAACCCGTCTTGCTATAGATAGTTTCAGATTTTTGTTTTTAGAATTAGGATTGGATTTTAGGATTGTGTTGTGTGGTTCATGCCCAAGTGGGTTCGTGATCACACTTAGAGATTATTAAGCGACAGAGTAATTGTTGAAGGGATTGATAGACAGCCTTGTGCTAGGAAACGTCAAAATCTTCCTGAAATTGCTAGAGAGATGGCTGAAAATCAACCAAATCAAGAGGCTGATCAACATCAAAATCAAGCCCAAAACTTTACTGAATTGGATGAGAATGAAGTGGGGGATGCACCTCAACCTAGAACTTTATGTGACTATTTACAACTAGCTAGAACGAGTACCCCCTCTTGCATAATTTTCCCTCACAATGTGGGAAATATTGATTTTAAACTAGGGTTGATCCAACTTCTTCCCAGATTCCATGGACTCGACTCCAAAAGCGCTTATTTACATATTAAGGAGTTTGAAGAGGTTATTGCCATAATAAACTATGACAATGTAACCAAGGACACTGTAAAACTTAAATTATTCCATTTTTCCTTGAAAGAGAAGGCTAAATCATGGCTGCATTCCTTAAGGCCAAGGTCTATTGGGACATGGGCTGAGATGACTCAGGAGTTTCTTAAAAAATTCTTCCCAACTCATCGAACCAATGCACTAAGAAGGGCCATAATGAACTTCGCCCAGAAAGAAGATGAAACCTTTTTTCAATGTTGGGAAAGGTATAATGAGCTATTAAACGCATGCCCACATCATGGCTATGAACGGTGGAGGTTGATTAGTTTCTTCTATGATGGATTAAACTCAACCATGCGCCAATTTGTGGAGATGATGTGCAATGGGGAGTTCATGAACAAGGAAACAGAGGAAGCTTGGGATTATTTTGACATGTTGGCTGAAAACACACAATCATGAGATACATCTAAGCCGACAAGTTCAAAACAACCCCAAGTCAAGGAAAATGGAGAAATTTACGATTTAAATGAGAAAGATTATCTAAGTTCTAGAGTGGCTAATCTCACACGAAAGGTTGAGGAGATGGAAATAAGGAAAGTGGACACAACCCAACAAAGGGGGACTGTTGAAACTATTTGTGGTATTTGTGCTTCCAATGTGCATCAAATGCCGGATTGTCCAACAATTTATGCATTTCGAGAACTTTTATATAAACAATCGAATGCTTTGAATAGTTATCAACGACCTTTTAGTACTCCAAATCCAAACATGTACGATTCTAGTTGGAGAAACAATCCTAACTTCAATTGGGCGAATGGAACCACGGCCAATCAAAGTAATCCTCAAAAGGGGCCCCCAATGCAATTTCCTATGGCCCCACCTCAAATGCCTATAGAGGATACATTGAAAGCATTCATGGAAGGTCAAGCCCAAATAAATCAATCAAACCATACAATAATGCTTAAAGTTAAAAATTCGATGGAGGAAATCAAGACTCGCTTAAACACAAGGGAAGGGACTCTTCCGGCCCAACCCCTACCTAATCCAAAATCACAATGCGAAATAAGTGTTCGCTTCCCCAAGTGTAGGGTTGCGATGTAGTAATAATCTTGGTAAGACCGAGGTCGATCCACAGGGAAGGAAGTAAACAATGCAAATTATCCTAATAACTAGAATCTAAAGAGGTTTGTGAAATTGGTTTTGAACATAAAATAGAAAATCTGATAATGGAAAGATAACTAGAGCATCAAGGATCCACTTATAGCTCTCCTTATATGCATAATTCGCTATGGTTTCTCACTTTTCAACTAGAATCGAAATTAAGATCTATCTAGTCGGACGATAGAGCTGTTAAAACCAATAATCCTGCCATATGTAAGATCAATGTACATGATTCACTCAATGCAAGCTAGGACGAGCATACTCAATTGCATAGGTCAGTCCCAATTCCAATAGACTAAGTTCACAATCATAACCATCATTAAGTCCTGTCACAAGACAAAGCTAGATCATGATTTGAACTTGATTCAAATCACATACATAGTCTCAAACATACTTCAGAAATCCATAAAAGTAGAACTTTGGTAGGAAGTTCCCGCATGAAGATCATAGTACTAGAGCGTACTCCAATTCCTCGGATCATACAGGTCTAGACTAGCACACAACCATTAAGAACTCAAGCAATTCTCCCAAACATCCATGAGTCATCATAAGACTAAGAAAAACTACTTGGAACTTGTATTAACTTCAAACCATTGTTCATAAACATGAAATCTAACTTTAAAACCAATAAAACGAATTAAACAATCTAAGAAAACTATAAGGTTCACCTCTTAGCTCTAGCTAAGAGATTAGCTAATGAAAAGCATATTAAAAATAAAACTAGAACTAAGAAAAGAAAGAAAAACTAGCTGGAGGAGGCTAGGAAGCCTCCTATGACTTGACTCCTTGCTCCCCACGTCCTTGCTTGACTTGGAATAGAAGAGAGCACCTCCTTTTATAGTGCAGCAAGAGTACCGCAATGTAACAGATCTTGTTTCGCTTCGTACTGCTTAACCAATGGTCGGATTGCCTTCAAAATTGATTTGCAGCTTCCTTGTAATGTGATCTTCCTCATAGATGATTTAGATTTCCAAGATTATCTTCTGAATGGGCCCACAAATCATATTACCGACCGCCTCCCAAAATCACGCACTTCGAGTACCTTCAGAACCAGTCATCTTGCTTTCATCGCTCCGGAGTGTACAGATGTCGGATTGATCCCAAATTTTGAACATTGGTAGAAAACTTCCTCCTCTACATGATAGATGGATTAGATTGTCCAAAACAATCTCAGAATGAGGTCTGAAAATTAGAACACTTAGGGCTTTTATAAACTCTGCGCAGTTGGATCTTTCTGGATGGTCCATCTTTCTTCAACCGGTACGATCAAACCACATATCCTTTTAATCTGAAACTTTGTGATTATTCATATATGGATGTGGTCTAGAAGATGATCTTAGTAGATTCTTCATATCATCAATGATGGGCCACCTGGACCGGCCCAGAGTGGAGTAGGCGGAATCTGAAACTTTCTGGATAGTTCGTATTGTTTTGGCCACCACGATCAGTCCGTAGCTCCGATTCGGCGTCGAGCTCCTCTTTGACATGGATGTGTTGGATTTCTAAATATCATTAATATGGGCTCAGAAAACTGGTCCAAAATGTCAAAAAGGGGAATGGCCTGCTGTCTGCAATCTGCAAAGTTGAACTTGCATGGCCGACCGGTCAAGACCGGTCCGACAGGGCTGGCCGACCGGTCAAGACCGGTCTAGCCTGTCTGGGTGGCTGTCCAGCAGCATGTGAAAGGAGAAATGAATTGGCCGACCAGTCAAGACCGGTCGGACCACCTTGTGGGGCTCCTTTTTCTTTCCTTTCTTCTTTCTCTTCTTTCCTTTCTTCTTCCATCTCTTGCTCTTCCTTTCCTTTGATCTTCAAGGTATGTAAGAAGGGTCTCAAAGCATCCGAATGATGAAGTCTCTCTTTCATTCCTACAACCACAAAACTATGCATTAGATTAGCCTTTAAATCATGAAAACCATGCATAATGAGTGATGAATTGGGGTTAGAATATGCACAATTAAGAGCTCAACACACCCCCCCAACTAGCATTTTGCTAGTCCCGAGCAAAACATGCGTGAAACAAGTTCAATTCTCCAAAAACCAACTCTCCTTCAGAAAATATGCTTCTATCCATTCTGAGACATACAAGTGTAAAATCCAGAAAAATTAGGTGATAGAAGTTGAAACCTTAAACTCTCAAAACATAATAAGTGTCCATATGAAATTCTCGCTGATTAATTGATGAATAGAAGAACTCGAACAAATTCAACCTAGTGTGCATAGTGAAAGTTCATCTCGTGAGTTTCTGGGCTTATCTTCTTCATAGATCAACTAAACTATGGATTTCAAGGTGCACAGAGCAACAACGAGCCTATGACAGGAATTTGTCTTACCGTCCTTCCGACGACTTTCACACTACTTCCCATTTCCGGCTTTGGTTACGGGTAGACCATCCCCCGGTGGGTAATAGGTAGCCCTTTTCGAAATTTTCCACCATTTTTCTATCATTCCCAATTTCATCCTTCCTTTTCCTTTTTCTTTTTCATTAGATAGGATTTTTAGAAATCCGTATCTTTTGTTATTTTCCCATGGACAAGGATGGACAAAGTACCCCGGCTTGGTTTCTCAACACCTTAAATCAAAGTCTAGCTAATCCACAAATCACATAATCCTTTCAACCCATGAAAATCGTGTAATGTGAACTAGGTGTAAAAGTGTTCAAATTTTCTATCACTCACATAAATAGGGGAATTCACATATAAAACCATTATATTAAGAGAAATTCAAAGCTTGCAACATCACTCACTTTGTATATCATTTTCTTATACTCGTATCATCTTGAATGCATAGAAACAACGTTTTCCAAAAGAGTTTTGAATTTTAGAAAAATAAAAAAATTTCTACATAATTGCTCGAAATGTCACAAAAGCTAGTAGATTCATCTAAGGAATCTCACCCCCCAACCAAAATCTTACATTGTCCTCAATGTAATAAGATATGCAATATGCATAACATGAGAGCAATGACATAAAACAAAGGAGAGTGAGAACGAGAGTACTTGAGGTAACAAGTTGATCAATTCTAGCATCTTTCATTGTCTCAATGAGACTTATTCAATCCTAAATGCAGAAAGAAATCCTAACCTACCTACCTACCTTTGATTAGTCTGATCGATTACATGATCAAATTTGAGCGGATCTTCATGAATTGCAATAGGTTTCTCATGAGGACCATCCAAAGTCATGCTCGAATGTATACATGGGTGCGTTTCTTCATGAAGGTCGTGCACCACATGCATGTAAGGAGGAGATAAAAGCAGCAAAAAGATATCTCCTCAAGTTCTGAATTGGGTTGTAATTGATTAAAAATAGGTCCTCCCAATCAGAATTTTCAATGGGTTGAAGAACCCATGATGGTGGAGAGACATTCATTAAGTATTTTTCAGTTTGGGTTGTCTCCTCCACAAATTCAGAATTGCACGATGTTTCCACAAATAATGGTAAAGAGTGTAAATCAGTGGAATGGTGTTCTTTAGGCACCGACACCGTGTCTAACAAACTATCCACCTCCTTAATCATCTCATCATCCAGATCATAGGGGTGGGTCATGCATTCCTCTAGGAAATCAAGAGAGTCGGATGAAGGGTCCTCGTTCTCCCTAACTGATTGAGAAAATTCTGTTTCAAGGGTAAGGAATTCCTCCTCTATAGAGGGGAGGTCTTCCAAAGAAAAATTTTCAGATTCATTGGTCAGCACATCATGTAGCATTGGTTGATCTAAAATTTCAGATTGTGCCACCACATCATCCAAAGAAACAGAATTTTCAACCCAAGGGAGTTCTTTCACAATAGAATCCGACATGTGTTGTTGGTGGAAGGACTCAAAAATATCAACTTCGGCCATCTCTCTAACAAGAATATCTTCTGGCGACTCATAAACATTCGGCCCTTTGGAAGAAGAAATCATGGGCTCACAATCATCCACGGAACCCTCATTGTAGGCAATCTCACTATCACTTTCAGATTTTATGGATTCCTCAGGTTCGTCAACCGTCATTGAAATCTCTTCATTATTAAAATCGGGATATCTAAAAGAGATAGTTGATTCACCATAATCGATGGTGATATTGGGGTCACCAAGATCAATATCCTCTAGAAGTTTAGTCATTAAATCTAGAGAAGGTTGGGTTTGGATAGCCTCATCCTCCTTATTGTTGGGGATTGATTCGGTGTTCCCAATGTTGGGTTCAATATTTTGAGATGGCGAGAGGTTTTGTATGCATTGCTCAATTATTTCCATAAACTCTCGCAGTGTATCCTCAAGAGTTCGTGTCGGTTGTGGCTCATGAGAAAGAAACTCTTGAGGATAATTTTTGGCATCCATGGTTGGCTCGTCTCCCAAATTAAAATTTTGATGCTCCCACCTATTAGGATTATGCATGTCATATGTTGTGCTATTAGATAGTTGTTGATATTTGTAGCTAAACAAGTGATCATACATTGTCTAATCGGTGGAACATTATTCATCTCTTTCTGATACTCTCCCATTATCTTACCTAGCGAAAAGTTATGCACATTGTTGTCATTCTGATAATCTCGCAAGGTCTTATGTGGGGGAGTATTAGAAGTAGACTGAGTCATAGAAAGATATTCATGCTTGTAATGGCTCCAATCATAATGATTTTTTATTTGGTTCGACCTCTCATCTTCCAAAAGGTATTTAGACAATCCACCCGTCCAATCATTCATAATGAAATTATAAGAAGTTGAAACAATCCCAATCTAGAAAAAAAAACAAAAAGAAGAAGGGGAGATGGGGAGATGTCACCCGTGGAAGTGAGAACTATGTCAGCAACTAAGTTCCTACAAAATACAAAAACAGAAAATTGTTAATAAAAAAAATAAAAAAACTACTTCTATAAAAACTAAAAATCCTACCTAACTAAGACTACTCTATAGCTACTAGAACAATTAGAATAGTTTAACCTCTTCCCCGGCAGCGGCGCCAAAAACTTGTTCGCTTCCCCAAGTGTAGGGTTGCAATGTAGTAATAATCTCGGTAAGACCGAGGTCGATCCACAGGGAAGGAAGTAAATAATACAAATTATCCTAATAACTAGAATCTAAAGAGGTTTGTGAAATTGGTTTTGAACATAAAATAGAAAATCTGATAATGGAAAGATAACTAGAGCATCAAGGATCCACTTATAGCTCTCCTTAGATGCATAATTCGTTATGGTTTCTCACTTTCTCAACTAGAATCGAAATTAAGATCTATCTAGTCGGATGATAGGGCTGTTAAAACCAATAATCTGCCATATGTAAGATCAATGTACATGATTCACTCAATGCAAGCTAGGACGAGCATACTCAATTGCATAGGTCAGTCCCAATTCCAATAGACTAAGTTCACAATCATAACCATCATTAAGTTCTGTCACAAGACAAAGCTAGATCATGATTTGAACTTGATTCAAATCACATACATAGTCTCAAACATACTTCAGAAATCCATAAAAGTAGAACTTTGGTAGGAAGTTCCCGCATGAAGATCATAGTACTAGAGCGTACTCCAATTCCTCGGATCATACAGGTCTAGACTAGCACACAACCATTAAGAACTCAAGCAATTCTCCCAAACATCCATGAGTCATCATAAGACTAAGAAAAACTACTTGGAACTTGTATTAACTTCAAACCATTGTTCATAAACATGAAATCTAACTTTAAAACCAATAAAACGAATTAAACAATCTAAGAAAACTATAAGATTCACCTCTTAGCTCTAGCTAAGAGATTAGCTAATGAAAAGCATATTAAAAATAAAACTAGAACTAAGAAAAGAAAGAAAAACTAGCTGGAGGAGGCTAGGAAGCCTCCTATGACTTGAACTCCTTGCTCCCCACGTCCTTGCTTGACTTGGAATAGAAGAGAGCACCTCCTTTTATAGTGCAGCAAGAGTACCGCAATGTAACAGATCTTGTTTCGCTTCAGTACGGCTTAACCAATGGTTGGATTGCCTTCAAAATTGATTTCTAGCTTCCTTGTAATGTGATCTTCCTTATAAATGATTTAGATTTCCAAGATTATCTTATGAATGGGCCCACAAATCATATTACCGACCGCCTCTCAAAATCGCGCACTTCGGGTACCTTCAGAACCAGTCATCTTGCTTTCAACGCTCCTGAGTGTACAGATGTCAGATTGATCCCAAATTTTGAACATTGGTAGAAAACTTCCTCCTCTACATGATAGATGGATTAGATTGTCCAAAACAATCTCAGAATGCAGTCCAAAAATTAGAACACTTAGGGCTTTTATAAACTCTGCGTAGTTGGATCTTTCTGGATGGTCCATCTTTCTTCAACCGGTACGATCAAACCACACATCCTTTTGATCTGAAACTTTGTGGTTATTCATATATGGATGTGGTCTAGAAGATGATCTAAGTAAATTCTTCATATCATCAATGATGGGCCACTTGGACCGGCCCAGAGTGGAGTAGGCGGAATCTGAAACTTTCTGGACAGTTCGTATTGTTTTGGCTACCACGATCATGTCCGTAGCTCCGATCGACATGAAATCACTTGGGTTAGTTCGGCGTCGAGCTCCTCTTCGACATGGATGTGTTGGATTTTCAAATATTATTAAGATGGGCCCAAAAAACTGGTCTGAAAAATTAGAAACGGGAATGGCCTGCTGTCTACAATCTGCAAAGTTGAACTTGCATGGCCGACCGGTCAAGACCGGTCCGACAGGGCTGGCCGACCTGTCTAGCCTGTCTGGGTGGCTGTCCAGTAGCATGTGAAAGGAGAAATCAATTGGCCGACCGGTTAAGACCGGTCGGACCACCTTGTGGGGCTGCTTTTTCTTTCCTTTCTTCTTTCTCTTCTTTCCTTTCTTCTTCCATCTCTTGTTCTTCCTTTCCTTTGATCTTCAAGGTATGTAAGAAGGGTCTCAAAGCATCCGAATGATGAAGTCTCTCTTTCATTCCTACAACCACAAAACTAGTGCATTAGATTAGCCTTTAAATCATGAAAACCATGCATAATGAGTGATGAATTGGGGTTAGAATATGCACAATTAAGAGCTCAACAATAAGCGTGCCTAGTTTCTCTAACCAACATATGGAACATGTTAAGGCCATCAACACTCTTAGAAGTGGTAAAACCATTGAAAAATCTGACCCAGTGAAGGCTTCAACGCCTAATGATCCGATATCTTCCAAAGAGGATGTTGGACCTAGCATCGCCCTGAATGAAAAATAGCCATTGAAAGAATACAGGTTCGTTGCTCCATTCCCTCAACGCTTGATTTCAACCAACCCTTAAGATAAATATCAGAAAATTTTGGAGGTTTTTAAATAAGTCAAAATCAACATCCCATTGTTGGACGCCATTAAACAAATACCATCATATGTTAAATTTTTAAAAGACCTTCGCACGGTGAAAAGAAAAATACATGTGCAAAAGAAGGCATTTTTGACAGAAAATGTAAGCACCATTATAAATCACTGGATGCCCAAGAAATACAAAGATCCCGGTAGTCCGACAATATCATGCATAATTGGAGACTACCGGGTGAAGCATGCTTTACTTGATCTAGGAGCAAGTGTGAACTTAATACCCTTCTCAGTCTATGAACAATTGGGTTTAGGTGAATTAAAACCCACCAAAACCACATTACAACTTGCTGACCGATCGATTCGTATTCTGAGAGAGGTGATTGAGGACGTTCTTATCCAAGTTGACAAGGTCTATTACCCGGTGGACTTTATTGTCTTGGACACACGACCCATGGATAATATTGGCCCTCAAATTCCTGTCATACTTGGCCGCCCATTCCTAGCTACATCAAATGCTATCATCAATTATAGGAGTGGGGTCATACAAATGTCTTTTTTCAATATGACGATTGAGTTAAATGCTTTCAATATTGACAACCAACAAGAACATGAAGATGAAGAGGTCCACGGAAATAAACATGATCAATTCTATTGTGGAAGATGAGTCCCTCTCACCTCCTTACTCTGGTCATTTAGAAGAAGATGTGACCTACTCCCTTGATAAGAATGATGATGTGATAGGGGATGTAATCGCACTTTTAGACTCAGTATTGGCATATGACGTTAGCCAAGAGAAGGATGTGAAAACAACACTTTGTTGTGCTGAAAAATCAATTCATATTTCCACCTCTATGGATCATGCATACCGAACTCTACCAACCCTGGGATGATCCATACTTGCAATATCAATGCCTAGGAAAATCTGAATGGAGACATATTTTTTCTGACAAATATGATGCTGTCTCCTCTTATACATGTGGTGAAAACATTAAGGAACCCGCTGATATTCTTTATTGGGATTTTGAGTGGCTTATCTGGATCACTCACATACATGTATATTGTAAAGCATGATATTGGATGACTTTATTGCAAAACCTTTTGATCTATCTAATGATTCTGCTTGACTTTATGCTTTTGGACGAGCTGTTGGGATTAACCTCCTAGTATGACGGAGGATGATTTTAAATCGCTTTACTGGATGATATCCCATTAGGATATGCATTGATTAGTAGTTTAGTTGTGAAGTAATCCATCTCCAAAAGCTAATATTGCCATGAAATATATTTCTCAGGTGATATCTCTCTTTCTCACTCCCTTTATTTTGTCATTGCTCTCATGTGTTGCATTCATTGTATACTTTCCTACATTGCAGACAATGTAAAGTTTGGGTTGGGGGGTGAGAGATTCCTTAGATGAATCTACTAGCTTTTGTGACATTTCGAGCAATTGTATAGAAATTTTTCTATTTTTCTGAAAATTCAAAACTCCTTTGGAAAATCATGTTTATATGCATTTGGGATGTTGTAAGTATGAAAGGAAGAAAGATGTAGTGAGATAATTTTGAAAATCTTAAAGGACTTGTAACATGATGGTTTTCTAATTGGATTCCCCTCTTTATATGATTGATAGAAAATTTGAACACTTTTACACCTAGTTCACATTACATGATTTTTATGGGTTGAAAGGATTATGTGATTTGTGGATTAGCTAGACTTTGATTTAAGGTGTTGAGAAACCAAGCCGGGGTACTTTGTCCATCCTTGTCGATGGGAAAATAATGAAAGATACGGATTTCTAAAAATCCTATCTAATGAAAAAGAAAAAGGAAAAGGAAGGATGAAAATTGGGAATGATGGAAAACATGGTGGAAAATTTCGAAAAGGTCTACCTATTACCAACTGGGGGATGGTCTACCCGTAACCAAAGCCGGAAATGGGACGTAGTGTGAAAGCTGTCGAAAGGACGGTAAGGCAAATTCCTGTCATAGGCTTGTTGTTGCTCTGTACATTTTGAAATCCGTAGTTTAGTTGATTTATGGAGAAGATAATCCCAAAAAATCATAAGATGAACTTTCACTATGCACACTAGGTTGAATTTGTTTGAGTTCTTCTATTTATCAATCATTCAACGGGAATTTCATATGGACACTTATTGTGTTTTGAGAGTTTAAGGTTTCAATTTCTATCACCTAATTTTTTCTGAATTTTACACTTGTATGTCTTGGAATGGATAGAAACATAGTGTCTGAAGGAGAGTTGGTTTTTGGAGGTTTGAACTTGTTTCACGCATGTTTTGCTTGGGACTAGCAAAAGCTGGTTGGGGGTGTGTTGAACCTCCAATTTATACATTTGCTAATCCATTACATCACATTATATGCATGGTTTTCATGTTTAAAAAGCCCATCTAATACTTGTTTTGTGATTGTAGGCAATGAGAGCGACTTCGCCCAATTGGAGACCAAAAGGAGAACATTTAGGAGCCTTTAATGAGGATCAAAGGTGGGCCAAAGAATGGAGAAGAAAGAGAGGAGGAAGAGGAAGAAAGAAAGAAGGAAAATGAAGAAAATAGAAGGCCCGACCGGTCGGCCAACAGGTAGTCCACTCTCTAGATTGTCAAAGGATAGGTCAAGACCGGTCGGCCAGCCCAGTCCGACCGGTCAAGACCGGTCGGCCACATGTAAACAGCAAGTTTCAGCTTTCTAATTCCGATTTTGGGTTTCCTAAGTGCAGGAGGACTCCGTAGTTCCGTGATTCTTCTAAGTCGGTGACACCTCTAAGCTATAAAAGGACACCTACAGCTTTTTCCTAACCCATCTAGCAATGTAGAGAGCAAAGAGATCAAGACCTAGGAGGCTTCCTAGCCTCCTACAACTAGTTTTCTTCATCTTCTAGTTCTAGTTTCTAGTTTGTAATACTTTCTTCTAGTTAACTTCTTAGTTAGAGCTAAGAGGTGAAGTTTGTAGTTTGTTTCAATGCTTTAATTCATTTCTTCAAGTACCCTTTACTTTAATTATGGATTTTCAAGTTCTAGTTTGAATAAAGTTTGGATTTTTAGAAGTTTTGTGAGAGTTTGTGTACTCCGGACATGAGTTCCTTGCAATTCTCTGAGATTACCATGATTGGGTTGTTTGAATTTGAATTGTAGTAACCCTTGAGCATGCCATAGTCTCTTGGCATGGCTGTTACTCCGAAGGCTACAAGTTCAAGTTCTATGTGCTTCATTAGAACTAAAAATCTGATTTCCAGATTTAAGTGGGATTGTTTATGCTTGAATCTTATATCTTTCAATTAGATGAGAGAGAGGACTTTGATTCTAATTGTGTTGTGCTTAGATGAATGGATTGGCATTGGACTACTACAAGTGGATCCTTGATGCTCTAGTTCTTCTTATTTTCATATTTTTCTATTTTATGTGAAAAACTATTTTCCTAAACTTCTTAGATTCTAGTTATTAGAGTAGTTGGAATTGTTTACCTCTTTCCTTGTGGATTGACCTCGGTCTTACCGAGATTTATTACTACATCACAGCCTTACACTTGAGGCAAGCGAACACAGTGCTTAAAAGAATTCTCGATTCATGGCTGTCATCCTTGCTTCCGTTGAATCTTCATGTCGCCCGAATTTTTCATGAACTTGCTTTTTCTTTTTATTTTTCTTCTTACCTTATCCATTATTACCCGCATCGCCCTTTCAGATTTTTACCTTGTCCCGGTTATTTGATCTTGCCTACCCCTTGGCAGCTATGCTGTTTTTACCCTTGGTGTCCTTTCAAGTTTTCACCAAGTCCGCTATTTGCCCACTATTTTTACTCAAAGCGCCCTTTCAGGTTTTCACTCCGCCCTTTCTGTTTAGGCATATCTTTTCTTTTTGAAATTTTTTTCTTTTAATTTTTTGTTAGATAAACACAGTGGCCAGAGGTCGGGAATCTGTCGTTGCTAGTCAATTGCAACCTTTCAGCCCTTATCTTAAATTACAATGGCAGAGCTATCGGCCTTACGTGCAGACCCTTCTGAGGTGGATGAATGGATGGATGATGTGTTTCTTGGGTTGATTTTTTTTCTTTTTTTCCTTTTAAAAACTCTTTATTGGAAACACTTATTGGTGGATGGGAAGGGATTCTCAGAGGTCTAAGCTTTGACCTCTTGACTTCAGCTTTACTAATGTAACTCTTGATAAGGTTGGATTGGCTTACCTTGTGAAAGCTTTTCACGTTATCAGCGTTGATTAGCTCAAGAAGATCCACCCCTCTCATGTTGGTGAGTCGGAAGGTGCCTCCTGGAAGAACTTCTCTGATCATCGGGCCTTGCCCCTTGAGTCCAATAGATGTAGCGGTGCTTGCTGTAAACCCACTATGACTTTTCTTTCCTCAGCTTCATTCTCCATCAGCACTCACGTTAACAGGATTTTGACTTGAACTCGTAGGTCTGTCTTCTGATTTTAAGCTTCTCAAGGAACTCCTCCATCCATAGATTCTGAAGGACGTCCCATTGCCAATGTTGATAGCATGTGGGGACCTTATAAACTAATGATATCATTCTTCATGAGATTTTTCATGCAAGATCAAAATGTTACCTCATTCCACTTCGTAAAGTAATCGACTACCATAAGTATGTGCCCATGACTGCTAGATGTTGTTGAGTCGATCTTTTTGCTGATGTAGATACCTCGTACAGGTAATAGCCGCAGCATTGTCAGGTTGTAGAGTTTCAAAGCACACACATGGATCTGGTGTGCATGCTGCTGACACTTGAAGTACTTTCTAACATGTTGGCAGCAATCTTGTCTTCATCGAGCAGTGAGGTTTCTCTGATCATTCGTCAAGTCGCATACTCCAGCATGGAATGCAAGCATAGTCTTCACAGCATCTTCTTGATAGGCTTGCTTTTAGGCTTTGTTAATAAGCCTTTGATTGAGTTTGGGCAAGTCTTCATATGTTATAAGATTGGGAAGTCATAGCTTCAAGAATTCAATCATTCTCTACTTATCTTCTAGGGACAAGGATTCTCAATATGCTCTTCTCAATACGCACTTCGAGAGATCCTAGGTTTATAATTTTGAAATTTTTTGAGATGACTGTTCGCTCGCCTCAAGTGCAAGGCTGCGATGTAGTAATAATTCTCGGTAAGACCGAGGTCGATCCACAGGGAATTAGAGAATAATTTCTAAGTTATTCCAGCAATTAGGATTGCAACAATTTAGAGGTTCAATTGAGAGAATTATGCTAAAACAGTAACTTAAGAAAAACATTAATTAAAGGTACTAAGGCTTTCAAGGATCCACTTGTAACAATCCCATGTCAATCCAATCAATCCAAGCATAAAACTCAACTAGATTTGAAGTCCTATCTCTCGTCTAGTTGGAAGATAAAGCATTAAAGCACATTCGACCCCACTTAAGTTGAACTTCCAAGTTCTAATCCCATTCAACCACATATAGAATTCGAAATCATACCCTTCGGAGTAACAGCCATGCCTATAGACTATGGCATGCTCAAGGGTTACCATAATTCGAATTTAATCAAGCAAAACATGATAATCTCAGAGAATTGCAAGGAATCCATGTCCAAAGCACATGAACTCTTATAAAACTTTTAAAAATATCAACTTTAGGAACTAGAACATTCAAAATTTGAACTTGAAGTAAAGCTACTTAAATTAAACTGAATCAAACATGAAATTGGCTACAAGCTTCACCTCTTGGCCTTAGATGAGAGATTCTAGCCGAGCATTGTCATAATACAACTAGAACTCATAAAAGAAAACTAGAAAACATAAAAACCCAGAGTTTGGAGGGTTGCAAACGCTCCACGACGGCTTCCTTCCTCTCCCACGAAGTTCCTTAGCTTCTATGATGCCCTAGGAAGAGACCCTTGGTGTCCTTTTATAGTGGGAAAAGCTCTCTTGCGTAGGAATCTTTCAGAACTTGTGTAACCTTACGCATTGCGCAGAGAAAATTGGAACTCAAATTAGAAGGTTGTTGTTTTCACAAGGTTGTTGTTTTCACACGGCTGACCGATCTTGACCGATCGGACTGGGCTGGCCGACTGGTCATGATCGGTCGGACCTATCTGTAATTAGTCCAGCAAGCACAGGAAGGCCCCTGACTTGATGGCCGACCAGTCTTGACCAGTCGGACCATGCTGTTTCTTGGTCCAGGGCTTCACAAGAGTGGGCAGTGGGATGGCTGACCGGTCTTGACCGGTCTACTCCCTTAGTCGACCGGTCATGACCGGTCGGACCTCTGGTTTTCCAACGTTTCTTTCTTTCTTTGGTCTTCTCTCTCTTCCACTTGCATTCTTCTTTCTTCGGTCCTCCAATCTTCATCCAATAGTTCTAAATGGCTCTTCTTGATCTCCAATTGGGTGAAGTCCGCTCTCATTCCTACAATCACAAAACATACATTAGATGGGCCTTTTAATCATTCAAACCATGCGTATAATGTGATGTAGTGGGCTAAATATGTATAAATTGGAGGTTCAACACACCGCCCAACTAGCTTTTTCCTAGTCCCGAGCAAAACATGCGTGAAACGAGTTCAAACCTCTAAGAATCAACTCTCCTTCAGAAACTATATTCCCATCCATTCCAAGATATACGAATGTAAAATTCAAAAAAAATGAGGTGATAGAAGTTGAAATCTTAAACTCTAAAAACATAATAAGTGTCTATATGAAATTCCCGCTGATTGATTAATAAATAGAAGAACTCAAACAAATTCAACCTAGTGTGCATAGTGAAAGTTCATCTCATGAGTTTCTGGGATTGTCTTCTTCATAGAATAACTAAACTATGGATCTCGAGGTGTGCAGAGCAACAACAAGCCTATGACAGGAATTTCCCTTACCGTCCTTCCGACGGCTTTCACACTATGTCCCATTTTCGACTTTGGTTACGGATAGACCATCCCCCGATTGGTAAACAGGTAGCCCTTTTCAGAATTTTCCACCATTTTCTCCATCATTCCCAATTTTCATTCTTCCTTTTCCTATTTCTTTTGCATTAGATAGGATTTTTAGAAATCCATATCTTTCGTTATTTTCCCATGGACAAGGATGGACAAAGTACCCCCGCTTGGTATCTCAACACTTAAAATCTAAGTCTAGCTAACCCACAAATCACATAATCCCTTCAACCATGAAAATCGTGCAATGTGAACTAGGTGTAAGATTGTTCAAATTTTCTATCAATCACATAAATAGGGGAATTCACATATAAAACCATTATATCAAGAGAAGTTTAAGACTTGCAACATCACTCACTTCGTATCTACTTTTCTTATACTCGTATCATCTCAAATGCATAGAAATAAGGTTTTCTAAAAGAGTTTTGAAATTTTAGAAAATTTGAAAAAATTTGCACATATGATGCTCGAAATGTTGCAACGTGTTAGATGAGGAATCTCATCTCACCCCCCAACCAAATATTGCATTGTCCTCAATGTAAAAAGATATGCAATGAGCATGTACATGAGAGCAATGGTGAAATATAAGAGAGTGACAACAATAGTACCTGAGATAGTCGATCATGAAAGTCTGCAACTCCAACAACTAAATCTACTAAGCTCACAAAACTAAAACAGAAAAAAAAAAACTAAACCTACCTACATTATACCTCCGTCAAACTAGGAGATCAATCATCCTGATACACAGGATCATTCAGAGTTATGGACATGTCCTCTGAATCAAATTTCTCAACAAATGGTTTAAGGCGTTGTCCATTAACTTTAAAACAATTACCATTCGCTGCATTCGCAATCTCGACAGCCCCATGAGGAAAAACTTCTTTAACAATATACGGGCCGGTCCATCGAGTTCACAATTTTCTTGGAAAAAGATGAAGTCGGGAATTGTACAAGAGTACTTTCTGACCTTCATGGAATGATTTCCTAAATATATGTTTGTCATGAAAGGACTTCATCCTACTCTTGTAAATCCTCGAGTTCTCATATGCATCACTCTAAATCTCATCAAGCTCATTAAGTTGGAGTTTGCGAAGCGAGCTAGCCTTGTCAATGTAAAATTTAATGCCCGAATTGCCCAATAGGCTTTGTGTTCAATCTCCATAGGCAAGTGGCAAGCTTTCTCATAGACAAGTCTATAAGGAGACATTCCAATGTGTGTCTTGTAATTGGTACGGTGAGCCCACAACGCATCATCTAATCTTAGTGACCAATCTTTGCGATCTGGCCTCATCGCCTTTTCCAAAATCTGTTTGATTTCTCGATTGGAAATTTCAGCTTACCCACTTGTCTGTGGGTGGTATGGGTACTCACTTTATGCCTAATGCCATATTTCTTCATTAAGGCTTCAAAATGCCTATTGCAAAAGTGAGAACCACCATCACTAATGATGGCTCGAGGCGTTCCAAATCTGGAAAGTATGTTTTCTTTAAGGAACTTTAGAACCATACGATGATCGTTGGTTCTACATGGAATGGCCTCTATCCATTTAGACACATAGTCTATGGCAAGCAATATATAGACATGTCCAAAAGATGAGGGGAACGGTCCCATGAAATCGATGCCCCAACAGTCATAGACTTCAAGATGTTGAATTGGGGTAAGAGGCATCATATTTCGACGGGATAATCCTCCTAACTTTTGGCAACGCTCGCATGCTTTGCAAAACTCGTGGGTGTCCTTAAATAGAGTGGGCCAATAAAAACCACACTGCAGAATTTTTACAGTGGTTTTCTTGGTGAAAAAATGACCCCCACATGCTTGATCATGGCAAAAGGAGATGACGGAATTATGTTCATCATCAGGGACACATCTCCTTATAATTTGGTCTAGGCAATATTTAAACAGTAAAGGTTCATCCCAGAAAAATCTGCGCACTTCCCTTAAAAATTTTCGTTTGTCCTGCGCAGTCCAATAAATTGGCATCGCACCTGTGGAAAGATAATTGGCTATGTCAGCGTACCATGGTGGATGCATAGCAACAAAGAGTTGCTCATCAGGGAATGAGTCCTCAATGGGTGACTCATCAATGGAATTAGGTAAGACTAGGCGGGATAGATGATCCACCACCACATTTTCTCTCCCTTCTTGTCCTTGATCTCCAAATCGAATTCTTGAAGGAGTAGGATCCATCTAAGCAAAAGAGGCTTGGCATCCTTCTTAGAAAGAAGGTGTTTCAACGCCGCATGATCTATGTAAACGATGACCTTGGATCTTATGTAAGGCCTGAATTTGTCCAAGGCAAAGATGACGGCTAGGAGCTCTTTCTCCATAGTTGAGTAATTAACTTGGGCGGGATTCAAGGTCCTACTTGCGTAGTAGATAACATAGGGCTTCTTATCCTTCTTTTGGCCTAACACCGCCCCAATAACATAATCGCTCGCGTCGCACATTAACTCAAAAGGTATGGATCAATCCGGTGGTTACATGATAGGAGCGGTTATCAACATGTTTTTTAGCTTTGAAAAAGCTAATTGACATTCGGCACTCCACTCAAATTGGTTCTCCTTTTGGAGAAGGTTATATAAGGGCCTAGAGATATGACTAAAGTCCTTTATGAACCTTCTATAAAAACTGACTTGTCCAAGGAAGGACCGCACATCGCGTATGCTTTTAGGTGGTGGTAGATTGAAAATTATGTCAATTTTTGCCCGGTCTACCTCTATTCCATTGGATGAGATGATATGTCCAAGGACTATTCCTCTGTGTACCATGAAATAGCACTTTTCCCAGTTTAAAACGAGGTTCTTCTCCTCACACCTCATTAAGACCAACTTCAAGTGATTGAAGCACTCATCAAAAGTACAACTAAAAAAGAAAAATCGTCCATGAACACCTCAAGAAATTCACCCACCATGTCCGAGAAAATACTCAACATGCATCGTTGGAATGTGGCGGGTGCATTACATAGCCCAAATGGCATTCTTCGGTATGTGAAGGTACCAAAAAGGCATGTAAATGTGGTTTTCTCTTGGTCCTCTAGGGCTATCTCAATTTGGTTGTAGCCGAAATAGCCATCTAGGAAGCAATTATAGGAATGACCCGCTAACCTCTCCAAAATTTGATCCATGAATGGGAGAGGGAAGTGGTCCTTCCTAGTGACTGTGTTAAGCTTTCGATAATCAATGCACATACGCCAACCGGTGGTTACTCTAGTCGGTATAAGTTCGTTGTTGGCATTTTCTATGATGGTAATACTAGTTTTCTTAGGGACAACTTGGGTAGGGCTCACCCATTGGCTATTTGAGATGGGGTAGATGATACCCACATCTAGTAGCTTTAACACCTCGGCTTTGACAACCTCCATCATGTTTGGATTTAGCCTTCTTTGAGGTTGTCTAGTCATTTTTGCATTTTCTTCAAGGTGTATACGGTGAGTACAAACCGAAGAATCTATCCCTTTGAGATCCGTTAATGTCCAACCTAAGGCTCCCCTATGTTCTTTGAGTAGCTCGATCAACTTGAGCTCTTGGTCTTTCCCTAGGTGAGAGGCAATGACAATCGAGAATGTTTCTTCTTGACCTAAGTATACATATTTAAGCTTGGATGGCAATGGTTTTAGGTCAAGCTTCGGTGGTTTGATGTTAGACGGTAGAGGTCTTGATGTGGTTGCTTGCAATCTTTCAAAATGGGGCCTCTACTGGCTAGTACCAACTATCGGTCTCTCAATATTCAATACTTGCACAATTTCACTAATGATGAGGTCTTTGGAATCCTTGAAATGTGCCAAGCATGTCTCCAAGCTTTCTAGTGATTCAAGTTGGAGCAGCTCCTCTTCTTTAAAAGATTCGAGCATGTTTACCTCGAAGAGCTCGTCATCATCAACATCCTTGTGCCTTTTGCCCAAGTGGAACACATTCACCTCTAATGTCATGTTCCCAAAGGATAATTGCATCACCCCATTTCGGCAATTGATGATTGCATTTGATGTAGCAAGGAATGGGCGGCCTAAAATCACCAGTATTTGAGTGCTAGCATCTAGAACCAGTTGTGTGTCCAAGACGATAAAATCTACCAGGTAGTAGAATTTGTCAACTTGGACTAGAACATCCTCAACTATCCCTCTCGGTACACGGATGGATCGATCAGCGAGTTACAATGTGGTTTTAGTGGGTTTTAATTCACCAAGACCCAATTGCTCATATACCGAGTACGGGATCAAGTTTACGCTTGCCCTCAAATCTAGAATTGCAAGCTCAATCCGGTAGTCTCCAATGATACATGAGATTGTGGGACTACCGGGATCTTTGAATTTTGGGGGGGTCTTTTGAGTGAGAATGTCACTCACTTGCTCATTTAAGAAGGCCTTTTGCTGCACATTATATTTGCGTTTAGTTGTGCATAGGTCCTTTAGAAACTTGGCATAAGAGGGGATTTGTTTTATGGCATCAAGCAAGGGAATGTTTATCTTGACTTGTCTGAAAATCTCTAAAATATCATGAGAGTTTGGAAGAGATTTTGGAGCAACCAATCTCGAAGGGAATGGTGCTAGGGCTTATAAACGCATTCCTTTTCTTGTGGGGCTAAGTTGAATCCGTCCTCATCCTCAGAATTTACCGGATTATTAGGCTTGTCGGCCTTCACCGGAATAAATTTATCAATTTGTTTACCACTTCTAAGAGTGGTGACGAATTTGGCTTGCTCCATATGTTGGTTGGAGAGATTAGGAATGCTCACTTCATGTACTTATTTTAGATTGGACTGAGGTTGGACCGGAAAGGTCCCTTCCCTAGCATTCAAGTGTCCCTTAATCTCATCAACCGAGACTTTAAGCTCTTGAAACATTTGCTAATTCGTTTGATTAATTTACTTTTGCCCTTGTATAAACGCCTTTAAAGTATCCTCCATTAAGAATTGAGGTGGGGCCATATTCTGCATGGGTGGCCCTCCTTGAGAGTAGGTAGGATTGCCCGTGGGAGCATTCTTCCAACTGAAATTTGGGTGGTTCTTCCAAGTAGAATTGTACGTGTTACCCATCGGTCCATTAAAAGGTCGTTGATAATCATATGTGGCATTTGCATGTTCATGTAACACCTCTTGAAATGAAGGAATTGTAGGACAATCTTGCGTAGCGTGTAAATTGGTGAAACAAATCCCACAAGTGGTCTCAATAGCTTCATTGGATTTTGAAACTCCACTCTTACTAAGTTCCATGGCCTCGATCTTCCTTGTGAGGTTGGCTAACCTTGCATTCAAATCTTTTTCCTCATTGAGGATATAGATCCCTCATTTCTCTTTTTCTTGAGTAGGCTTGGGGTTATTAGATTTATCCGAGGTATCCCATGATTGGGCATTCTCGACCAACATATCCAAATAACTCCAAGCTTCATCTGGATTTTTACTCATGAACTCGCCATTGCACATCATCTCTACGAATTGGCGCATATTGGAACTTAATCCATTGTTAAAGAAGTTTATGATTCGCCAACTTTCGTAACCATGATGTGGGCAAGCAAGTAGGAGGTCCTTAAACCTTTTCCAACATTGAAAGAAAGATTCACCCTCTTTAGCCAAAAAATTCATTATGGCTCTTCGAAGGGTGTTCGTTTTATGAGCTGGTAAGAACTTTTTCAAGAATTCCCGGGTCATCTCGTTCCATGACCCTATTGAGTGTGATCTAAGAGAATGACGCCAAGTCTTGGCTCTTTCTTTCAATGAAAAGGGAAAGAGTTTAAGTTTAATGGCATCTTCTGAAACATTAGTGTATTGCAAGGTAGCCACCACTTCTTCAAATTCCTTTAAGTGCAAATTTGGCTATCAGAGTCTAGACCATGGAACTTTGATATAAGTTGAATTACACCTGGCTTTATATCAATATTTCCCCCGGTTGGTGATAAGACCACACAAGAGGGTGTAGTTGCACGGGCCGGTTGTAGGTAGTCACGTAATGATCTCATTGGAGGAACGTTATGTACCTCATTCTCTCATACTCCCTCTTGATTTGTGTTTGTTGTTAGAGTAGGGGGGATGATTCCTTAAAGGTGTTTTATCCATACTCCCCAAACTATCACAATGTTCTATAGATTTTCAGACCCGTCTATGAATGGAGAGTGGTCCAACTGAACCACCTTCGGATTGGAGACGATTGTTGTGGTCTCGTTCCCAACGGAACATAAACCACAAAATCCAAAATCTAAACTAATCCTAAATCCTAAAATCTGAAAATAAAAACTAAAAACTAAAAGAGTTCAAGTTGGAAGGATAATACCGATTTGCTTGAATTAGAAGAACTTTCTACAAAACAAAACAAACTTTGTTAGTTCTAGAATTCAGAAAAACTAATCCTAAGAAAACAATAAAACCTAACTACTTCTACTTTATAGCCACTAAAACAATTTAGAACCGTTATCTAAATTCCCCAGCAACGGCGCCAAAAACTTGTTCGCTCGCCTCAAGTTCAAGGCTACAATGTAGTAATAATTCTCGATAAGACCGAGGTCGATCCACAGAGAATTAGAGAACAATTTCTAAGTTATTCCAGCAACTAGGATTGCAACAATTTAGAGGTTTAATTGAGAGAATTATGCTAAAACAGTAACTTAAGAAAAACAGTAATTAAAGGTACTAAGGCTTTCAAGGATCCACTTGTAACAATCCCATGTCAATCTAATCAATCCAAGCATAAAACTCAACTAGATTTGAAGTCCTATCTCTCATCTAGTTGGAAGATAAAGCATTAAAGCACATTCGACCCCACTTAAGTTGAACTTCCAGGTTCTAGTCCCATTCAACCACATATGGAATTCAAAATCATAGCCTTCAGAGTAGCAGCCATGCCTATGGACTATGGCATGCTCAAGGGTTACCATAATTCGAATCTAATCAAGCAAAACATGATAATGTCAGAGAATTGCAAGGAATCCATGTCCGGAGCACATGAACTCTTATAAAACTTCTAAAAATATCAACTTTAAGAACTAAAACATTCAAAATTCAAACTTGAAGTAAAGATACTTGAATTAAATTGAATCAAACATGAAATTGGCTACAAGCTTCACCTCTCAGCCTTAGCTGAGAGATTCTAGCTGAGCATTGTCATACTACAAACAGAACTCATAAAAGAAAACTAGAAAACATAAAAACCCGGAGTTTGGAGGGTTGCAAACGCTCCATGACAGCTTCCTTCCTCTCCCACGAAGTTCATTAGCTTCTATGATGCCCTAGGAAAAGACCTTAGGTGTCCATTTATAGTGGGTAAGCTCTCTTGCATAGGAATCTTTCAAAACTTGCGTAACCTTACGCATTGCGCAGAGAAAATAGAAACTCAAATTAGAAGGTTACTGTTTTCACATGGCCGACCGGTCTTGACCGGTCGGACTGGGCTGGCCGACCGGTCACGACCAGTTGAAACTATCTGTAATTAGTCCAGCAAGCACAGGAAGGCCCCTAACTTGATGGCTGACCAGTCTTTACCATTCGGACCACATTGTTTCTTGGTCCAGGGCTTCACAAGAGTGGGCAGTGAGATGGCCGACCGGTCTTGACCGGTCTGGCTCCCTTGGCCGAGCGATCATGGCCGGTCGGACCTCTGGTTTTCCAATGTTTTTTTCTTTCTTTGGTCTTCTCTCTCTTCCACTTGCTTTCTTCTTTCTTCAGTTCTCCTTCAATCTTCATCCAATAGTTCTAAACGGCTCTTCTTGATCTCCAATTGGGTGAAGTCCGCTCTCATTCCTACAATCACAAAACATGCATTAGATGGGCCTTTTAATCATTCAAACCATGCATATAATGTAATGTAGTGGGCTAAATTTGTATAAATTGGAGGTTTAACAATGACATTGGCTTTTGGCTTGAACTTTTCTAGGAGACCCCCTAGCACGAGAGTCGGCTCATCATTTTTCACATCATTTGGCTTTGTCCAAACCTTTGAGTTTGAAGTCTAACTCTAGATCGAAATTATATGAGTCAACTTTATACTCAAGTGCTTTGACAAACAGACTTGACACTTTATTGCTTGGGATTTTTTAAAGATTTTCGTTTTTTTTTCTTTGAAAGATTTTCTAGTTTTTTTAGAATTTTGTGAATATCTGGATTTTTTGAACTTTTGGATTTTGTAAAATTTTGAGAATTTCTTTTTGAAATATTTGGTGTTTTTGGCTTTTGGATCTTCTAATTTTTTTTAAACCTCGAGCAAGACGGTGATGCGAACCATGGGTTGCCTGATTCGGCCTGAGGAGCTGAGCACTGTTAACTTTTATTGTCGTCATTGTTAGTGCACTTTTTTGTGGCATACTAGTGCACCTTGTTTGTGAATTACTTAGTGTTGGAATTAGAAAAATGCCCAAACGCAATTTTCTGAAATGCGGTGTTTATTGTGTATTGTTGCTCTGGGGTTCTGGGTAATAGGAACATTCATAGGCAATCACAAGCATTCACAAAAGATATACACGAAGAGATATCGCAAGGCGAATTTTATTCCAGAGATTCTGAGATCTTTTACATTCCAGGCGGTGATCTGGCACGAGCCCTTAATTACATCGAATGATCGATGACCCTTGATTAGAAGGCAAAAGACTAGTCAGCAGGGACTATGGTCTTAGAGCTTGTGGTCGTAGAGACCTGTATTTGTTTTGTTAAGTACTGAACCACCTTTGTATTAGTCAGATGTCTATGTCCCATATTTTGGCCAGAGACCCGGGCTGAAACTCTCAGGGTTTATTACTGAGATGGACGACTCTGGGCCCGCGCCTGTCAATGTAGGGACAGGTGACCTCGGGAAGTCCATTCTGCAGTTGCGTGTACCTGCGCAGCCCAACCGGCGGATACCGTTTAGATGAGTAGGGCATCGACCGTCGTGTTGTGGCAGTCGAGAGCAATTGATTTGTAGAGAATCGAAACTCTTTGGCATGGTTTATCGTGGTAACCATGGCCCTGCTCGTCTAGCTTTTGACACAAATCGGATCATGCCTTTTCAGTAAATATAAACGACAGCATATTTACATAGCTCTGGATGTTGGCAGCTCCTTTCCGGGAAGTCACTTCGTTCATTGTGTCGAATCGGGTCAAGCCTCGAAGACGCTCGGCTCTACTCATTTTAGGGTCCTCGAAACGTTCGTTCAACTATTCCATTGCGTCCGGAATGCTTGAAATACCCAAGATAGACTCAAACAGACCTTGAAAACACTTAAAATTGAGCCCGGTGCACCTGCAAACATGTTCTGCAATTGGCTGATTTTATGGGTGCATGGGACTTAATTTACGGGTGCGTGGGGGTCCACGTACCTATCAATTAAATGTCGATTTCATGATGAATTTAGGGGTGCGTGGGTCTATATTCAGGATGCGTGGGTCCAATTTTAAAATATCTGATTTTTGCTGAATTTACGGACGCGTGAGACCGAATTGATGGACGCGTGGGGTACTTTTGGATGCGTGGGGTCCTTTTACAGGTGCGTGACGAAATTTATGGGATTCAGACCTGTAGTGGTGTATCTGTGATCGGAAAGGGAATTCCGATGGTCGAAAAGGTGTTCCGGCGAGGATTCCGGCGAGGATTTTTGGGTTTCCTGCAGCGGCAGCTCTCTCTCCCTTTCTTGAATCTCTCTAATGAACGGGATGAGGGGGTATTTATAGGTGAAGTCGGCCAATGGGAGAGCGCCACGTGCCACGCATCTGTCAAATGTCCCCAACGCACCTGTTTATTGATGTGCGAATGCCCGAAAACATATTGGATCTTTCGGGTGCGTAGGGCTTAATTGACGGGTGCGTGGGGCTTCACGCACCTGAAATTCGATATTTTGACAATCTTTGGATTTTAAAGGTGCGTTGACTCATTTTCAAGGTGCGTGGGGTGTCTACAAGCCTCCGTAAATGAAAGAACAATGTGCTGCTTTTAAGGGTGCGTTGGTTGCGTGGGGTGCCCGAATTTTCAGGGTGCGTGGACACGTAAATGTGGGCTCCACTGATTGGGTTTTGACTTTTGGAGGGTTTGTGGGGCCCGTTTTGTCTCGCAAACACTGGCACTGTTCACCCTAAGTAGTAATGAATTTGCGGGTTCACTTCCGGGTAGTTCCGAACATGATGATGATGGGGCCCACTAGAGAACTTGGCCAAGTCAGGAAATCCTACATATTTCTGTTTTGCATGCACCGGAAGGCGTTTCTGCGTGATTTCTTCAGAGGTATGTGGTTATTTTGCTCTTTTTAAGAGTCCCTACTATTTGGGACCCCAACAGATGCCCCTCCGGTGGGTCGCGATGGACGCACGATTGGCTGGTGCGACGCACTGGACTTTCCGGGTCCCACTATAAATAGAGGAGACGGCCTATTCTCGTCATTTCACTGTTCCTTGCTAGACATTTTTGATCAAGCCTACGCACCCTTTTATTCTCCAACGCACCCAACAATTGTCTCCAACGCATCTTTTTAATCCGTACGCACCCATTTATTCGAGATAGAAATGACTTCAGGGGTGCGTGGGATGCGCACACACCCTGTAATTTGAATTGGATTTTTTGGATGTTCCTTTTGGGGTGCGTGGGATGTTACGCACCTGTAAATTTTGAACTTTGTGAAATCCTTGAATTTTTTTGGGTGCGTGGGGGTCCACGCACCCTTCGTCAAACTTTGGGCGGGTCTTGGTCCTTCACGCACCCGAAAATTGGATGCGAGTCGACTTTTAAGGGTGCGTTGGGTGCGTGGGGGCTCACGCACCCAACTAATGAACTTGGCCGAGAAACGTATTTTTATGGGGTGCGTGGGATCTCACGCACCCTTCGTCGATTTTGTTGAGGGATTGCCCTTCACGCACCCTAAAATTGGGGTTTGGATTGGTTTTTTAAGGGTGCGTGGGGTCTTACGCACCTGGAAATATGATCTTGACATCCTTCAAACTTTGGGGTGCGTGGGGTCTTACGCACCTGGAAATATGATCTTGACATCCTTCAAACTTTGGGGTGCGTGAAGCCTCACGCGCCCAGCTTATAGGACTGTACATGTAAAATTTGTTTTAAATAATCTTTTGCGAGACTAGACATTTAAAGTGTATGAGCCCCTTGACCTCTGCCTCGCATTCGTGCACATATGATATTTATCTTGAGGAGGCGTAGGGTCTCAAAGACTTTAAAGTTTTCTAGATCGCATTCGTTTTCTAAAGGTAATACCTATGGTTAACTTAAGTAATGTTCCGAGCGTACCTTCGCATATCTTCTTGCTTTTCTGACTTCACTTGACTAGCTTCTCCTGCTTTCTCTTTCTCTTTTGTCGGACTGCCGTATCGGTTTATCAGCCTTGTTTCTTAGCAGATGATGGTCGTAACTCGCGCTTCCCTTCGTGCGGCCCGAGATTGCCTGAGGCGGCTACTAGGCGCTCTGGACCATCCCGAGGCCTGGTCATCCCTCGCTGATCAGTGCGACGAGGTGGCCGGAGCCTTGGCCCAACTGGGCGCGGACCCTTGCCATATTCTTCAAGCCATCCGGAACGTCTCACTGATGGCCTTAATCTCTGACGAACATAAAGAGGCCATTTCTAGCTTCATCGGCGATTCTTCCCTCTTAGAAGAGTAGGCGATTCTCGAGGCAGCGGAGCCTTCTCTGGCCGCTTCTTTCTTGTCCCTGTCGAAGCGACTTAGCTCCCTGAAGGAGGAGAAGAGGGAAAGCAGACGATTTCTAGCTTGGCTTGTCCCTCTGGCGGAGGCTGAGTATCCAGATCGCCGCGCTGGCATCTAGAGGATGGTCAGGGAGGCTCTATGGGAGCATGACAATCTGGCAATCGACGTTTCTATCATAAGGAATTACGCTAACGCCGAGCACCTGAATTTTGATTTCGTGCAACAATGCATTTCCATCCTAGTGAATTGATCTTCAAGGAAGCCCAGGTTCAGGCGAAGGTCGATGAGTTGAGAGCTCAGGTTCTTCCGCTGGTGCAGGACTGAGATCCTTATTTTCTGGCGTTGGGGAGCGGTCCTAGCAATTTTGTATCATTTTACATTGACTATTAATTTCTAATTTAAACAGTTGATATAACAATTTAAACATTTGGGATTGTCTTTGAGGCTGATGAATGAATGATAATTGTATCTTTCTCCCCTGCTGCCCTTCCTCGTTCGTATGTTTTGTGATGATGGTGTTGTGGTTGTAGTTGTTGCTTTATTTCTTTCTCTGTTGCTTTGGGTGTGCTCTGCCGGTGCTTTGATTGGCGCTCGTGTTTCGTTTATCTGCCGTTTTGCATTCTTTTGGATCTTGTGACCATTTGATTGCCTTTATGTGAACATCTCCCCTTTACTTTGTAACTGAGCTTTTGCATACCGTTTGCAGGTTACAATGGCCAGCAATCCTTCACAGGCCGGTCCTTCGGGTCCACCCCAGATTCCGTCAAAGGGTAAGCGCGCCACCGCCAAGCAGGTTGTCAGACCATCGGCTGAAAATCCACAGTGGTTCCTTCCTCCGAAAACGTTCAACTTTTACGAGCGCATCCTCACACTATCGAAGGACATACAGAAGAAGATCCTTTGTGATAGGATCGTGCCGCCCCCTCCAGACAGGGGCACGCAGGAGCAGTGGGATGCCTGGTATGCTCATCTTTGAGGTTTTCGAAGTGACGGGATAACGGGTTCCGAAGAGGGCGAGGCGAGTCCGTCGATCCCTGCCCAGGCCACCAGGCGCGGTCGCCCGAAGAGGGCTGGCAAAGGCGCCAAGCAAGTGTACTTGGAGAATCAGGCCAAGTCTAAATCGGACAAAATGAAGGTGGCCTGGTCTAGCGCCAAGCTTGTCACTGCGCCGCTCGTCGTTAGAAACCCCTACACTTGGGAGTACATTTGTTACTCGAAGAGTTATCAGTGGCAGCGGTCCCTCCCGAGCATCGAACCGTCCGATATCTGCAGGAACAACTCCTTCCACAGCGTTGACGCTTGGACGTCCGGCCCGGCACCGTTCCTCAGTTGTTCTCTTTCCAAGAACGGGAAGCATCAGTCAGTCCTGGGCGTGAAGGACATGATCTTCTTGGGGCCGAATCACAACCCCCATCAGCCCTTTCCCAAGCATTACTTTGAGACCCTCTGCCAGCGGTTTCACCATCTAGGGGATATTGAAGTCTGGTTGTCCGGGGCATTCCGAACTCGCGGCCATCTGGTCCTCCACTCGGGCTATGAGGCGTGGGCGAACCGGATCTTAGAACAGCACAGGGCGACCTTACGGGCGGTGGGCTTATACAAGGCGATCGAAGCGACATCAAGTTACTTTTGCCGAGAGCCCTGGGTATACAAGGGCTTCCTTAACCACTGGTGCTCCATTACCAATTCCTTCCATATGCCGTGCGGCGAGATGAGCATCTCGCTCTGGGATCTCAATAGGATCGCAGGCCTCCCAATTCACGGGAGAATCTACGATGAATGGGTCCCAAGCGACGATGAACTGTCGCGAAAGAAGAAAGGCATCAACGAAGGCTTCTTCTCCGAGGCCTGCTATGAGCTGTTTGCATAATTACCCCAATTTTAGGGCCTCAAAGACAAGCTCCTATTCGAGGACTGGCTGGTCTATTTCAGCCATGGCTTGAAGTAAGTGTTCTGTAATGAGTTGTGCCTTACTGCTTAATCACACTTCTTTTCTTTCTGCTAATGCCTCGTTTCTTTCCCTTCAGCTTGGACTACGCGGCCTTTGACGAAGGTCGTGGTGATAAGGTGCTTTTGGAGAAACGGATGAGGGAAAACTTCCCGGTCCCACCAAGCTCTCCCCCTCCTGCGAGCTGGCCGGCTTCCTGGCATATTGGCTCAGCTGTGTGGCGCTTCCGAGCTCCAAGCAGGCAGATAATATCAGGGTGTCTTGTTTCGTCCGTCGCGGGGGCCCTGGCAAACGGTCATCGGTACGCGCTGGCTCCAGTGGTCCTATGCTCTATATATCGAGCATTCGGCTATGTCATCAGCAACAAGGAGCGCGCTGCCTATGGGATGAACTCTGCTTACTGCGGATGGCACTTTTTCTCCGGTTGGCTCGGGGTGTACTTCCCCTGGGTCTACTGGCGTGCGGCGCAGAGATTACATCAGAGAGGGGAAGCTCCCGCTACACTTCTTTCAGAAGAAGAGGATGATCAGCCATAACCTGAACACCATCGAGGATAGGATCGCGGGGCTTGACAACGTATATTTCTATCACTTCTCTGGTACCCGGAGTGAAGAGTTGGTCCTGTGCACGGATGACAATAGCATTGACTATTACGAGCGTTCCTTCCTGATCGCGATTCGTCCTTCGTCACTGTCGCTTCGCGAAGGGCTGGAGTTCTGGAGGGAACCCTATTATCCGAATCGTTTCGCCCGTCAATTCGGGTATGATCAGGGAGTGCCAGCGACCTTAGAACCAGTAACTCGTGAGCAGCGGGCGTATGGTGTTGGGCCCATTCACTGAAGTGGATGTGGCGGCAACTTCTGCTGATCGGAACCGACTGTTCCTTCATCATCCCGGGGACGCAGTGTTTTTCCGGGGCCACCTTTGGGTGGATGAGGTGGTGGGCCCATCAGTAAGCGCTAGTTCGGAATAAGATGCTCGTCTCGGAACCCGTCTTCATCACGCCTCCCATCGTTACGCCTACTCCTGCCAACGGGCTCGGCTATGTATCAGAAAATCTTCATCAACCCACGGTGCCGGGCATGGAGAGATTGCAAACCTCCTTGAATGTAGTGATCGATCATGAAAAGTCGGAGCACACCCTGGAAGGTTGGATCGCCCATGGAGAGAGAAATGTGACAGCAGCGGGGCCAGAGTTCCCGTCTCTCGGGCCTATTGATGAGTTACCTACCGAGGGTGATGTTCTGAGAGGGGGAAATGAAGGTGATGATGGCGAAGAGGGTGACGATGGTGATGATGTCATGGCCGAGGCAGGGGGTGAGGAAGATGATGCTGCCGCGGAGGGTGATGGTGGTAGGGACGGCGATGATGCCATGGGCGGAGCTGGCGGAGGTGATGATGATGCGGGAGGTGGTGAAGGCGGAGCCTTTGATGGTGATGATGGTGATAACGATGGTGATGATGGTGATGAGGGTGATGAGGGTGTATGGGTTGAGCACACTGGCCCTCGAGTGAAAACCGCTCCTCGTCTTCCTGTCGTTTGCGGTGGCAAGAAGATAAAGGACTTGTGGAAACTACGCAGAGCCGAGCGTCTGCGGGAGCAGCTTTCAAAAGAGGCTGGCGACGCTCTGGCCATCAACACAGGAGAGGCCAGGGAAGAGGGTGAGTTAAGCTCTCAAACCAACTTGAGTGAAGGATGCCGCACCCGGGGGAGCAACGAGAGTGAGCCTATATATGATAGGTCTGTCCCTGAGGAAGACGTGGGGGCGATCTTTATGGACCTGGATGATGAAGCACCTACTGAGTCCGCCCTTCCCCCCAATCCTTCTGTGGCAGACGCTGAAGTTCAAAGCGCGATTCCGGAAGTGACCGTCGCCGCCGTGGAAGAGGTCGCGGCTCCTACTATTGAGTTAAGCACTCCCGAACCTGTTGTGGGGGCTCCTCCTTCCGCTGAGCCGTCGTTAACTGAACCCGCTGTTGAAGTTCAGCCCGTCGCCATGTCCTTATCAGCCGAGCCTGCCACTGTAATTCCTCTTGTCACTGGGCCAGCGCCTGATGCCAATATTCCCGAGGTCGTGGTGATATCCTCCCCAGAATTGCCCTAACCGTTGGCTGAGGGAACAACGAAACCGGCCCCAGTGTCACCTGTGCCTACTGCCTCATCCAGCGCCCTCGCCGTTGGCATTTCTGAAGTTGCTGATATATCACTTGCTTCTACCGTCTTGACTGCTTCCTCTCTGATGATGATTTTCTTGTACTAACGTTTACCACTCTCTGTGCTAGCAGCCGCTTCCGTTGATGCCTCAGCATCTACGGTGTTGCCATAGTCATTCGTCTCATCCCTTTGGGGCCTATCGAGGACCAAGGCAAACCTTCTCAAGGGCCTTCTGTCTGACATCGCCAACTCTTTAAGAAATGAGGAGGAATGGCCTATCTTAGACGAGGCGTTGCAGGCATTAGGACTTAACGCTGCCTGGCTTGGGATTGACCTGTCTTCCGTAATCGGTCAAGTGACTCAGTTCAAAGAATGGGTGGCCTGAGAACGTGAGGCGAAAAGTCTCCAAGTTGACCCTTCTATTGAGGAAAAGCATGGTCATTTGCGGTCCCTTCTCCCGAAACTAGAGTTACACGAGGCAGGGGTGGCCGTGGTGAAGAAGGTCTGGCAGATCGTCGATGCCGAGTGCCGAGAGGTCACCGTGCGTTTAGCAGAGATAAACAATGAGGTGGCTCATTTGCAAGCCGAACACTCAATCGTCCACCTTAAATTCTCCAAGCTTAGCGGTCAGAGGGCTCGTTTGCAGTCCTCCCTTGATCAACAGGAAGCAGAGCGTAACGTCGTGAAAGCTCAAGTTGCAGAGTTGGAGCAGTCTCTCAGGGACATTCCTGATCCTGCTCTAGTTCTAGCTAAAGCTGAAACGGCACGGAAGGCGGTCGAGGAGTCTGCAGTAAACTTGTTAGACTAATGTTTAAAAACTTTAAACAGTTGAGCTGTAATGGCTTTCACTCATAAGGAATTTTTTTTTTTTTAGAACACGTTGTAACAAATACTGTATCAATATGTATACTACTGCAGTTTTGGATTCATGCTTGTATTACTAATTTATTTGTAAAATTTGAGCTTTAAATGCAAACTGATTGAGTCATTTGGAAAGAGCGTCCCCCTATCAGGACCCAAACCTGTGCTTGGGTGAGCAGGGGTGTGATCGAGCCTTTATTAAGGGCTTACCCCCTTTTTTGATGGCCTTGAAGAGCGGGGTGTCATTCCTGACGTATCCTGAGCCTTGACAACTTTCTGATACCTGTGGAAGAAAAGGTAGATAATTAGTACTTCGCTCCAAACCCTATGCGGTATCATTTCTCTTGGTATTTCCTTCATTACATCATCCCTCTAATGGGGCGTTTACAAAATATAAGATAAGCTTGCCTCAAGTATAATATCTTTTCAAGAATCGACCATTCACCAGCGTACTGATGCCCTGTCCTTTGCAATCTGTCACCCGGTAGGCTCCATTGGAGTACACTTCATCGATAATACACACCGGATCCCATTTCGGATCGAATTTACTCTTTGGGCCTTGCGCCGGTGCTGGACATTTTATCATTAGCACCAAGTCACCTCTTTTAAATGACCTACCCCGGACTCGTTTATCTTATGAAGATGATATTTGTTTTTGATACATTTCAAGCCTTTGCTGAGCGGCGAGTCTCTTTTCGTCCAGATCGTCCAGCTCGACCATTCTAATTTTAGCATTGTACTCGGTCGTCAAGGAGTGTCGGAGCGCGACCCGTAGTGACTCCACCTGTATTTCCATTGGGATCACAGCTTCCGTGCCGTACACCAATGAGTAGGGTGTGGCTCGAGTGGCTGTGCGGTACGTGGTCCTATATGCCCATAGTGCTTCGGGTAATCGTCTGTCCTAGTCCTTCTTATTTTCTGCCACCGTCTTCTTCAGGATTTTCATGATAGTCTTGTTGAACGCCTCGGCCAACAAGTTCGCGAGAGGGTAGTAAGGTGACGAATAGCAATGCTTGATCTTGAACTTTGCGCATAGCAGATCGATAGTGACATTCTTGAAAGGCATTCCGTTGTCGGTGGTGATTCTTTCAGGGATACCGTGCCGGTATAATATGGAATGACGGATGAAACTTTTGACGTGTCTGGCTTTCACGTTTCTTAAGGCAATGGCTTCAGCCCACTTAGAGAAATAATCGGTCGCAGCAAGAATGTACTGGTGCCCCTGAGAGGATGGCGGATTGATCGGCCCTATCACGTCCATGCCCCAGGCTGCGAAAGGCCAAGATATTACTGACTGATGCAACTCTTTTGGTGGCGAGTGTATTATATCTGCATGTATCTGGCATTGATGACACTTCCTGACGTAGTCTATCGCAGTCTTTCGTCATTGTGGGCCAATAATACCCCATGTGTCGGACGCGGTGATGTAAGTTCTTGCCCCCCTGGTGAGCACCGCACTCTCCTCCGTGAGCTTCTTTTAGCATGGCGTATGCCTCATCCTGGTCCAGGCAGCGTAGCAGCACTCCCTCATACGAGCTATTGTAAAGGGTGTCACTCTGTATTATAAATGAAACGGCGCGTCTCCTGACCTAAGTGCGCATCTTGGCCTCTTCTGGTAAAAATCTATATTTCAAGTAGTCGACAAATGGCCTTCTCCAGTCGTTTTCTTCTGTGATTTCGAAGCAACAGATGGGATTCACCCTCGATTCGTCGCTTCGCCGCAGGGTAGTTGGCAAGATCCTTCTTTCTTCGATTGTTACTTGAAGTGGGCTGCCTCCGGGATTAGCCAGAGCAGCGGCCAGGCTGGCCAACCCGTCGGCCTGTATATTCTCTTGCCTTGGTATATGTGAGATGCTACCATTGCGAAACTGGTCAAACAACGATTGCGCTTGGTGGCAGAAGGGCGACAACTCGGGTTTGCGAACCTCATATTCTGTTGTTAGCTGTCTGATGACCAACCTGAAGTCACCGTAGATCTGTATTGCCTTGATACGCATCTCGAGGGTGAGCTGTAGTCCGATAATGAGGGCTTGGTATTCTGCTTCGTTGTTGGTACAGGCTGGCACCATCGTAAATGAATAGGGCAGCAGATCTCCCTACGGGCTAATAAATATAACTCCTGCTCTTGCCCCTGTGGACCTAGAGGCTCCATCGAAGTACATTTGCCAGAGTCGAGATTCTTCAGTTATCATAACCTGGTCGTCTGGGAGATCGCATTCCATTTCTTCATTGCTTGGGACGGGGTGGGCAGCGAGAAAATCTGCAATCGCTTGTCCTCTAACGGCTCGGGCCGGGACGTAAGTGATATCGAATTCCGAGAGGAGAAGGGTCCATTTCACTAAGCGTCCAGACAGCATAGGCCGATTCATGAGGAATTTGATCGGGTCGGCCTTGGATATCAACGTTATTTGGTGCGAGAGGCAATAATGTTTGAGTTTCTTCACGGCGAAGATGAGGGCCAGACATATCTTCTCAATCACTGAGTATTTAAACTCGGCCCCTACTAACGTGCGGCTCAAATAATACAGTGCGTTTTCCTTGCCTTCTTCATTTTTCTGTGCCAGGAGCGACCCTAGCGAGTTATCACCCACTACAATGTATAGGATCAGCGGTTTGCCCTTGATTGGGGCGGCAAGGGCTGGCGAATTTCTGAGCATCCTTTTTAATTAATCGAAAGCTTTCTGACAGGCAGCATCCCATTCAAACTTGACATCTTTCTTGTTGAGACGGGAGAACGGCTGACAACGACCAGCTAGGTTCGAAATGAATCTTCTCAGATATGCTACGCGACCCTGGAAGCTCTTCAGCTGCTTTAGGTTCTTCGGAGGCGACATTTCTATGATGGCCTTAATTTTTACGGGATCGATTTCTATGCCCCTGTGTCTGACCACGAAGCCCAAGACTTTGCCGGATGCAACTTCGAACGCGCATTTTAGTGGATTCATACGGAGACTCTTCTTACGCAACCGTTGGAACACTTGCCTTAGGTGCTCCCTGTGCTGCTCATGATCGGTCGACCTTACGACTAAATCGTCTATATAGTATTCAACGTGTTTATGCATCATGTCCTGGAATATGACGTGCATTGCGCGCTGGTATGTTGCCCCTGCGTTCTTTAATCTGAAGGGCATTACGCGATAGCAGTAGATGCCGAGGGTGATGCGAAAAGCCGTGGCTTCTTCATCTTCTAGGGCCATACGAATTTGATTGTATCCCGAATACCCGTCCATGAAAGACATCACTGCATACCCTGTCATGCTATCAATCAACAGCTCAGGAATTGGGAGGGGAAAATCGTCTTTAGGACAGGCTTCATTTAGGTTTCGAAAATCAACACATATTCGGATTTGTCCGCTCTTCTTCTTGACCAGCACGATGTTTGAGATCCATTGGGGGTACTTCACCTCTCGAACGAACCGGCCTGAATTAGTCTCTTGACTTCTTCCTCAATCTTGGGTATAATGTCCGGATGAAATCGTCGTTGCGGTTGTTTCACTGGCTTCTTTTCCTTCATGATACTTAGCTTGTGCATGGCGATTGTTGGGCTGAGCCCGGGCATTTCTGAATATGTCCAGGCAAAGATATCTTTATTCTCCTTTAATAGCTGCAGGTATCTCTCCTTCTCACCTTCCGGGACGTTTCTGCTCAAGTATGTATTCCTAGGTTCTTCGGGGGTGCCCAGGTTTATCTCCTCGAGTTCGTCGATAGTCGGTTGTCCACCATCTTCTAGTTGCACGGGTGAGACACTTGGCTGGACAATATCGATAGGCTCCTGCAACTGGGTCTCTTCTGCCGGGCCGATGGTTACCATGTTTACACTTGCCCTAGCCCCTAGGCCTTCTCCGTTTCGGTATACTCGCTTATGTTCTTCAAATGGAGCTAGTAACCTCTTCTCTGTGTCTATCCTTCGGCCGGAGAATCCCATATTCTTCATGATCTTTCGGCTGGCTCTACTATATCTCCTCTTCTATCGGTCGAAGCTGGGCGAGTCTCCTTCCCTCCTCTCTTTCTTCTGATGGTGCTGGTTGGATTGGCTCTGAGTGAAACTTGATGTCTTTCTGAGTGACGTCTCTCGACGGCACGATAAATTGGCTCGGAGCTTTTGGAAATGGTTTGGTTCTTCCTATCTTGGGTACCGGCACATTGAAGCTGGACTTGAGCACGCTCATGTCTTGATCTGAGATCAGTTTTAACACAGACTACCCTGGCTGACGCAGATGTTGCGGTATCACATAGAACTTCTTCGTAATTGGCTGAGAGTGACTTTCTAGCGGATGTCGGGATCTCCCCTGGGTGACAGTTTGAGGCTCACTTCTCTGCGCGAACTTCTCTATTCGAGTTTTTGCCCTGTTATAGGCAAAATGATGGAGATCAACTTAGTTGCTAAGTTGATTACGCGGACGCCCATTCGACTCTCGAGATCATCTGATTGAGAGTCGCAGATCGAGTAAATACGGAAGTGCCCATTTGACTCCTGAGATTATCTGCTCGAGAGTCGCAGATTGTATAGGTACGGGGCGCTCATTCGACTCTCGAGATCAAATGCTCAAGAGTCGCCTTTATCCGACTATCGAGAACGTCTGTTCGAGACTCGTATATTCTGAAGAGACTCCGATCTCGCGAGCACCTTTATTGAAGATACTCCGATCTCGCGAGCACCCTTATCCGACTATCGAGAACGTCTGTTCGAGGCTCTCTTCCTATCTTCCTCTTTCCTCAGTTTCGCTCTCATCCCAGGTTCTGATGCACACTCGAGGCTCGTATATTAGGAAAACAATGCCCGACAACCAAAGCTTCGAGAAGTTGTGTTTTTCCCGCGAGCAGACCTTCTCACAAGTCGTTGAAAGGTGTTATATCTAAATGAGCAAGCATTTGGATTCGCGACCAGCTTCCAACATGCGAACATCTTTCTCTGTGGCGACACCCCTTAGCTTTCAGTACCAGCAGCCCGTATAGGCCGATTTTGGGCTTATCTTCTCTTATGGTTCCGAATCTCAAGGGATTGCTATCAAGGAACGTGATTGTCAAGACAAGTCATTGGGTTAGATCTCTTCTCTAAGGATAAGGATCTTATCCCACGAAATCAGCGGATCTCGGTATCGTACACGAAATCAGCGGGATCTCGATATCTTATGTAATAGATTGGACCCTTCCAGATCTATATAAGGAGAAGACTCCGTTAAGATACAGGTACACAATATTCAATCTCTAGCCTCGGTTTGCCTGGTTATTCTCTTGCTCTGCCTGACTTAAGCATCGGAGGGCTAACAGCTGGACACTAGCCACCCTTAGTTGCTTTCTGCCTTCTTACAGGTCCGGTGGAGGAAATCTCTGTTGGAGAGAAGGTGAACGACCGGAGGATCCTGTTACAAAATCTGACGTTAACAGTTTGGCACCGTTTGTGGGATACGACTTGATCGTCAAAATCAATCGTTCTAACCACCGATCAAAATCCTTCTACTATGCCTCCAAAAAAGGCGGTTCATCCTTCGACTTCAAGGCAGGCACCACCTCCGCCCAATGAGACGGAATCCATACCTGCTCTTCCACCCACTTCGACGAATATCCCTCAAGAAGCCCCAAATATGCCATCAGCAAACCCATTATTGGAGGCTTCTGGAAATCAAGACGATATCCTGCGTTTCCTCGGAAATACTCTTCTAACTCTAAATGCCGGAGTTCAGGCCCTGTCGAATCGGCTTGATCAGCATTTCCCTGAACCGCAGAGACAACCCTCCGAAGGGTTACCACCGCAACCCATACCAGTGGCTTCTAGACATTCTATGGACGAACCACAGGTCCCACCACTTGGCAACCATCTCCCTGTGCCGTCCCCACATTCTATACATTCTAGTTCGTCTCGACAACCTCAACCTCAGGGCTCCACCGCCGAAACATCAGGCTATACCTTACCATGGGAAGGAGATCTCAAAAGAATCCATGATCGTTTTGACGTCATGGAACAACAGTATCAGGAAAATCGGCCATCTGCCATCATGACGGCGATACATCAATCCGAGTCCCCCTTTACCAGCGAGGTTATGGGGGCACCGTTACCCAGAAAGTATCGAACGCCTGTTATCACCCCGTATACAGGTATTGGTGATCCTCTTGAACACCTAGAAACATACAGGTCTCTCATGGAGTTGGAGGGACATGGCTCAGAAATCATGTGTAGGGCTTTTTCCCTAACATTGAAGGAAGCAGCTCGTACATGGTTCCGGGGGTTGAAGCCCCGTTCCATCAGCTCCTTTTTCCAGTTATCGGAGATATTCCTTTCTCAATTCATGGGAAGCATTCGCATTAAGAAGCCAGCCTCCCATCTGATGGATCTGAAACAGCAGCATGGGGAGACAATAAAGGAGTTCACAGTACGATTCACTGCCGAAGCCGTTCAAACTTGAGGGTTATACTGAAGAAAAAGGTCTTACAGCCCTCATAGCCGGAATAACGAGCGAGAAATTCAGGTCTGCTTTAGATAAGAGCCCTCCAAAAACTATGGCAGAATTCCAAACCAAAGCTCAGAAATATATCAATGCAGAAGAAGTCGCATTGACACGCCATGGAGTACAGGGTAAGAAGCGTAAGCCAGAGGGAACCTCTACTACAGATAAAAAATATCGTCGTGATCAGCGCGAACGTTCCCCCAAGAAACCTTATTCTGGTAAATATCATAACTACACTCCTCTTAATCGGTCTCATGAAAAGGTTCTAATGGAGATTAAACACAAGCCATATGTGAAGTGGCCTGCAAAGATCAAATCCGATCCTGAGAAGAGAGACAAGAGCAAGTTCTGTTACTTCCACAAAGATCACGGGCATAGAACCCAAGATTACATCTCTCTACGAGATCACATTGAAGCCCTTATTCGAAAAGGTCATCTTCAGGATTATGTCGCTCGTAAAAATCGATCACCAGAAAGGGCGAAAGCCTCACCACGCCAAAAGGAACCGCCTCATCATCATACTGCCCAAGAGAATGCTGAGCCTACTGGAGAAATTCGCACCATCGTCGGAGGACCAGCTTGTGGGGGTGATTCTCAAGCTTCAAGGAAAGCATACACTCGGAAGGCGTCTAAAGAACCCTAGCATATATTGGCTGGAACAAACGCCCAGCTCGTCAAAAGCCAGCCATCCTCCAATTTCTTTCACCCTCGAAGATGCAGCGGGAATCCACTTCCCTCACGAAGATTCCATCGTAGTTACATTAAAGGTATCAAATTATCTGACTCATCGAATTATGGTGGATACAGGTAGCTCAGCCGATATTCTATACTTGGAGGCTTTCAACAAAATAGCACTTGCCAGAAGCCTACTCAAGCCAGTTTTGACCCCCCTCGTCGGCTTCGGAGGTGAGGTAGTAACACCTGAATGAAGCATTGATCTCCTAGTTACTTTTGGAGAAAATCCAACGAAGACTACCGTCTTCATAAACTTCCTCGTGGTGGATCGAAAATCAACGTATAACGCCATTTTGGGGCGACCGTCTCTTACGAAGGTTGGGGCAGCCTTGCACCCTTCATATCTGTGTGTCAAATTTCCTACCCCAAATATTATCGGGGTTGTGCGAGGAAGTCAACAGGAGGCACGGTCTTGCTATCAGATAGCCCTACAAGATCGAAAGAAGGCTCAGGCGACACCCGTTATGGAGATAGCACAAGATTCGCCCAACTTTTCCACCAACACCTCGCTGGATCCGAGAGAGAACGTTCTCCAATCAGGAACTCCTAGGGAAGAAACAGTGGCGATTCACCTAACCAAAGACGACCCGTCTAGGGTCGTGTACATTGGGTCTTCTTTAACCAATGTCCATTGTGAAGATTTGGTTCGTTTTCTCACCGAATACCAGGATGTGTTTGCTTGGTCTCATAAAGATATGCTAGGCATCGACCCCAATGTCATCGTACATCGTCTCAATATCGACCCGAAGCATAAACTCGTGCACCAGTGTCGACGTGCCTTCACTGCAGAAAGGCAAATGGCGATCAAAGCTGAAGTGGAGAAGCTACTCACGGTCAATTTCATAAAAGAAGTTGACTACCCAGAGTGGGTCGCAAACGTAGTTCTCGTCCGAAAAGCTAATGGCAAATGGAGAATGTGCATCGACTATTCAGATTTGAACAAAGCATGTCCCAAAGATAGCTTCCCAACACAGCGGATCAACCAGTTGGTCGATTCAACAGCTGGTCACGCTCTGCTTAGTTTTATGGATGCTTATTCTGGTTACAATCAGATCAAAATGCATCCACCTGATAGCCAGCATACCGCCTTCATCACAAATCGGGGACTATATTGCTACCAGGTAATGCCATTTGGTCTTAAAAATGCAGGGGCCACCTATCAGCGCCTCGTCAACAAAATATTCGCTGCCCAAATCGGCAGAAATATGGAAGTTTACGTCGATGACATGCTCGTGAAAAGCATCAGTGGAAGATGATCATCTCCCTGATCTTCGAGAAGCATTCGATCTGATGAGGAAATATCAGATGAAGTTGAATCCAGAAAAGTGTGCATTCGGGGTATCTGCTGGAAAGTTCCTCGGATTCATGGTCGTTCAGCGAGGAATTAAGGCAAATCCTGAAAAGATAAAAGCATTGGTAGAGATGAAATCCCCCACTTTTTTGAAGGACGTCCAGCGTCTGGCTGGTCGCATCGCATCGTTGAATAGGTTCATCTCGCGAGCATGACAAGTGCTTACCATTCTTTAAACTCCTCCGTGCAACGGCCAAGTCTGATTGGAAATGGACACCACAGTGTGAAGAAGCCTTTCAGCAACTGAAGCAATACATGAGCACCCCTCCCATTTTATCAAAACCTATAGCACATGAGCAACTCATTCTCTATCTTTCTGTGTCCACTACGGCCGTTAGCGCCGCTTTGATAAGAGAAGATTCTGGGGTGCAAAGGCCCGTTTATTATGTCAGTCGAGCAATGGTTGATGCAGAAACTAGGTATTCTGATATGGAGAAGCTGGCCCTAGCCTTAGTCACGGCAGCTCGAAAACTGCGACCATACTTTCAAGCTCACGCTATTCTAGTACCAACGAATCATCCACTACGGCAAGTCCTCCAAAAACCTGAGGCTTTCGGACGCTTAACTAAATGGGCGGTCGAGATCAGCGAGCACGATATCTCATTCTGTCCTAGGACCGCAGTCAAGGGCCAGGCCGTGGCTGACTTCATCGCCGAATTCACATACTCCTTCGATGATAATACCATGACCAGTGACCAGCCTCCTTGGTCACTCTTCGTGGACGGGTCGTCGCGAGCCACTGGCAGCGGAGCGGGCCTGATTTTAGTGGCTCCCGACGGGTCGCATTTCCAGTATGCTCCGCGTTTCGATTCTCGCGTCTCAAATAATGAAGCAGAATATGAGGCCCTGATCGTTGGTCTCGAACTGGCCATTGTCCTCGCAATTCAGAATCTGTTAATTCATAGCGACTCCCAGCTCATTGTCAACCAAGTTCTTGGTGAATTCGTGGCCAAAGAAGAAAGGATGGCCTTATACAAGTCTCGTGTCCTCATCCTGCTCGCAAAACTGAAGACTTATGAAATAATTCATATTCCTCGCGAGAAGAACCAACTTGCCGATTCCCTGGCGAAGCTCGCCTCTGCATCAGAATCTGAGTTATCACATTCGATCCCCATCGAGCATCGTCAGAACCTGAGTATTGACCAAGCGACTCTTGAGCGAGTAATATCGGTACAATCATCTCCATGCTGGATGGATCCAATCATCCTTTATCTCAGAGACGGATACCTACCAGAGGACAAGAAAGCTGCAAGACAAATTTGTCTTCGAGCTACCAGGTATATCTTGCAAGACGGAATATTGCTACGTAAAAGCTTTTCCTTGCCTTATTTAAGGTGTCTTCATCCAGAAGAAGCACTTCGTGTTCTAGACGAAGTACACCAGGGGGCATGTGGTAATCACCCCAGGGGGCGATCCCTAGCATATAAGGCGATGCGGCAAGGATATTATTGGCCCACTATGAAAGCAAATGCAATTGAATTTTCTAAAAAATGTGACAAGTGCCAACGATATTCACCTATACCTCATGTACCATCCGAACGGATGACTCCAGTTGATAGCCCTTAGCCTTTTGCTCAGTGGGGGGTCGATATTATTGGGCCCTTGCCCATGGGAAAGGGACAAAATAAGTTCACAATTGTGGCGGTAGATTACTTCACCAAATGGGCCGAGGCAGAACCATTAGCCAAGATTACTGAGAAACAAACTACTAAGTTCATATGGAGAAATATCATATGCCGTTTCGGACTTCCTCACACTATAATTACCGACAACGGAACGCAGTTCGACAACGTAGCCTTTGATGAATTTTGTGAAAAATGGAAGATACATAATCTCCGCACTTCTCCATATCATCCTCAGGCGAATGGGCAGTTCAAGGCAGTGAATAAGATCATCAAGCACCACTTAAAGACCAAGCTAGGTGAATGTAAAGGTGTGTGGCCAGAACTTCTGCCAGAAGTACTATGGGCATATAGAACCACGGCTTGTACATCAACAGGTGAAACCCCTTTCTCCTTAGCATTTGGTGTCGACGCAGTAGTACCGGTGGAAATTCAAGTGCCCTCATATCGGATCGAGCAGTATGATCCCGCGAGTAATCAGGAAGACCTTCGACTTCATCTCGATCTCTTGGAAGAACGAAGAAATGCCTCCCAAGTACGAGTGGCAGCATATCAACAACGTATTGCTCGTTATCGAAATGCTAAGATTCGACCTAGATCCTTCCAGCCCGGAGATTTGGTCCTGAGGCAAAAACTCGGAGTTCCGGCTCGTTCGCTGGATCCAAATTGGGAAGGCCCTTATCGGGTTATTAAGATTGTGCGACCCGGTACTTATTACCTCGAAGACATGCAGGGAAGACCCGTACGTCGCCCTTGGCACGTAGAGCATTTGCTACAATACTATCCCTAGATTCGATGTAGTTCATGATATTTCGTGAATAAAGTAAAAAGATATCTTTTGGTCGTTACTCCATTAACTTGGACCTGAATAGCCCCGAAGAAGATGCATACGATCTCTTGACCAATTGCCTACCTTTGGTAGGGTTAAATTCACCCAGGATGGTCGCATTTCCATTTTATGGATCGAAAACAACATTGCAGAAGAGCTTGTTTGTATTCTCGACCATCCTTCTACCCTTGGTAAATTTTGAGTCTCAATCGATAGATCAGTCTATCTCCACGAGGTTATGGTCATCACGACCCCCCGGATTGAGCACAACTCATTCTCAATCGATAGATCAGTCTATCTCCATGAGGGTATGGTCATCACGACCCCCCGGATTGAGCACAACTCATTCTCAATCGATAGATCAGTCTATCTCCACGAGGGTATGGTCATCATGACCCCCCGGATTGAGCACAACTCTTTCTCAATCGATAGTCTATCTCCACGAGGGCATGGTCACTACGACCCCTCGGGTTGAGCATAATTCATTGAAACAAGAAGGCATTCATTGCATGAAAGGAAAAGAGTAAACAAAAACAACACTACTTCCAAAAAATAACTTTTCATTAATATCGAAGGTTTACAAGTATCAGCTCGCAAGTACAGGAGAAAGGAAAATAAAAATGAAAATCAATCTCTCGGAGGAGGAGCCGTGCTCTCGACTTCAGGGCCCATTTCTGGAGCCCCTCCAGCCTGCGTGGCTTCGGTCACCTCGTTCTCAGCAGCAGCTTGCTCCTCTGCAGCTATGATGGTCGCGACTCGCCCAAATTCCCCCATATCGAAGGATGGGGACATTCGTTGTACTACTCTTAGCGCAAAGTCGCGACTAGCATCATATGACTCATATCTTTCATCGTCATATAGCTGCGAAGTCCGGAACTCGAAAATTGCCCGAGGTCCTTCCTCCGAGAGCATTTTTACAAGGGCGACTTTCTCCTCGTCCCAGTGGATCGAGTCGTCCTTGAGCTGTGCAAGAGCGGAGCGCTCCTTCTCCAAGTTATCATTGGCTTCTTTGAGCTGCGACCTGGCCTCCGCTAGCCGCTCCTCCAACGAGATCTTGTCTTGGCAAAAGATCTCCCTCTCTCTCTCCGCTTTCTCCTTCAAACCCGTGAGCTTCGCGAAGTTAGAGTCCAAGGCCTAATACCTGTCGGTCAGGACTTGGACTTTCTCGATGAGGATCTTCTTCTCCTCATCTCTCTTCGAGATCACTACTTCACGGGCCTTGAGCAGTTGATCCCGACCCTGGACCGCCTTCTCCAAGGCGATCCTCTTCCCTTCTGCCTCATCGATCATGCGACGAGCAGCGACGATATCTCGCTTCGTCCGCAAGATGAGGTCCAAGCCCTGCAAAATGAAAAAGAAAAAAACTTGAGAAAAAAACATTTGAGAGCCCCAAAAAAATGAAGTTAAAACTAAATCTCCAAGGTTTTACCTGCACCATTCTTACCCCCGCCTCAAGGAAGAGGTTCTCAAGGCTTGGCTCGGGAAGAGAGCCAAAGGTTTCAGGGGAAACATTCTCGAACAAAAATTTACATATTGGATGGAGGTGGCGAGGAATAGAACATGTCCCACTTCCAGATGGTTGGGCAACGACCAACCCAGCTGACTCGCGAGACGGAGCCATCGACTCGCGAGCAGGTCCCTGCTCGGCAGCAGGGATCAGCTCGTGAGCAGGAGCTGTCTCGCGAGGCTCTATTTGCTCGAGAGCCTCTTCAGCTGGGGGGCAGCTGGACCCAGCCCCATCCGGGGAGTTGTCAGTAATTTTAATCATTGGCGGTCCAGGTGCGACCACCATTGAGGGAATATTGGGCACTGCCGGTACCCCAGCCGTGCTCGCAAGAGGGGCAGGCTGATCGCTACCCTTGCAGGTGGATGGCTGAGAAGGTTCGGCAGTCTTTTTCTGCCTTTTTGAGTTTGTGCCTTTTAATCGAGGCAACAGACCCCTCTTTTCTCCCGCCTTTGTCATTGCGACTTCTTCGCTGGATATTAATCCCGCTGCTGCGAGTCGCGAGGGAGACAAGCAAGCCTCGATGTGCCTATCACCAACAGGCACCTTGTACACCTTGACTATCTTCTCGTTGATCCCCCCCTTCAAATTTGGTTTTCTCAAGGCCGGGATACCTGCGAGTATAAACAGAGGTCAAAGAATGAAATGAAACCCTAAAATCTTTAACTGGAGAAAACCGTACAATGTGGGACTGTGCCTACCTTCACAGAAAAAACGGGTAACTCCTGGACCCCTGGAGGAAGCAGACTCCCAGTTCCCGGAAGCATAGAACCACCGTTTCCTCTAGCCGGGATAGTTCGAGGAGGGTTTCCCCAGCACGAAGTTATCCCGGTGCCAGTAGCACAGGTAGTACCAGCCTTCGCTGGAGGGTGCTTTCTTCAGATGGAACATACGGAGGAACTCCTCCGCCGTGAGCTCCCCGTTGCCGGCCTGAGCCCAGAGGGCAAAGGAGCCCAGAACTACCCTCCATCCGTTCACGATGAGTTGCCCAGGGGCAATCTTGTAACATCGGAGAATGTCGCGTATGAAGGGATGGAGGGGGAGGCGTACCCCCAGGATGAGTTAGTACTCATAAAAAGCTACGCATCCTAGGGGAGGGGAGTCTGGTGTCTCTCCATCTCCGGGCAATTGGAGAATGACTGAGTCGGGGATCAGATGTCTCTCCCGTAACTCAGCTAGCCGGTCCTCCGATAAAACAGAAAGATATCCGGATGCTGTGTATCTCCCTGCCGAAACCCTCGCACTGTTAGAAGCAGAGGATTCCGGAGTGGCATCATCTAGAGGAACGGTGGTTCGTCAGAGTTCCCAGCCATGAGAAGATTAAAAGAAGAAAAAGAGAAAAAAGGAAATATACCAAGTACAGAAAAAGAGAGGAAGGAGGAACACCAAAGGAAGAAGATGGAGAGGGAAATGACGGGAGAATTCTTTCCTTCGAAAAAACTTCTGTAGAAAACCAGAGAAATGGCGGACTCCGTATATTTATAGGCAATCATCCGCCACATCTGGTGACACGCGGCAGCCCCCCCTTTGGCGCGGCAATCGAGCAGGCACGCCCATTAACTCTCCGGACACGTGGCGAGCATCTCTTCACTTTCTGTCTGCGGAAAGGCTGCGAAAAGCTGGCGCTCATTAATTCCAGCCCATCATGTATGGTTCCGTTCTCGATGAAGATAGCGGGCGGTTACGTGTGATAGTAAGCTAAGTCCTTCCCTTAAGAATTCTTGGAGGCAAGGACTTGGGGGGCATCTGTTATAGGCAAAATGATGGAGATCAACTTAGTTGCTAAGTTGATTACGCGGACGCCCATTCGACTCTCGAGATCATCTGATCGAGAGTCGCAGATCGAGTAAATACGGAAGTGCCCATTTGACTCCCGAGATTATCTGCTCGAGAGTCGCAGATTGGATAGGTACGGGGCGCTCATTCGACTCTCGAGATCAAATGCTCAAGAGTCGCCTTTATCTGACTATCGAGAACGTCTGTTCGAGACTCGCATATTCTGAAGATACTCCGATCTCGCGAGCACCTTTATTGAAGATACTCCGATCTCGCGAGCACCCTTATCCGACTATCGAGAACGTCTGTTCGAGGCTCTCTTCCTATCTTCCTCTTTCCTCAGTTTCGCTCTCATCCCAGGTTCTGATGCACACTCGAGGCTCGTATATTAGGAAAACGATGCCCGACAACCAAAGCTTCGAGAAGTTGTGTTTTTCCCGCGAGCAGACCTTCTCACAAGTCGTTGAAAGGTGTTATATCTAAATGAGCGAGCATTTGGATTCGCGACCATCTTCCAACATGCGAACATCTTTCTCTGTGGCGACACCCTTAGCCTTCAGTACCAGCAGCCCGTATAGGCCGATTTTGGGCTTATCTTCTCTTATGGTTCCGAATCTCAAGGGATTGCTATCAAGGAACGTGATTGTCAAGACAAGTCATTGGGTTAGATCTCTTCTCTAAGGATAAGGATCTTATCCCACGAAATCAGCGGATCTCGGTATTGTACACGAAATCAGCGGGATCTCGATATCTTACGTAACAGATTGGACCCTTCCAGATCTATATAAGGAGAAGACTCCGTTAAGATACAGGTACACAATATTCAATCTCTAGCCTCGGTTTGCCTGGTTATTCTCTTGCTCTGCCTGACTTAAGCATCGGAGGGCTAACGGCTGGACACCAGCCACCCTTAGTTGCTTTCTGCCTTCTTACAGGTCTGGTGGAGGAAATCTCTGTTGGAGAGAAGGTGAACGACCGGAGGATCCTGTTACAAAATCTGACGTTAACATGCCCCTTACCCCTTCTTTGATACCTCGGTCCTTTCGCTGGTTTCACTGTCGTCGGCCGAGTTGTAGTACTTTGCATCGGATAAAAATGACTCGGCTGTTTTGTATGGTTTTGGATCCGCCGCTACCCTGTGTTGGATCCCGTCTCTGCTATATTTAAAACACTGGTGATATGTCGAGGGGATTATGCGATTTTGATGGAGCCAAGGCTTTCCTAGAAGGAGGTTGTATGCTGTCACTGCATCGATTACTTGACATGTTACCTTCGCAGTTAGTTCTTCGATCTCTAACATTACCGTGATTGATCCGAGCGTACGCTGACTGTCTTGATTGAAACCTTGAATCATCATAAAACTCAGGCGTAACGTCGATTGCTTGTAACCTAGCCCCTGCAATGTTTTCAAGGGCATGATATTTACAGCCGACCTATTGTCCAGCATGCATCTCTTGATCTCGGTATCCCTGATTATTCCTGTGATCATTAACGGGCGATTGTGGTCCATTGATTCTATCGTGCGATCTTCTTCTGAGAAAGTGATGGTCGAAGGATGGTTGACAGGCATGACTTGTGACACCGGCATATACCCTTCCCAAAATTTATCTGAATTTTTCATTTCTTCTTCTATCTCTATTATCGTGACCTCCCTGACTTCATTGTTAAGTAAGGCGTTGATTAACATTTCCCTGTACACTTTTGAGAGGCATAGAGCATCGTATATGCTCAGGCGGGCGGGAACCTTTCGTAGGTGCGACACAATGTCGTATGCCACTGGCTTAGGGTTTGGCTGACTGGTCGTAGCTTCAACGACCTTTTCTTTTGACTTTTGCATGCAAGGTCTTTCCTGTGATCTGTCAGGGGTACCGTCTTCTGGCATCGGGTTGTCTGGTCTTGGGAGAGTACGGTCAGGCATTTGCTTTCCTGACCGTAGGATGACTACGTCAACTTCCCTCTCTACTACTTGTGGGGTTTCTTCAGGTGATGCCTGTTTGGCGAACGACACCATTCCGCAGCGGGCCATGCTTGTCATGAGTCGTTCCTGCCCCTGCGACCTCTCTCCTCTGCCTCTTCCTCTGTTCTTCTTTTGCTTCACGAGTCTTTGTCTGTTCTCAAGTCTTTTCTTGCTACTGACTGGAGTCTATGGTTCCTTCGGTTTAGGGAACGAGGTTGATCGGCTGGTTTCACCTTTTATCGGGACTGTTGAAATTGCCCCGGCTGCCTCCTTCACTGTCTCAGGTATCTTCATGCTGATGACCCCTTAATTGATCAATCGTTGTATTCTTCCCTTTAAGGAGAAGCAATCTTCTGTTTGATGGCTGATGCACCGGTGATATTTGCAGTATTTAGGGTCGTTCGTTCGTCTAACCTCGTGCGGACGAATTGGCTTTGGCAGGCGTATCAAGCCCTCTTCGATCAACTGTTCCATGATCAGAACCAAATCGGCCATGTCGAATGTGTATGGGCCGTTCGCCTTCTTTCTTTCAGCTATAGATACACGTTTGGGTACATAGGGCTTTTTACTCTTGTCTTGTATATCTGCCGCCTTCATCTCTGTCCCATGATTGGTAGCGGGACGCTTTCGGTCTTTTTGGTCCCTGCTTCTGTCGACCTGGTGAGTCTCCACCACTCTTCATGTCTCTTTTTTCTGTCTCTCGGGCTTGAAGCTTACTCGAGACGCTGCTTCCTCTACCAAGTGTGCTTTCGTTGCCAGTTCGCGAAAGGAGTTGAAGGTATTGCCTGACAAGCCATACGAGATCATCGGGTCTAGGGCCCTTAGACGCATCTTCATCTGTTCGCCTTCGCTGGGTAATTCTCGACACTGAGCTGCTGTGGTTCCCCATCGGTCGATGAACTTTTCAACTGGCTCACCATTTCTCTGTCTGACCATTGTAAGATCCGTTAACGAGATCTCTCTCTCTCTCTCTGTTGCGAAGAATTTTGAGATGAAGGCATCTTGCATCTGCTCCCATGTTCTCACAAAGCCGGCTGGTAGCGACATGTACCATTGAAAGGCTTTCCCTGTTAGGGTAGAACCAAATAGCCGCATGTAATACTGCGGGACTGCAGACCAGTTTCCCAATGTGGTCAACAAGTGGGTGATGTGCTCCTCTGGCGACCCTCTGCCGTCGAACTTTTCGAAGTCCGGGCATCTAAAGTTGGCCGGAAATGGTACCTCCTCTACTTCTGGCGGGTATGGGACCCGATATTTGTAGCTACCTTTCCTCTCTTTCTCCTTTTCCTTCTGCATCATATGGGCTATTGTTTGGGATAACTCTTCTCGTGATACTTGAGATGTGGAAAGCGGCGCGCGTCCGACTGGCATGACTCTGGGTTGGATGGGTGGCTCTGGCTCAACCGGACCTTCTGCTGCACCTTGAGATTCCTCCGCCGACTGACGGGTGGGTGGCGCGGCACTTCTGGTGGCATTCTGCGCTATCAGAGTGGTCAAGGCCTCCTGGATAGCCTTCATTTGCTCATTTGTCTCGCTGTTAGCCACCATCAACCTGTCGATCTGATCTTGTAATGGAGGTAACTCTTCTGTCTCATAAGGTTCTTCTTCTGCCTCCGCGGCCACTTGGACTATTACTACTTGCGCCGACTGGATTTTTTGAACCGGGCTTTGTTTCTGTTCGCGGGTTGTCGCGGGCTTGGACTTTTCATTCACGAGCCCAGTGGTCCTTTGTGGGGTACAAGAGGTTTTGGGCAAGGGCCGGAATTTCTCTACCGTCATCGCAAGCATTGCGGGCTCAGCTGGCGCAACCCTTCTGTCGATAAGGGTCTTCTGCCCCTACTTTGGTTGCCACTGTTTTCGGATCGTGGGGCGAGGTTTTGTAATGTTTGCCTCCCTGTATGCTGCTAAGATGGCAGCTTTCTTCTGTTCCTTCTTCTGCCTTCGAGTCTCAATCGTCTGCCACTCTGATTTCGGATTTACAGTTGTGGTGAAATGGGGGAAGCTGAAGCCTCCGGTGACAAGGAAGGTGCATGAGTTGGTCATCGGGCCTGCCATTTCTTTTGTCTGTCCTGTTATCTTGCTAATTCTGTAGTGGCAGAAAATTATTAGAACAGTTCATAAGCGCGGCCGGGGACGTGAATCCATCGATCGCGGCACATAACTATTATGAATAAGCAAGGAGAAGACAAACATGCGTGTTTTTAGAAATTTTGAAAATCATTGATTTACCGTCTATTGCCTTAAAGATGAAGGGAGGAACGTTCCCGTTGAGAGTCGTCAGTTTTGCGCCCAAGGACGCCGAAACATTATGCCTCGCGATAGCTTTCCTATGTATACATTCATATCTGCAAATGATTGGTCTTAGAATGTTTCCATACCTAGATGCGAAACCAGAGATTCTGGGTTCGATCCCCAGCAGAGTCGCCAATTTGTTAGAATTAGAAAAATGCCCAAATGCAGTTTTTTGAAATGCGGTGTTTATTGTGTATTGTTGCTCTAAGGTTCTGGGTAATAGGAACATTCATAGGCAATCACAAGCATTCACAAAAGATATACACGAAGAGATATCGCAAGGCGAATTTTATTCCAGAGATTCTGAGATCTTTTACATTCCAGGCCGTGATCTGGCACGAGCCCTTAATTACATCGAATGATCGATGACCCTTGATTAGAAGGCAAAAGACTAGTCAGCAGGGACTATGGTCTTAGAGCTTGTGGTCGTAGAGACCTGTATTTGTTTTGCTAAGTATTGAACCACCTTTGTATTAGTCAGATGTCTATGTCCCATATTTTGGCCGGAGACCCAGGATGAGACTGTCAGGGTTTATTACTGAGATGGACGACTCTGGGCCCGCGCCTGTCAATATAGGGACAGGTGACCTCGGGAAGTCCATTCTGCAGTTGTGTGTACCTACGCAACCCAACCGGTGGATACCGTTTCAATGGGTAGGGCATCGACCGTCGTGTTGTGGCAGTCGAGAGCAATTGATTTGTAGAGAATCGAAACTCTTTGGCATGGTTTATCGTGGTAACCATGGCCTTGCTTGTCTAGCTTTTGACACAAATCAGATCATGCCTTTTCAGTAAATATAAACGACAGCATATTTACATAGCTCTGGATGTTGGTAGCTCCTTTCCAGGAAGTCACTTCGTTCATTGTGCGAATCGGGTCAAGCCTCGAAGACGCTCGGCTCTACTCATTTTAGGGTCCTTGAAACGTTCGTTCGACTATTCCATTGCGTCCGGAATGCTTGAAATATCCAAGATAGGCTCAAACGGACCTTGAAAACACTTAAAATTGAGCCCGGTGTGCCTGCAAACATGTTCTGCAATTGGCTAATTTTTTGGGTGCGTGGGACTTAATTTATGGGTGCGTGGGGGTCCACGCACCTATCAATTAAATTTCAAGTTCATGATGAATTTAGGGGTGCGTGGGTCTATATTCAGGATGCGTGGGTCCAATTTTACAAAATCTGATTTTTGCTGAATTTACGGACGCGTGGGACCGAATTGATGGACGCGTGGGGTACTTTTGGATGCATGGGGTCCTTTGACAGGTGCATGACGAAATTTATGGGATTCAGACCTGTATTGGTGTATCTATGGTCGGAAAGGGAATTCCGATGGTCGGAAAGGTGTTCCGGCGAGGATTCCGGCTAGGATTTTTGGGTTTCTGGCAGCGGCAGCTCTCTCTCTCTTTCTTAAATCTCTCTAATGAACGGGATGAGGGGGTATTTATAGGTGAAGTCGGCCAATGGGAGAGCGCCACGTGCCACGCATCTGTCAAATGTCCCCAACGCACCTGTTTATTGATGTGCGAATGCCCGAAAACATACTGGATCTTTCGGGTGCGTAGGGCTTAATTGACGGGTGCATGGGGCTTCACACACCTGAAATTCGATATTTTGACAATCTTTGTATTTTAAAGGTGCGTTGACTCATTTTCAAGGTACGTGGGATGTCTACAAGGCTCAGTAAATGAAAGAACAATGTGCTACTTTTAAGGGTGTGTTGGGTGCGTGGGGTGCCCGAATTTTCAGGGTGCGTGGACACGCAAATGTGGGCTCCACTGATTGGGTTTTGACTTTTGGAGGGTTTGTGGGGCCCGTTTCGTAGCGCAAACACTAGCACTGTTCACCCTAAGTAGTAATGAAGTTGCGGGTTCACTTCAGGGTAGTTCCGAACATGATGATCGGTGGGGCCCACTAGAGAACTTGGCCAAGTCAGGAAATCCTACATATTTCTGTTTTGCGTGCACCGGAAGGCATTTCTGCGTGATTTCTTCAGAGGTATATGGTTATTTTGCTCTTTTTAAGAGTTCCTACTATTTGGGACCCCAACACTTAGTTCAGTGAGTCTAGAGTCAGTTGAGCTTAATGAAGATGAAGACCGAAGACTCAAGTGGCCCTACTGCATCAAGGAAGAAGAAACAGGTAAAAGTGATGCCTTAGTGTGCCTTAACCTTGACCAAAACCATATTCCAAACCTCCTGATGACCTTGACCATATTAAGCATACATTTAGTCATCCATAGATTGGCCCTAGGTTTCCCAAAAGACCATATCTACCTTGGCCATAGTGTTTAGACAGAGAAAGAATGGGTCAGCAAACACATTTAGCTGAACCCAGGCCTATCCGACCGATCACGACCGGTTGGCTAGACTGGACCGACCGATCATGACCGGTCGGACTAGCTTCCAGTCCTTACAGCAAGATGTTGTGTACGCAGGGCATTGGGCCGACCGGTCTTGACCGGTCTGACAAACTCCCCATCAAGACAGCAACTTCTCTGTCTTGCCCAGCCTTTGGCTGATCGGTCGGGACAGGTTGGGACTAGCCATTTTCTGACCATTTTATGTCCGTTTGGACCTTTTTATAAATAGGCTTGGGGTGTTTGTTGAGGAAAGGTAAAGGGATTTTGTGAGGAGTGAAGCCACCATTGTTGGAGACCATTTGAGGCTCATTCCCAACCTATGTAAGACATCTTCCTTGTGCTTTAACACAAGATTGGAGTATTCCAAGCTCATGAAGAAGATGACCTTCATCCCCTTTTGATCTCTAGAGTTTGAATCTTCTTTGATAGTTATATCCTTATCCAAATCTCTAAGATGAGATCGTTGTAGGTGAGCAACTCTAGGCAACCCATTCCTATTAGTTGTAGAGTTCTCAAACCTACCTTCTTATTACCTTGGGCATCTCAAAGGCATCACAAGCAAGGTGATTGATCAAGTGTAGCTGAGGTATTGGCAACTGCTACAATCCGAAGATTGCACACCCAAGTGCAGATAGCGAAGTAATAAAATACTCGATAAGACCGAGGTCAATCCATAGGGATTGGGGTTAAGAACACTTAGAGGAATTAGTTTAGGTGTGAGAGATGAAGTCTGAATTATCCACGAGAGTGGAGCTAGTTGTGTGTGGTGAAAGATAAAAATAGAAAAGGGACTAAAGCATTAGGGATCCACCTTTGATTTATCCACAAGGTTTGATTCATTGGTCCAACTATAACTCAACTGGAATCGAATAAAGATTCATTCCAATCAGAAGATGAAACTGTTAAACCACTTACATATTTCATAAAAGATGGTGATCTGAACCGATTGATTTGACCATGAAACACTCGTTAGTTGACCGCAGGGAATTCCAAGCATCCACTGTGCCCGGAGTCAACAATGGATCAAGGAATTATACAGATCAACTACCTTGCCAAAAAGTCAATCGATAAGATCACAAATCATACGATCAAATGCATACTTACAAGATAGGAGGCTTTGATTGATCAATCCAACCGTTAAGATCGTAGGGAATCCAAAGCATCCAATGTGCCCGGAGTCTATAATGGATCAAGGGATTTTACAGATTGATGACTTTACCTGCACTAGCTCAATGACCATAGGGAATCCAAAGCATCTAACATGCCCGGAGTCGACGATGGATCAAGGGACTTTATCGATCATGAACTAGCTAATTGGTGTGCAAGGGATCCCAAGCATCCAACGTGCCCGGAGTCGACGATGGATCAAGGGGCTTACACAACAATAGCGTCCGCCGAGGTGGATAACCGAACCAATCAACCAAAGAGAACTCCAACATTCAAGCACAACTGTTGAACCAAAAGAACCAAAGCTTGCAAATTTCTTCAAAGGCTTCACCCCTAGTCTTAACTAGAGGTTTAACCAACCATGCTACAATGGAAGACTAAAACTTCTACAAAGGAAAAACTACACTACTCTACTTCTACAAAGGAAAAGAAGAAAAGAAGAGAAGACTTGGATTCTTGGGATGATGGAAATTAGAAGGAGAGGAGCTCCTTTTATAGCCTCATGAGAAGCTCCAAGCCTAAGTGGCACTCCAAGCCTAAACCAAATTTTTAATTAGGTTTGGGAATGGAGTTAGGCTTGGATGATGAGGTGGCACTTCCAAGCCAATAGTTTTACTTTTTAGGTTTGGGTTAGGACTTAGGCTTGGAGTGCCCAAAGCAAACTTTTCTTTTAGGTTTGGAACTCATGGATGGAAGAGGATGGAGAGAGCATTTGCTTGGCCCAAGGATGGAAGGTAACTAGGTGAGTTAACTGGGTACACATGAGTTAGAGTTGACTGGGTCCACATGGATAATCTGGACAATCCGAATCGTCCATTGCTGGTGAACGTTGGAGATGCGGCAGTGTTGGGGTCCCAAAAGTCAGGATCCTGAAAACAAGGGTTACAAGTGCACAATTTGCCCCATCACTGGATTTAGGGGCGGTGCATCAGAAAAATTCAACAAAATCACAACACACATCAGACTTAACCAAAAATGGAAAATCAAGCCAGTGGTGGGCCCCACCATTCATCATGATCAGAACCCTCCAAATTTGGGAGGGTTACTTCAGTCATGAAGAAATAGAGCCAGTGCATCAGCATCTATCGCAAAGCGGGCCCCATAAACCATCATTTTTGCAAGATAATCACAAATAAGTACGTCGGCGCATCAGAAAATTCATCGCCAACTCATCCGGCCCACCCAATGAGCAAAATGCAAGCCTTCAAAGTCCAATCCAACCCAACGAGATGAACAAAGTAACTTCTCAAAAAGAGGCCGCTAGTGCCTAGAATCATACTGATGTATCATCATTACATGTACTATCATAATATGACTCGGATTCAGGTCCGGAGTAAGCAGATGGGACTGGTTAACACGATAAACCATATAGAGAGGTTCTAAACTACTACACACAATTTGTTAAAAGACTGACACTTCAAGAACAGTCGATGCCCTACCCATCCAAACGGCATCCGCTGGTTGAGCTGCTCAGGTAAATACAACTGCAGATCGGTCTTCCCGCGGTCACCCATCACAAATGACAGGCGCAGGCCCAGAGTTGCACCCCTCGGTTAAAAGCCCTGACAGTCTCAGCCCAGGTCTCCGGTCAAAACATGAGACATAGACATCTAACTCATACAAAGATGGATCAGTCCATAACAAAACACAACAAATACAGGTCTCCGCGACCATACAAATACAGGTCTCCGCGACCATACAAACACAGGTCTCTACGACCACACAAATACAGGTCTCTACGACCATGAACTCTGAGACTGTAGTCCCTGCTGACTAGTCTTCTGCCTTTTAATCAAGGGTCATCGATCATTCGATGTAATTAAGGGCTCGTGCTAGATCACAACCTAGAATGTAAAAGATCTCAGGATCTCTAGAATAAAATTCGCCTTGCAATATCTCTTCTTGTGTACCTTTTGTGAATGCTTGTGATTGTCTATGAATGTCTCTATTATTCAGAAGCCCAGAACAACAAAACACCAGAAAACTGCGTCCGAGCATTTTTCTAGTTCTAACAAGCAGCTGTGATGAAGGTCCACTGGAATTGATGCTGCTGTCCTTCCATCTATTGGATGTTACTTGGATGGTGCAGATGAATGGTGAAACGGATGTGGATGAGCTCCACCGGTTTGCACTTGTGATGAACATTTAGAGAGTTGGTGACAAAGCGTTGCGATCAACGGATGGAATTGAAGTGGGAAGCAGCACATGTGTGGGTCCTGAAAGATGTCCAACTTTACTGGAAATGGACGGTCCACTTGCTGGCTGGTGGACGGCTGTGATGGATAGACGTGGATGGCTAATGGACGGATGGTCTTGATGAAGCTGGACTGAACTGCACGTGCAAGGTGGGGACCTAATGTGGATGGTGTAGATGCTGGTGCTTGTATGGACGGCTGCTGATTGAAGGTGGACTGGACGGCTGATGTTGCTGGCCGTTTGATGATGGACATCCAGCAGCTGGATGATCAGCAGCTGGGCGGGTGGAGTTGCAGCGCTACTGCTGCACATTGAGCTGCTACTGGATGAAGTAAGGTGATCCACCTGATGGACGGTTGGATATGGACGTTGGATTGCATGCTGATGCATCAGCACATTTGATGGATGGACGGTGTGACGTTGAAGCAGCTGGACGGTGCTGGCCTTGATGATGGACGGCTGTTGATGAATGCTGGAAGATGGAAATCAAGCCCCATCAGCTGCACGTGTGATGGATGAAATTGATGTCAACCCAGCTTCTGGCCTTAAACGGCTGGATTGAGAGGACGGTGGAGATCAGGCTGCACATGTGGATGGTGGGCTGCTGTTGGATGTTGGAGATGGACGATGGAGATCCACTGGACGGTCAGATGATGATTGGACGGCTGGATCCTGAGCAGTTGTTGGACGCTGGTTTCTGGTGAGTCCACTTGTTGGATGCTGCACACGTGTGATGTGGAACGTCTGATGGTGGATGATCCTTGCTGTGGCAGACGCTGGTGTCAGGTGGGGTCCACCTTGTTGATATGGCACGTGTACTGGGTTGGAAGAAGAGCAGCCTGGTGATTGACGTCTCTGCTTGGAAGATGGATGGATGGACCTGATGCCTGCTGACCGTTGATGAATAGGTCCACCTAGCTGGATGGAGGGCCCATTTGATGGATGGCGTGAAAGGATGATGTAGCTGCTCATTGGATGAACGGCTGCCACCTTGGACTGATGGTGGTGGAATCATGCTAAGATCTGTGTGGTCCACTGCTGATGAACGACTTCTTCCATCTCAACCGTATAGTATGATTTAGCCTTCAATCTTTACGCCTTGATTTCCTTCTGGGCCACAATCACGCTTGAGTTTGACTACTTTTGGGTCCTAAAGTGCCCCGATTGGCTTAGATCTTGCGCAACCTCTCCTGATCACCTAAAGACAGAAAATTCACCGAATGAGGGACAATTAATTGGAAAAACAATGACAATGCCCATTAAAACCAGGGTTAATGATACAATATTAGGTACTTATAGCGACGCAACTTCAATACGATCGGGGGAGCAAGGTAAGCAGATTGAAGCACGGGAGAGCGGAGATCAAGCAACCCGAACCGGCGCTGAACAAGGGGCTCATCCGATAAGTAAGCTTGTCCTTGTTGAGATTCCATCCACTCAATTCCCTGTGGGAGTTGAGTGTAGAGTTTGTTTGTCAAACTCGAACTAAGGACGTTAGCTGTTCCTTGGCTTGTTTGTCGGCCTAAAGACTAGGGGCTGTTTGGTGCTCCTTGGCTCGTTTGCCGGGCCTAAACAAAGTCTCCAAGGGAGAGCCTCCGACACGGGAGTGAACGTGCGTCGGGTTGAGAGTTAGCCTATGTCCAAAACTTCGTTTGGGGTGAGAGTTAGCCCTTTGTCTAAAATTTCGGTTATGGTTAAGAGGTGAACCGGGAAAACCTCCATGTAAAGGTTGAGAGGTGAACGTCATTTAAAACCTCCAATAGTGAATGCCGGTGTGCTCAAAGGAGTTGAGTACTTGAACCGGGAGTGGAGTAGACCCAAAGTCGAACCACTATACATGCTTGTGTTTGTGATTGAATGGAGCACATTAATATCTTAGCATTATGTGTTTAATTGTTTAATTATGAATACTTGATAGGAATGTATGCTAGGCACTAGCTAGGTACATCCACACACAAGATGTACTTTCACTAAGTAGTGTAGACTTGAGCTCATTGATCCATTCTCATAAGTCTACATAGGTTGCATAGATTAGGAGCTTGATTAGTAAATCATTTTATTATCTATGCATGCTTAGACTAGGTTGTTTATTGCTTAAACCATATGCTAGTGTTATGATTGGACCCATTTAGGCTTGGAAGACGAAGTGTTCTTGCTTACTTAGTTTGATTTGTTAAAATTGTGTAAGTAGGCGAAAAGAATTTCAAGAGGTCCTAATCACCCCTTGTAGGACTTATCCATAATTCTAGTTGCTCTTCAAGCTTCCGCACATACGAAGGTGTCGTGTTAAACTACCGACGTAATTTTAGTCATGGGGACTACAAACCTACTACTGCCCTGTACTCCTTCCCCTCAGGAGGTAGGGCCAGAAGGATCAGTATGCCAACCCTCATCGTTTTGCACAAATGTCATTATGGATCTGGAATTGGGCTCTGAGTCGGTGTCGGGTGCGATTTCTCCTATCTCATTCCTGATGAATTGCAACTCTTCGGGTTTATTTGGCTGAGGTGGGACCAGGACTGCGGTCCGGTCCATCGAGAGAAATTCCTATCCCTTGGTTGAGGCTCCTTTGGGCAACTCCATCAAACTCAATCTGCTCGCTTGATCATTAAAGGTGGAATCCAGCCCATCATCAAGATAGATAATCCTTGCATTGATAAACTGGATTGGTGTGCAGATGCAAGGATTGCCCTCTTCTTGACGATTTCGTCTTCTCTTAATACCTTTGTGCTTTGGTTTCTTAATTCTAGTAGGTCAATATCGCAGTCTTCTTCTATCCACATCTTCTTGAACCTCGATGATTCGGGAAATCCATAAAAGTAGAACTTTGGTAGGAAGTTCCCACATGAAGATCATAGTACTAGAGCGTACTCCAATTCCTCGGATCATACAGGTCTAGACCAACACACAACAATTATGAACTCAAGTAATTCCTCCAAACATCCATGAGTCATCATAAGACTAAGAAAAACTACTTTAGTACTTGAATTAAACTTTAAACCATTGTTCATAAACATGAAATCCAATCTTAAAACCAATAAAAATGAATTAAACAATCTAAGAAAACTATAAGGTTCACAATTAAGAGCTCAACACACCCCCCAACCAGCATTTTGCTAGTCCCGAGCAAAACATGCGTGAAACAAGTTTCATTCTCCAAAATCCAACTCTCCTCTAGAAACTATTCTTCTATCATTCTAAAACACACAAGCATAAAAATCAGAGAAATTAGGTGATAGATGTTAAAACCTTAAACTCTCAGAACATAATAAGTGTTTATATGAAATTCCCGCTGATTGATTGATAAATAGAAGAACTTGAACAAATTCAACCTAGTGTGCATAGTGAAAGTTCATCTCATGAGTTTTCGGGATTATCTTCTTCATAGATCAACTAAACTATAGATCTCAAGGTGTATAGAGCAACGACAAGCCTATGACAGGAATTTGTCTTACCGTCCTTCCGACGGCTTTCACACTACATCCATTTCTGGCTTTGGTTACAGGTAGACCATCCACCGGTTGGTAGTAGGTAGCCCTAATCAGAATTTTCCACCATTTTTCCAATATTCCCAATTTCATCCTTCCTTTCCTTTTTCTTTTACATTAGATAGGATTTTTAGAAATCCATATCTTTTGTTATTTTCCCATGGACAAGGATGGACAAAGTACCCCGGCTTGGTTTCTTAACACCTTAAATCAAAGTATAGCTAATCCACAAATCACATAATCCTTTCAACCCATGAAAATCGTGTAATGTGAACTAGGTGTAAAAGTGTTCAAATTTTCTATCACTCACATAAATAGGGGAATTCACATATAAAACCATTATATTAAAAGAAGTTCAAAGCTTGCAACATCACTCACTTCGTATCTCCTCTTCTTATGCTCGTATCATCTTGAATGCATAGAAACAATGTTTTTCAAAAGAGTTTTGAATTTTAGAAAAATCAAAAATTTTCTACATAATTGCTCGAAATGTCACAAAAGCTAGTAAATTCATCTAAGGAATCTCACCCCCCAACCAAAATCCTACATTGTCCTCAATGTAATAAGATATGCAATATGCATGACATGAGAGCAATGACATAAAACAAAGGAGAGTGAGAATGAGAGTACCTGAGGTACCAAGTAGATCAATTCTAGCATCTTCCATTGTCTTAATGAGACTTATTCAATCCTAAATGTAGAAAGAAATCCTAACCTACCTACCTACCTTTGATTAGTCTGATCGACTACATGATCAAATTTGAGCAGGATCTTCATGAATTTCAATAAGTTTCTCATGAGGACCATCCAAAGTCTTTCTCGAATGTATACATGGGTGCGTTTCTTCATGAAGGTCCAATCATAGTGTGCACCACACGCATGTAAGGAGGAGATAAGAGCAGCAAAAAGATAACTCCTCAAGTTCTGAATTGGGTTGTAATTGATTAAAAACGGGTCCTCCCAATCATAATTTTCAATGGATTGAAGAACCCATGATGGTGGAGAGATATTCATTAAGTATTTTTCAGTTTGGGTCATCTCCTCCACAATTTCAGAACTGCACGGTGTTTCCACAAATAATGGTAAAGAGTGTAAATCAGTGGAATGGTGTTCTTCAGGCACCAACACCGTGTCTAACAAACTATCCAACTCCTTAATTATCTCATCATCCAGATTATAGGGGTGGGTCATGCATTCCTTTAAGAAATCGAGAGAGTCGGATGAAGAGTCCTCGTTCTCCCTAAGTGATTGAGGAAATTCTGTTTCAAGGGTAAGGAATTCCTCCTCTATCGAGGGGAGGTTTTCCAAAGAAAATTTTTCAGATTCAGTGGTAAGCACATCATCTAGCATTGGTTGATCTTTTGAAATTTCAGATTGTGCCACCCCGTCATCTAAAGAAACAGAATTTTCAACCCAAGGGAGTTCTTCCACAATAGAATTTGACATGTGTTGTTGGTGGAAGGACTCAAAAATATCGACTTCGGCCATCTCTCTAGCAAGAATATCTTCCGGTGACTCAAAAACATTTGGCCCTTTGGAAGAAGAAATCATGGACTCACAATCATCCTTCAAACCCTCATTGTAGGCAATCAACTATCACTTTCAGATTTTGTAGATTCCTCGGGTTCGTCAACTGTCATTGAAATCTCTTCATCATTCAAATCGGAATAGCTAAAAGAGATAGTTGATTCACCGTAATTGATGCTAATGGTGGGATCACTGAGATCTACATCCCCTAAAAGTTTAGTCATCAAATCGGAAGAGGGTTGGGCTTGGATAGCCACATCCTCCCCTATGTTGGGGATTGATTTGGTGTTCTCAATGTCGGGTTCAGGATTTTGAGATGGCGAGAGGTTTTGTATGCAATGCTCAGTTATTTTCATAAACTCTCGCAGTGTATCCTCAAGAGTTTGTGTCAGTTGTGGATCATGAGAAAGAAACTCTTGAGGATAATTGTTGGCATCCATGGTTGGCTCATCTTTCATTGGACTAGAGGTGTGAGGACTCTCTCTCGATGAAGACCATACGTGTTATATGACGAATACTGATAAGATGGTTGGCAGGCATAACCATACAAGTGATCACGCAATGTCTTTACTGGTTGGTCATTACTCCCCCGGTCCTTTTTCTTATTCCTACCTCCTGTTAAACTTAGTGGAACACTCTTGTTATTTTCAACCCAGTAATCACGTAGCGTCTTACGTTGGGGGGTAGTGGAGGTTCTTTGAATCTCAGTAAAATATTCATGCTTGGAGGAATCCCAATCACAATGAGTTTGGGTCTCTCAATCCGACGTCTCATCCTCTAAAAGGTACTTGTACGCACCATTCGTCCAATCATACATGATGAATTTTTAAGGAATTGGAAACTACCCTAATCTAGAAAAAAGAACAAAAAGAAGGGAGATGGAGAGATGTTACTCAATAGAGTGAGATATATGTCAGCAACAATGTCCTACAAAATCCAACAAAAAAATTATTAGTAATCTAGAAAAAAAATCATAAAATCTACTTCTATAAAAACTGAAAATCCTACCTAACTAAGACTACTCTATAGCTACTAGAACAATTAGAACCGTTTAACTTCGTTCCCCGGCAGCGGCGCCAAAAACTTGATCGCTTCCCCAAGTGTAGGGTTGCGATGTAGTAATAATCTCGGTAAGACCGAGGTCGATCCACAGGGAAGGAAGTAAACAATTCAAACTATCCTAATAACAAGAATCTTAAGAGGGTTGTGAAATTGATTTTGAACATAAAATAGAAAATCTGATAATGAAATGATAACTAGAGCATTAAGGATCCACTTATAGCTCACCTTAGATACATAATTCGCTATAGTTTCTCACTTTCTCAACTAGAATCAAAATTAAGTTCTATCTAGTCGGATGATAGAGCGGTTAAAACAATCAACCTGACATAAGTATGATCCATGTATATGATTCACTCAATGCAAGCTAGGACGAGCATACTCAATTGCATAGGTCAATCCCAATTCCAATAGGCTAAGATCACAATCATAACCATCATTAAATCCTGTCACAAGACAAAACTAGATTATGATTTGAACTTGATTCAAATCACATACACAGTCTCACATTGTCAGAATTCCAGAAAAGTAGAACTTTGGTAGGAAGTTCCCACATGAAAATCATAGTACTAGAGCGTACTCCAATTCCTCGGATCATACAGGTCTAGACTAGCACACAACCATTAAGAACTCAAGCAATTCTCCCAAACATCCATGAGTCATCATAAGACTAAGAAAAACTACTTGGAACTTGTATTAACTTCAAACCATTGTTCATAACATGAAATCCAACTTTAAAACCAATAAAACGAATTAAACAATCTAAGAAAACTATAAGGTTCACCTCTTAGCTCTAGCTAAGAGATTAGCTAATGAAAAGCATATTAAAAATAAAACTAGAACTAAGAAAAGGAAAAAAAACTAGTTGGGGGAGGTTAAGAAGCCTCCTATGACTTGAACTCCTTGCTCCCCACATCCTTGATTGCTCTGGAATAGAAGAGAGCACCTCCTTTTATAGTGCAGCAAGAGTACCGCAACGTAACAGATCTTGTTTCGCTTCGTACGGCTTAACCAATGGTCGGATTGCCTTCAAAATTGATTTGTAGCTTCCTTGTAATGTGATCTTCCTCATAGATGATTGAGATATCCAAGATTATCCTCTGAATGGGCCCACCAATCATATCACCGACCGCCTCTCAAAATCACGCACTTCGGGTACCTTCAGAACCAGTCATCTTGCTTTCAACGCTCCGGAGTGTACAGATGTCGGATTGATCCCAAATTTTGAACATTGGTAGAAAACTTCCTCCTCTACATGATAGATGGATTACATTGTCCAAAACAATCCCAGAATGTGGTCTGAAAATTAGAACACTTAGGGCTTTTATAAACTCTGCGCAGTTGAATCTTTCTGGATGGTCCATCTTTCTTCAACCGGTACGATCAAACCACACATCCTTTTGATCTGAAACTTTGTGGTTATTCATATATGGATGTGGTCTAAAAGATAATCAAAGTATATTCTTCATATCATCAATGATGGGCCACCTGCACCGGCCCAGAGTGGAGTAGGCAGAATCTGGAACTTTCTAGACAGTTCGTATTGTTTGGCCACCACGATCAGTCCGTAGCTCCGATCGACACGAAACCACTTGGGTTAGTTCGGCGTCGAGCTCCTCTTCAACATGGATGTGTTGGATTTCCAAATATCATTAAGAGGGGTCTAGAAAACTGGTCTGAAAAATCTGAAACGGGAATGGTCTGCTGTCTGCAATCTGAAACCCTGAAATTGCATAGCCGACCGGTCAAGACCGGTCGGACAAGGCTGGCCTTGCTCCAGCAGCTTTAAGAGAGGGGAGATCTGTTTGGCCGACCGGTCAAGACCGATCGGGGCCTGTTTGGCCAACCGGTCAAGACCGGTCGAACCACCTTGTGGGGCTCCTTTTTCTTTCCTTTCTTCTTTCTCTTCTTTCCTTTCTTCTTCCCTCTTTTGTTATTCCTTTCCTTTGATCATAAAGGTATGTAAGAAGGGTCTCAAAGCATCCGAATGATGAAGTCTCTCTTTCATTCCTACAACCACAAAACTATGCATTAGATTAGCCTTTAAATCAGGAAAACCATGCATAATGAGTGATGAATTGGGGTTAGAATATGCATAATTAAGAGCTCAACAGTCGAGTCATGATATCAAGTTGATGATAGAAGATTTGGCGCTCGATAGGAAGGAAGACGTAGTTTGATTCGATGGGACATACACGAGGGAAGTAATTTGCGTTGTGAAACTCGAGACTTTGGTATGAAACTTCCCCATCAGAGCGTTGTACATCCATGACTGGGATGATAAGCTCTCGAAGGTTGGATGCTCCTACCATGAAAATTTATTCCGGATCGGTGACGATGGTGATCGCCCTATCTCTGAAGATGTGCTTGCCCTTTGGTGAAGATTTGAAGAGATGGCACCGATTGTGTGAAACCAAGTCCGATCGGGAAGGAGATGGAATGAAGCTGAGATGTCCAAGACCTGAACAGTAATGGTTGATGTTTTTGGATTGATTTGGACCTTGACATCAATCTCCCCTTCAATCTGTCTTCTAGAGTTGTCAGATGTAGGAACCATTTAGAGGACTAATGGTTGAATAGAACAAGGCATGTCCTTTTGAGGAGTAGAGCTTACTCCCTTGAGAGCGGCCACAAAATTGAAGTTGGGCTCTGACTCTGCTAGAGCATGTGGCATGCTGTCTAATGAAAGGTTTTCTTCTTGGAGGATGATGGTTGGAGTAGAAGCTGAATAGGCAGTTGCTGTGGGCAAGTTGTGCCCCTGGTTGTTTGCTGGAGAGATGGGCAGGTTGGGCCCCTGGCTGGATGTTGTGGGTAGGTTGTGCCCTTAGTTGGTTGGAGCGGGCAAGTTGTGCCCCTGGCTGAGTGATGCTATGAAGAATGAACCAACTGGAGGTGTCCCTTGCATGATGATGGTCTTAGGGATTGAAATAACTAGGGGTGCACCTTGCAGGATGAGAGGCTCTGGGATTGAAATAACTAGTGGTGCATCTTACAAGATGAGAGGCTCTATGATTGAAATAACTGGGGATGCACCTTGTAGGATGAGAGACTCTGGGATTGAAATAGCTGGGGGTTCCCCTTGTAAGATGAGAGGTTCAAACTCTGAACTAAAGTCGATGACACGGATAAACTGGACAGAAGGCTCTTCTTGGCTGATGAAAGCTGGATAGGTAGGAGGTGCCCCTTGCATTGCGGAGACTAAACCAACTAGAGATGCCCCTTGTAGGATGAGAGGTTCTAAAATTAGACTGGTTAGGGTGCCCCTTGCCAACCTAGATTAGGGCATTGTGGGTTCCATCTCGGCTGTTGATGTTACTGTTGAGGTTGTCCATGTCGAGGGAGGAATAGTGCACCTTCGGTAGAGGCGACAAGATCATCTTCTTTCGTTGGATGGGAGACAGGAATACTATCGTTATCATTCACGTATCCGGTAGGCTCACCTTCCACTATCGGTTGTACTAGAAAGGCCTGATGAGGCCACCAAGGAAAGATCATCCCAGCCCTTATTCTAGCTCGACTTGTTCCCTGGCGCGGATGAGTTGGGTGAAGTTTGCATATAATTGTGATATAAGGTATCCAGAGATACTCAAGTTTGCCAAGTGGACAATCATAGAGATTTGCCTCTCTTCGTCAATGGGAGTCCTCATTCTAGCAGCCATAGCACACCACCGTCCAACATAAGCTGATAAAGACTCATCATTTCTCTGTCTTAGGGCAGCAAGATCTGTCCTTCTGGGTGCTGAGTTAAGATTGTACATGAAACAATCGACGAATGCTTGAGAAAGTTGTTCCCAAGTCTTGATTCGATGGTAGTCCGGTGGCACGTACCATTCTAACGCATCAACTTTCAAGGACTTTTGAAACAGGCAGATCAATGCTCCGTCATTGCCCGAGTTCTCCATAAAAAGCTCGTAGGTGATCTACAAGACACCCTGTTCCATCATATCTTTTAAATTTTGGTACCTGCAAGACTTGAGGTACCATTGCATTGGGAAAGGGATAGGGGTCCCTGAACTTAGTGGATGGAAGATCTACCCGTCGCTGCTTCTGTAACTTTCTCTTCATCTCTTGCATCTGCTCTCAAAGTTGTTCGATTTCAAAGGGACCAGATGAGGGAGATCTTGCCCCTTGCTAGGCCTGAGCTGGCCCCCTTTCGTAATAATTGGTGTCATTGACGCTCATATGATTCCTGCCTAACGAAAGTTGTGTTTGGCGATTATTCTCATTATAAGGACTTTGTTGGACTGGAGCTGAGAAGGGAGACTGCAAAGAAACCCTGGCCATAAGAGGATGTTGAAATTGATAGAAGAAATACCCTGAGGTTGAGGGTTGTTCTGATTGAAGGCCACCATTAGGAGAGTATCAAAAGTCCCGCGCGATCCTTGACGATTGTGGTTGTGATGAACTGAAGGTTGGAAGAGATGGTAGCTGTTGTTGTGGTGCTGGAACATCCTGGGTGTTAACTGTTGAAACCTGAGCTTATGTGAATCGGAGAAGCATTTCTTGCATGGCCTTCATACTTTGTTGTAGTTCCTAGATGCCAGGAATTGACATGGATTCTGTCGGGTTTAATTGTGGAGAGGAAGCCTCAGGTATTTCGAGGACAGGGAATGGGAGAGCCATGGCGGTTTTATACTGGACGTGGCAGGGTGATTTGGTTTGAAGGAGTAATGGTGGGGAAGTATGCCCTACTCTTTTTTTTTTTTTTTAAGGGGGGTGGGGGGTTATGGATGAAATGCTATGCAAATGAGGATGTAAGAGGACTAGTGACTTTCAAGTATTGGAGGGTTTCCATTTTTCAAGTTGGATCATGACTAGTGGGACTAGCATTTCCCCAGCAGAGTAACCATTTTGTGGACGCTCGCCTTTCTGCGCTTCCCCCTCTTGTCGAAGGTGCGCGAATCGCCATTGCCAAAGCCTCACCTCTTTCTCGAGAGCTTTTCGGTTGTTGTGTTATTGTTGGATTTTACTGGATATGTGTAGATGAGTTTGTATAAGACCAAAGTCCTCACTAGCCAGTTACTTCGAACCTACAGTCGGCTAGACCCCGTAGAAACATTAGAGAATGGAATCTAAAGATTCCTTCCTCTAAAATGACTCTTTTTTATCTATAGTCAAAGATTCGAGGTAAGGAACCATAGTTATAGGGTAGGAAGGTGTTAGGCACCCACTCTGCCTGTACCGAAGTATGGTCTTTACTTCACAAAATCTAACTAATACTTGAAAGTCTGAACTATTCTGTGTACATTCCCATGAATGATGTAATGCATGAATATGGGTCTGAACAGTAAGAGTTTCTGATGGGCAGGTTCCAATCAGATAGGCAAACCCAGAGCATACGCTCGAACTAACAGGTGCTTTATCCAATATGCATTATTTGTGTTTGACCGGTCAAAGTTTCTGATGGCCAAGTTCCGAACAAGTCGGCGAGCCTCAAAGCATACGCTAAGACCTGATCAAGTGCTTGTAGTGGAATGGTAAGTAGGGGGATGGGAAGAATAAGAAATGTTACACTTATGCTAGGTGCGAATGAGATGATGCTGGTAAAAGTATAGTTGGATGAACAGAGGTATCGCAAGGGTTTACTTTGAGCGGCTAAGATCTGGACCTGGGTAGCTTAAGAGGCTTGAACTAGGGTCAGGCTAGGCTGGACCAGGGCTAGGCTCTTTGTTGAGATCTTAAATGTGCATATTCTAACCCCATTTCATCACCAACATTGCATAATTTCCATGCTTAGGGACTTATTTTAGGCAATGATTTTGTGATTGTAGGATGAGAGGAAGACGTCACTGAAAGGAGGAATGAAGGACACTCTTAATATGTATTGAAGATCAAAGAAAAGAAGCAAAGAGAAGAAAAAAAAAAGAAGAAGAGTCACCCTGGCCGATTGATCAGTTGGTTTGGCCGATTGATCGCCAGGGTGATCGATTGATCGACAGCCCAAACCAATTGATCCCCCATATTGCAGAAATTCAGAAAAGCTGCTGGACAAAAAAGACCCTGGCCGATTGATCGCTAAATCATGACCGATTGATCGCTCAGAAACAAATTGATTGTTCCCCCTGGGCGATTAATCGCCCAAGCTAAGAAAATTTTGAATTTTCTATGAAAAGTCTCTAAACACTTTTCATCTCCAGCGATCCATCTCCCATCTCCACCGATCCATCGCTTATCTCCAGCGATCCATCGCCCTGCTCCAGAGATCAATCGCTCAAGCCACTAGAATTTTGGAATTCTTGCTGAACTCTCTGGACACTTTTTGGTCGCATCGATTGATCGCCCAACCTTAATCGATTGATCGTTAGGACCCACCGATTGATCGCCCAGCCAATCGATCAATCGTCCAATCACCCAAGTAAAGAAACTGCTATTTTCGGTCTGGATTTCTCTGCGCAGTGCGTAAGTTTTACGCAATTTCTCAAAGATTCTGCACTATGAATGCTTGAAAGCTATAAAAGGTGTCCTCCACTATGTTCTTAAGGCATCCTAGAAGAGATCTATCATAGTGGGAGTTGGTTTTTGGAGTTCTATACTTCCTCTTCTTAGTTTTACTTCTAGTTTTCATATTTTCATTAATTTTCCTGTTTTTCTTTAGCATGGCCGGCTAAACCTCTTAGCTAGGGCTAAGAGGTGAAGCTTGTAGTAGATCTAAGATGCTTTAATTCATTTTTATTGGTTTCAAGTTGGATTTTTATTGATTGAACAATGGTTTGTTGAGTTTGAATAAAGTTCTAAGTAGTTTTTCTTAATCTTATGATGACTCATGGATGTTTGGGAGAATTGATTTAGTTCTTATTTGTTTTGCATAGATCTAGACCTGTACGCTCCGAGGAATCGGATTCAAGACGCTCTAGACTTGGATTTTCATGTGGGCACTTCAAACCAAAGTTCTACATTTTATGAGAAGTCTGAAACATGTGTTACTTATTTATGTGATTTAAATCAAGTTCAAACCATGATTTAGTTAAGCTTTGTGACAAGGTTTGATGATTATCATAGTTGTGATCTTAATCTATTGGAACGAGGATGGACCTATACATTGAGTGTGCTCAAGTCCTAACTTGAATTGAGTAAATCGTATTGATGAACAACACATGGGACAGACTATTTTGCTGAATTAACCGCTCCATATTCTGGCTAGATAGGATTTGATTTCGATTCTAGTTGTGTAATTGAAAAACCAAAGTGAATTATGCATCAAGGATCGCGACAAGTGGATCCTCAACACCCTAGTGCTTCTTTAGATTGTTAATTTCATCTCAAGTTACCGATTATTCTCCTACATCCATATTTACAGATTATTGTAGTTTGATTTCAATAGGAGATTGTTAGAAGAAATTCTGAGAATTCTTATATTAGTCCTTGAGAACGATCTCGGTCGCTACCGAATTATTACTACATCGCAACCTACACTTGGGAAGCGAACAAGTTTTTGGCACCGTTGCCAGGGATTTGACGGTTTTAACAGAATTTCTGAAGATAGTTTTCTATTAAAATTTTTAATACTAACTTAGTTTGTTTTATTTTGATTTTTCTTTTGCAGGGATTTTAGGAAGTTGAAAAGGAGTAAGTTGGGCATCTTATGTTCTCAAATCAAGTTTTTTCTTTCCAATCTTACTCTTCTTCTTCCCCTATTCATTCATATCCTATTCATCTCTTGTAGAGTGGGTGGAGACTCTTTTTGGATCTCTGATAGGTTGGCCTTGAGCCGCCTAGATTCCTATTGGTCGGCATCGCCGTCTTGGATCACCTTGTGCTCAGAGATTTCTTTTCTCAATTCTATTCCTCTTTCTTCTTTTTCTGCACTTTTCTCAAAGGATTCAAAGAGTGGGTGGGGAGTTCTCTGAACCCCTATTGACTAGGAGAAATCGGTCTCTATCTTTGCTTCTGGCTCAGCCATTGCAAGACACATTGTGCTTTTGTCTTAGAAGAGTAAAGAAAGGAAGAAAGAATTCTTCTTTCTCGTTTCATTCTTTTGAATTTGCATGCCCCATTAGGTGTGGGATTCGAATAATCATTTAATCAGTGAAGGGGGAATTGTTGAAGGAATTGATAAGGAACCACGTGCTAAGAAGTATCTAGATATTCAAATTTCTTCTGATTGTATGGCTGAAAATCAACCAAATTCGAGGGTCAATCAAAATCTGGGCCTGAATCAAACTAAAACAGGAGAGAATGAGGTTGAGATGTTCTCCAACCTAGAACTTTACGTGACTACTTGCAACCAGAAAGTGCGATCACTCCCTCATGCATAATCTTTCCATTCAATGTAGGGAATATTGATCTTAAACCAGGAGTAAGCCAACTCCTTCCTAGATTTCATGAGTTAGACAGCGAAAGCGCATACCAACACCTTAAAGAGTTCGATGGGGTAATAGCAACGTTGTACTTTGCAAATGTATCCGATGATGTGATACGACTTAAGTTGTTCCCTTTTTCACTTAAAGAGAAGGCTAAAGCTTGGCTTCATGCTTTAAGGCCAAGATCAATAGGCACATGGACTGAGATGACTAGGGAGTTCATTAAAAAGTTCTTCCCTACTCACAAAACAATCATGCTGAGGCGCCTAATCATGAATTTTACTCAAAAAGAGGAAGAGACCTTCTTCCAGTGTTGGGAGAGGTTTAAAGACTTACTGAATGCATGCCCACATCATAGCTACGAAAGTTGGCGGGTAATAAGTTTTTTTAATGAAGGATTGACTTCACCCATGCGTTAATTCATAGAGATGATGTGCAATGGAGAATTCATGAACAAAGAGGTCGAGGAAGCATGGGACTATTTTGATGTTTTGGCCGAGAATGCACAATCTTGGGATACATCTAAAACATCAAATCCCAAGACAAGCCAACAAAAAGAAAAGGAAGGAATTTATGTCCTATCCGAAGAAGATGACATAAGTTCACGTATAGCTAACCTCACAAGAAAAGTCGAGGTCATGGAATTGAAGAAAGGAGAGAAGGTTAACTTGAAAGAAGTTGAAATTATTTGTGAAATTTGTGCAAGAAATCAACATGCAACACAAGATTGTCCTACAATTTTCTGCGTTTCAAGAGATCTTACAAGAACAATCAAATGCCATAAACAATTATCAACGACCATTCAGTGCTCCCAATTCAAACACGTATAATTCAAGTTGGAAGAACCATCCCAACTTCAGTTGGAGGAATGGTCCATCTGAGAATGCAAACAACAACCCAAAAGCTTTACTTGAGGAGATGTTGCATGCATTTGTCTCAACCCAAGATGAATATAATAATTCTCTAAAATAGATGGGTTCATGCAAGAACAAATTAAAATCAACCAGAATTCATCTCAAGCCATCAATGACTTGAAAACATCTATGGCTAGAGTTGAAACACATCTGAGTGCTAGGGAGAAAGGCACACTTCCTGCCCAACCTCTCCCTAATCTGAGAACCCAATATGAGATACAAGATTCCAGCCTTTCCTCCAAACATTCAGAGCATGTTCAAGCTATCACCACCTTAAGGAGTGGTACGACAATCGATAAATCTAAGCCGGTGAAGACCCCAAAGCCTAATGATCCGGAAAGGACCAAAGATGATGATAGCTCTAACAACACTCCACAAGTGAAAGAACCAGAAAGGCAATTCAAGCCGGTTGCTCCATTCCCTCAAAGGTTGATTTCACCCAAACCATTAGATAAAAATCTGAAAATCCTTGAAGTTTTTAAGCAGGTGGAGATCAACATCCCGTTGTTGGATGCCATAAAACAAATACCATCTTATGCCAAATTTTTGAAGAAATTATATACGATCAAAAGGAAACACAATGTACATAATAAAGTACTTTTGACTGAAAATTTGAGCGCCATTATCAAACAAGAGGTGCCACAAAAATACAAGGATCCAGGTAGTCCTACCATCTCATGCATCATAGGTGACTACCGGATCAAGCAAGCCTTACTTGACTTAGGGGCAAATGTTAACCTCATCCCATACTCGGTCTATGAACAACTTGGGTTAGGTGAATTAAAACCCACCAAAACCACGCTCTAACTTACTGATAGATCCATTCGTATACCGAGGGGGGTGATTGAAGATGTCTTGGTCCAATTTGATAAATTCTACTATCCAGTGGATTTTATTGTCTTGGATACACATCCCGTGGTAGGTACCGGTGCTCAAATTCCCGTTATACTTGGCCGCCCTTTCTTAGCCACTTCAAATGCAATTATTAATTGTAGAAACGGGCTGGTATAAATGTCCTTTGAAAATATAACACTCGAGTTAAATATTTTTTATTTATGCAAACAACCTCAGAAAGTTGATGATGAGGTCCACGAAATAAATCTAATTGAATCATTCGTGGAAGATACATCTCCCTTGACATTCTATTCCGATCCTTTGGAGGCATGTTTGGCCCACTCTCATGAGATTGACGATGCCACGATACGAGAGATGGATGCCATTTTGGATCTTTTGCTGGTACTTGATAATAAAAGATGGAAGGCACCATTTAAGCCTTTGCCCTTAAGCGAGAACAAGCCTGTTCCATCCAATATCAAAGCTCCGAAGCTCAACTTAAAACCATTACCCATTGATTTGAAATATATTTATTTAGGTCAAGATGAGACATATCCGGTGGTGATTTCTTCCCACTTGGATGAGGAGCAAGAGAGTAGGCTGATTGCTACTCTAAAAGAACATAAGAATGCCATCAAATGGTCTATTACGGATCTCAAAGGCATAGACCCCTTGATTTCTACTCATCGCATATACCTTCAGGAGAATGTGAAAACATCTAGGCAACCACAAAGACGCCTCAATCTAAATATGAAAGAGGTAGTTAAGGTCGAGGTGTTGAAACTATTGGATGTGGGTATCATCTACCCTAATATCCGATAGTCAATGGGTGAGTCCAACTCAGGTGGTGCCTAAGAAATCCGAGATAACCATTGTAGCCAATACCAACAATGAACTCGTGCCAACCAAGGTCACCACCGGTTGGAGAATGTGCATTGACTACAGGAAGCTAAATACAGTCACGAGGAAAGACCACTTTCCCTTACCATTTGTTGATCAAATTTAGAAAGGTTAGTGGGTCATTCTCATTTTTGCTTCCTTGATGGATATTCGGGATATAACTAAATAAAGATCGCTCATGCGGATCAAGAGAAGACAACATTCACATTTCCATTCGGCACCTTTGCTTATCGGAGGATGCCATTTGGACTGTGCAATGCCCCTGCCACATTTCAACGTTGTATGTTGAGCATTTTTCATGATATGGTGGGAACAATTCTCGAAGTCTTCATGGACGACTTCTCCGTATTTGGCAGAAACTTTGATGACTTCCTTGAGCACTTAAAAACTATTTTGAAAAGGTGTGAAGACAAGAACCTTGTGCTTAATTGGGAGAAATATCACTTTATGGTTCAAAAGGGAATAGTCCTTGGTCACATTATCTCAACCAAAGGAATCGAGGTGGACAAGGCTAAAATCAATATTATCTCTGACCTTCCATCACCCAAGAGTGTACGAGATGTGCGATCCTCTTTAGGATATGCCGAATTCTATAGGAGGTTTATCAAGGACTTCAGTACTCTCTCTCTCGTTCTTTATGTAACCTCCTTCAAAAGGAAAACTCATTTGAGTAGAATGAGGAATGCTAAAATGCATTTGTCGAACTTAAAGGTATGTTGACATGTGCTCCTATAATGCAACTACCTGATTGGAGCATTTCTTTTGAGATCATGTGTGATGCCAGTGATTACGCTATTGGGGCAATTCTAGGCCAGAGAAAAGAAAGAAGCCCTACGTCATCTACTATGCAAGTACAACTCTAAACTCAGCTCAAGCAAATTACACCACTACGAAAAAGGAACTCTTAGCCGTAGTATTTACTTTGGACAAGTTTCAGTCCTACTTAATTGGATCCAAGATCATCATAGATACCGATCATGCTGCTCTTAAGTATCTTCTTTCTAAGAAGGATGCTAAGCCGCGTTTATTGCAATGGATCCTCATACTCCAAGAATTTGATATAGAAATATGAGACAAAAAGGGAGTAGAGAACGTAGTGGTTGACCATCTCTCACGACTTGTTCTCACCAATTCCTCTGAGATGACTGTAATCAATGACATGTTCCCTGATGAATAACTTTTCCAAGTCTCCCAATTACCATGGTATGCAGACATTGATAACTATCTTGCTACAGGTATCATTCCAACACATTAGAAAAAGCAAGATAAAGATAAGTTCTTCAGTGAGGTAAGAAAGTTCCTGTGGGATGACCCGTATTTGTTCAAGTACTGTCCCGATCAAATTATAAGGAGATGTATGCCGGATGATGAGCAACACAGTATCATCTCCTTTAGTCATTCTCAAGCATGTGGTGGCCACTTCTTGGCCAAGAAGACCACAGCCAAAATTCTGCAATATGGGTTCTATTGGCCCACCATGTTCAAAGATACGTATGAGTTTTGTAAGGCTTGTGAGCCTTACCAGAAATTGGGAGGAATATCCCATCGAAATATGATGCCACTCAACCCCATCTTAACAATCGAAAATTTTGATTGCTGGGGCATCGATTTCATACGCCCATTCCCTTCTTCTGGAAATTTATAAATCTTGCTTGCCGTTGATTATGTTTTGAAGTGGGTCGAGGCGATTCCTTGCCGGACCAATGACCATAAAAAAGTCATCCATTTCTTAAAAGAAAACATTCTTTCTCAATTTAGAACCCCTCGAGTCATTATCAGTGATGGAGGGTCTCACTTTTGTAATCGACCATTTGAAGCATTAATGAAGAAATATGGCATTAATCAAAAGGTGAGTACTCCCTATCACCCACAAACAAGTGGACAAGATGAGATATCCAACAGGAAAATTAAACATATTCGCGAGAAAACAGTAAACCCCAATCGCAAGGATTGGTCACTTTGACTTACCGACACGCTTTGAGCTTACCGTACAGCTTTCAAAACTCCCATTGGAATGTCACCCTATAGACTTGTCTATGGAAAAGCTTGTCACTTGCCTGTGGAGTTGGAACATAGGGCATATTGGGCGCTAAAGAAGATGAATTTTAATTCTAACAAAGCAAGCTCACTACACAACCTTTAATTGAACAAACTTGCAGAACTCCGGAATGAGGCATATGAGAATTCGAGAATTTACAAGGATAAAATGAAGGTGTTCCATAATAAGAACATCATTTGTAAGACTTTCACGATCAATCAAAAGGTCCTTCTGTATAACTCTCGCTTACATTTATTTTCGGGTAAATTGAGGTCTCGATAGACCGGTCCCTTCATTGTCAAAACTGTTTATCCATATGGGACTATCGAGTTGTTGAATCCAAGGAACGGCAATATCTTTAAAGCCAATGGTCAGCATTTAAAGCCATTCTTTGAGAACTTTCCTTTAGAAGGTATGTCCATACCTCTGACTGATCCTGTGTTTCAGGATATTTGATCTCCTAGTCTGATGAAGCTATAGCGTAGCTTAGGACTAGAATTTCGTGTTTTTTATTTATTTCAATAGGCTTGTTACAAGGAGGTAGAACTTCAGTTTTTCCTCTCTCAGGTACTCTCATTCCTCACTCCCTTTATTTTTATCATTACTCTCATGTTTTGCTCATTGCGATCTCTTACATTGAAGACAATGTCATATTTGGTTGGGAGTGTGTGATCACTAGCATACGTCTCGTGTTTTGTAACATTTTGAGCAATAGATGTAGAAATTTTTTTAATTTTTTTGAAACTTTGAAACTCCTTTAGAAAACTTTGTTTCTATGCGCTTAGGATGGTGTGAGTACAAGAGAAGTGATACAAAGTGCATGCTGTTGAAATTCTTGAACAATCTCTAAGATAACAGTTTTATGTGTATTCCCCTATTTTTATGATTGATAGAAAATTTGAACACTTTTGCACCTAGTTCACCTTACACGATTCTCATGTTTTGAAAGGATTATGTACAATTGTGGATTAGCTAGGTTTGGATTTGAGGTGTTGAGGAACCAAGCTGGGGTACTTTGTCCATCCTTGTCCATGGGAAAATAATGAAAGATATGGATTTCTAAAAATCCTATCTAATGTGTGTGAAAAGGAAAGGAAGGATAAAAATATGGGAATGATTGAAAATATGGTGGAAAATTCTGAAAAGGGCTACCTATTACCAACCGGGGGATGGTCCACCAGTAACCAAAGTCGAAAATGAGAAGTAGTGTGAAAGCCGTTGAAAGGATGGTAAGGCAAATTCCTGTTAAAGGCTTAATGTTGATCTGTACACCTTGAAATCCATACCTTAGCTGATTTATGAAGAAGATAATCCCAAATTTCCAAGAGATGAGCATCCACTAAGCACACAAGGTTAAATAGTTTGAATCATTCTATTTATCAATCAATCAACAGGAATTTCATATAGGCACTTGTTATATTCTGAGAAGCTTAAAGTTTCAACTTCCATCACCAAGTGTTTCTGATTCTTGCACTTGCATACCTTTGAGTGTATAGAGGCATAGTTTCGGAAGGAGAGTCGGGTTTTGGAGAATGGAACTTGTTTCACGCATGTATTGCTCGGGACTAGCAAAATGCTGGTTGGGGGGTGTGTTGAGCTGTTAAATGTGCATATTCTAACCCCATTTCATCACCAACATTGCATAATTTCTATGCTTATGGACTTATTTTAGGCAATGATTTTGTGATTGTAGGATGAGAGGAAGACCTCACTAAAAGGAGGACTGAAGGACACTCTTAATATGTATTAAAGATCAAAGAAAAGAAGCAAAGAGAACAAAAGAAAAGAAGAAGAGTCACCCTGGCCGATTGATCGGTTGGCTTGACCGATTGATCGCCAGGGTGATCGATTGATCGACGGCCCAAATCGATTGATTGCCCATATTGCAGAAATTCAGAAAAGCTGCTAGACAAAAAAGACCCTGGCCGATTGATCGCTGAATCATGATCGATTGATCGCTCAGAAACAAATTGATCGTTCCCCCTGGGCGATCAATCACCCAAGCTATGAAAATTTCGGATTTTCTGTGAAAAGTCTCTGAACACTTTTCATCTCCAGCGATCCATCCCCCATCTCCATCGATCCATCGCTTATCTCCAGCGATCCATCGCCCAGCTCCAGAGATCAATTGCTCAGGCCACTAGAATTCTAGAATTCTTGCTCAACCGCCCCGCCTTTTGCCCGGTGCTCTCTAGACACTTTTTGCTCCCATCGATTGATCGCCCAACCTTGATCGGTTGATCTCTAGGACCCACAGATTGATCGCCCAACCAGTCAATCAATCGCCCAAGTACAGAAACTGCTATTTTCGGTTCAAATTTCTTTGTGCAGTGCGTAAGTTTTACTCAATTTCTCGAAGATTCTGCACTATGAAGGCTTGAAAACTATAAAAGGGTCCTCCACTACGTTCCTAAGGCATCCTAGAAGAGATCTATAATAGTAAGAGTTGGTTTTTAGAGTTCTATACTTCTTCTTCTTAGTTTTACTTCTAGTTCTTTATGTTTTCATTAATTTTCCTGTTTTTCTTTAGCATAGATGGCTAAACCTCTTAGCTAGGGCTAAGAGGTGAAGCTTGTAGTAGATCTAAGATGCTTTAATTCATTTTTATTGGTTTCAAATTGGATTTTTATTGATTGAACAATGGTTTGTTGAGTTTGAATAAAGTTCTAAGTAGTTTTTCTTAATCTTATGATGACTCATGGATGTTTGGAAGAATTGCTTTAGTTCTTAGTTGTTTTGCATAGATCTAGACCTGTACGCTCCGAGGAATCAGATTCAAGACGCTTTAGACTTGGATTTTCATTTGGGAACTTCAAACCAATGTTCTACTTTTTATGAGAAGTCTGAAACATGTGTTGCTTATTTATGTAATTTAAATCAAGTTCAAACCATGATTTAGTTAAGCTTTGTGACAGGGTTTGATGATTATCATAGTTGTGATCTTAATCTATTGGAACTAGGATTGACCTATACATTGAGTGTGCTCAAGTCCTAACTTGAATTGAGTGAATCATGTTGATGAACAACACATGGGACAGACTATTTTGCTGAATTAACCGCTCCATATTCCGGCTGATAGGATTTAATTTCGATTCTAGTTGTGTAATTGAAAAACCAAAGTGAATTATGCATCAAGGATCACTACAAGTGGATCATCGGCACCCTAGTGCTTCTTTAGATTGTTAATTTCATCTCAAGTTACAGATTATTCTACTACATCCGTATTTACAAGTTATTGTAGTTTGATTTCAATTGGAGATTGTTAGAAGAAATTCTGAGAATTCCTATATTACTCTATGAGAACAATCTTGGTCTCTACCGAATTATTACTACATCACAACCCTACACTTCGGAAGCGATCACTCTTCACTCGGGCTCTCCTTGGTAGAGGAATGGGCTAAAGGGAGGTGAAGATGGATTTGAAACTCTCAAACTGAAGAGAGGGGAAGTGGATGCTGTAAATGAGAAGGAGCAGAAGTATTTATAGTTGCGAGGGATGGCAGTTCCTGTAAATAAGTTTGGGCGGCCCCCTTGGGGCCTCCCGTACGGACACTCTGCTTTAGCTTCAAAGCGTACGGACTCCGAACCTGAAGCAAAAAAGCTACAGGTTCGAGGTTCGGAGTTGCTCCGAAGCTGTAGATCGAAATTAGGTGTGTTGACTGGGTTTGAAGGATGGGTCGACAAGGTGAGTTAACTAGGTGCAAGGACTGGGCTGATCCAGTGAGTTGACTTAATGATTTGATTCAGCGAGTTAACTCACGAATTTTGTACTGATTTTTTCTATGGATTGTTTTTCGAGCTAGTGTTTTAGGGGTGAGTTGACTGGGTTTAGGCTTGAGTTGGGCTATGGATTGGAGCTTGCATGGCTAAGTTTGGCTGGTTTTGGATATAGGGTTTGGGGATATGGACATCCATTCATTCATCTATCTCAACCAGCCTTATTGCCGAAGGTGGGGTGTCTACAATAGTATAAGTGGCCCAATTATCAAATCATCACTTAACCCTTGATTTTAGTGTTCATCAAGTGAGAAAAGTAGATGTGTAGTCGTAGTTGAATATTCATCTTCATGTGAGTGACTTGGATCATCCTTATCATGAATCAATAGTATGATTTAAGTACCCTATATTAATAAGCCTATTTCTTAAGTGCCAAGTTATCTCATTTTAAGAAATAACCAAGTTATCAACTCTTTTCAAATCTGGACCTTTCAATTGACCCACTTCCAACCATCAATCGAAACTCAAATTTAGACAATATCTTGGCCTTATATGACTACAAGATCATATAAAATTTGAACCCCGATCTATGATCCTATACCGTCAAACCCTAAGGCCACTACCTTCTTTTATACACGACAAATGGAATTTCAAAACTAGCTATTCCCACCATCAATCAACCAATGAAAATTTTTCAGTCATTTGCATATCATGACTACACATTTTTCTCAAATTTGGGCCCTGATCATCAAGCGTGGACCGTTAATTTAGATCAAGTCTGTTTTGGCACCCACTAGGCCATTTTTCAAGATTGGCCAATCTAAATTTCAAACCATTAAGAAAACTACATATTTTGACTCTACTCTTTGAACTAAACATGATAAGCAGATTAAAATTCATTAAGAATAAGCCATTGACCCATTTTTTATAGAATCCTAATGAGACTAGGAAGAGTGGACGTCCACCCCTTATTTACAAAACCTTTTATTATTTTCAATTTTAATGGAATTTCATGGCTGTAAATTTGACGTAGAATGTTTAAATTCATGTTTGGGTGAGGTTTAAAGTACTTTAAACTTTAAACTTGGATTTTTTAAATTATTAGTTTAAATAAAGTTGATAGTTTTAAAGAATTCTAAAGATCTCTTGTACCACGTACATGGGATGCTTATAAGTTTCTGAGATTGATCATAATGGTTATATAAGAATTAAATAATAGAAACCCTAGATCTACCATGATTTCCAGATATGATTGATGCTTCAAAGTTCAATTAGTTCAAGTTCTCCACGCTAAAGTAAAACTAGTTTTTGAACTTCCAAGATCTGTTTTGTATGAATGTGCTTTAACCGAATTTATCTTCCAATTGGATAGAGACGGGACTTTGATTCTAATTGTGTTATGTTCTATCATGGCCATCCATCCTGACCATTAGATCATTTTAAGGTATGGACCCAAAAATCAAGCTGATGCAAACCTTAAGCAAGCCGCACCACATGAAACAATGAGGGCCGAACAACCATAGTTAAAACCTTCCTAAGGGGCCATTGCAATGTTCATTTCCCATCTGACCTAGGGGTGGGCCCATCTAAGCACGTATGGACCCATCTGAAATTACGCCTTTTTTAGATTCCCAAGGCATTTAGCATGCGGAAGCTTTGAGAGGAATTAGTATTATGACTAAGTCCAATAGGGGATTAGAACATTTTGAAATTTTTTTCGCCTACTTAACAATTTTAACAAATTAAGCTAAGTAAGCAAGAACACTTCAGCTTCCAAGCCAAAGTGGGTCTAATCACATGACTAGCATATTGTAAGTAATAAGCAACCTAGTCTAAGCATGCATAGATACTCCAATGATTAAAAAAATAAGCTCCTAATCTATGCAACCTAAGTAGACTATATAGGATGGATCAATTAAGCTCAAGTCTACACAACTAAGTGAAAGTACATCTTGTGTATGGATGTGCCTATTTAGTGCCTAGCATACATTCATAATTAAGCAGTTAAACACAATGCATAATAAGAAATGTGCTCAAATACAATCACAAACACAAGCATGTATAGTAGTTTGACTACTTGTCTACTCCACTCCCAGTTCAAGGACTCTCTGCAATGATAACCTTACTTGTCGGATGAGCCCCTTGTTCAGCACTAGTTCAGGTTGCTTGATCACCGCTCTCCCGTGCTTCAATCATCTTCCTTTGCTCCCTCAATCATGTTGCCGCTGCATCGCCAATGCCTCAGCTCCACTTAATCAATCGCCTTGCAAATGATGCCTCTGATATGCCCAAGGTGATAGAAGGGTAGGTTTGAGATCTCTACAACTCATGGGAATGGGTTACTTAGAGAGTCTAACCTACAAAGATCTCATTATAGAGTATTGGATAGGAATATGACTATCAAGATCAATCCAATCTCTATAGATCAAAAGAGGGACAAGTGTATCTTCTTCTTGAGCTTTGAATGCTCTATGCTTATGATGAATCACAAGGAAGATCACTTGTTTGGGTTAGGAATAGAGCTCTTAATGATCTTCAACAATGGTGGCTTATATTTCCTCAAAATCACCTCTCTTGGCTAAAAAAACGAACCCCTCTCTATATACAGATTTTCTTCCAACGGTAAAAAAACGGGCAGATTCGCGCATCTTTGATTAATCGAAAAAATGGTTCGATTGATTGGAGACTACTCCGATTGATCAGAGACATGTCTGATTGATCGGAAATCTATCCAGTGAAATCTCTGGAAGATATTCCGATTGATCGGACGGACCCCTTCTGATGGATTGAAAGTCTGTCCGATTGATCGAAAATTTGTCCAGTGGATTTTCTTTGCTAAAACAAATTTCGATTGATTGGGACTTCTATCCAATCGATCGGAGTCCTATCGGAACTCCTGTCCGATTGATCAGAGTCCAATCGAAAACTGTTGTTTGAGCTGTTTTGTTTACAGCAGCTTCCACCTCTTTAATTAGTCTTACTTATCATGTTCTTCATGGAGTTCTAAGACTAATGATGATGACTAAGGGTACCTAGTTAGTCCAAGTCATCTAAGAGGTTATGGTTTTAAGTAGGTTCAAGGCAAGGCACACCAAGGCATCTCTTTTACCTGTTTCTTCATCCTTGATGTAGCTGGTTCATCTTGAGTCTTCGGTCTTCGCCTTCATTAAGCTCAACCGACACTAGACTCACTGACCTAAGCGATTGACAAACAAGGTGCACTAGTATGCCATAGAAAAGTGCACTAACACCACCCACTGGGTCGGGGCCCTCTCAAAATGAAATAACTCTGAATATCATGTGGATCACAATATAAGAAACATTGTTGGATGAACGCCCATCATTAAAAACTTCCAAGGGCCCTCCTTAATCTATTCATACCACTCATCTCATGGAGTTCTCTATGGCTGTCATATTGTATAGGTGTTGTCTACCTTGTTCGGTAGGTAAGCCTTCCCAAACTGAAGCAAATTCAAATCTTAAGAGGATCATACTAGAGAAATAAGGTTGATTGAACACTCGTCATAAAAAAAAATCCCAGCGCTCACCCTAATGAGTATACTTGGCATCCACACCATTCATTGGTGGGACCCTGTTGGGGTCCCAAAATGTAGGGTCCCTTAAAGCAAACAAAAGCCACGCAGCTCCAAAAGAATCCTACAAAATGCTTACTGGAACATGCAAAACGGAGATTTACAAAAATTCCTTACTTAGCCAATTTTGACTGAAATCTCCGGCGGGCCCCGCAAATCATCGCGATCGGAACCGCTCAAAATCGAACTCATAGCTTGATTGTGATTTATAATGAACAATGCATGTGCTTTCACCATCGAATGGGCCCCACGAACCCATCAAAATTCAAAACCCAAATGGTGGAGTTCAAAAGTTCGTCCCACGCACCCATTAATTCAAACTCCCATGCATACATAAATTCGTGTACCCACACACCCAAAAAATCAACGAAACCAGAAGACTCATTTCAGGGTGCAGGGGGTCCCACGCATCCATAAATTCAGGTGCCCACACACCCCAAAATTTGTCAAAATCAGAACACGGTTTAAAGGGTGCATTGCTTCCCACGCACCTAAAAAATGCGTCCACGCACCCATAAATTCAACAAATTCCACGAATACCATTTAGGGTGCAAGAGGTCCCACGCACCCATAAAGTAGCTAATTCTAGGAATACCATTTTTGGGTGCAGGAGGTCCCACGCACCCATAAATTCAGGGTCCCACGCACCCATAAATTCAGCAAAATCCAAAACCCATTTCAGGATGCGTTGGACCTCCGCACATCAATTTTAAGGTGCGTGGGAGGCATTTTAAGGGTGCGTGGGACGTCGCAGCTCCTGATTGGCTGAATTTCGGTATTTTCGGGTATAAATACCCCGTCCGACTATTCATTTGTACATTTTGAAAGAGAGAGAGAGCTACTACCCTCTGAGTATTTGAGATCCCCGCCGAAAACCCTCGCCGAAGACCCTTTCCGATCACTGGAAACCCCTCCCGGTCACCAGAAAACTCTTTTCCGATCGCCAACATCTTCCACCAGAAGACCACTCCGACCAAAACCGCAGGTCTGCATCCCGATTTCTCACAAGTATGGGCACGCACCCAACAATTTGGTCCCACGCACCCGAAAAATCGTCCCATGGGCCCATAAATTAAACGTAATTCGGATAAGTGGATTGGTGTCCCACACACCCAAAAATACTCCACGCGCCCATAAATTCGCGTCCCACACGCCCATTAATTCGACAAGTGCGTCGGACTCCCACTCACCCGAAAATGCCCCACACACCCCTAAATTCAACAAGAATCAAACATTTAATTTCAGGGTGCGTTGGAGCTCACGCACCCATAAATTAAGTCCCACGCACCCAAAAAATAGCCAATTGTAGAGCATGTTTACAGGTGCACCGGACATAATTTTAAGTGTTTTCAAGATCCGTTTGAGCCTATTTTGAGTATTTCGAGCATTCCGGACACAATGGAATGTTCAAATGGACGTTCCGAGATCTCTAAATGAGTAGAATTTTGCATCTTCGAAGTTCGACCCGATTTGACGCGTTGAATGAAATGACTTCTTGAAAAGACGCCGCCAGCATCCAGAACTATGCAAATATGTCATCATTTATATCTATTATAAAGATGTGATCCAATTTGGGTCGAAAGCTAGACAAATGAGACTATGGTTATCACAATAAACTATACCAAAGAGTTTCAATTCACCACAAAGCAATTGTTATGAACTACCACAACACAACAGTCGATGCCCTACCCATTCAAACGGCATCCGTCGGTTGGGCTACGCAGGTATACACAACTGTAGATTGGACTTCCGAGGTCACTTGTCCATACATGACAGGCGCGGGCCCAGAGTCGTTCTTCTCAGTCATAAACCCTGATAATCTCAGCCTGGATCTCCGGTCAAAACATGGGACATAGACATCTGACTAATACAAAGATGGTTCAGTCCATAACAAAACAAATACAAGTCTCTACGACCACAAACTCTAAGACCATAGTCCCTACTGACTAGTCTTTTGCCTTTTAATCAAGGGTCATCGATCATTCAATGTAATTAAGGGCTTGTGCCAGATCACGGCCTAGAATGTACAAGATCTTAGGATCTCTGGAATAAAATTCGCCTTGCGACATCTCTTCTCTTGTGTACTTTTGTGAATGCTTATGATTGCCTATGAATGTTTCCATTACTCAGAACCCTAGAGCAACAAAACACCACATTTCAAGAAAATGTCATTGTGATCCATTTTCTAGTTCTAACAAACTGGCAACTCTGCTGGGGAATCGAACTATACCAGAATCTCTGGATAGCTCTGAGTATAGAAGCTCTCTAAGATCAATCATTCGTAGACACGAATACGTACGTAAGAGGTCTATCATGAAGCATATTGTTTCGGTGCCCTCGGGTGCCAAACTGGAGACTCTCAACGGGAATGTTCTTCCCTTCATCTTTAAGGCAATGGACGGTAAATTAAAAGGTTTTCAAACTCACAAACTTCCACAACTACACGTATTTGTCTTCTTCTTGCTTATTACTATTAGTTTATGCACTGCGATCGATGGGTTCACGTTCCCGGCCTCATTTATGAACTGTTCTAATGATTTTCTGACGACTGCAAAATTAGCAAGATAGTAACGCAGACAAAAGAAATGGCATGCTCAATGACGAGTTCGTGCACCTTCCTTGGTGCCGGAGGCTTCAGCTTCCCCCATTTCACCACAACCACAAATCTAAGCTCAGAGTGGCAGTTGGTTGAGACTCGAAGGCAGAAGAAGGAACAGAAGAAAGCTACCATCGTAGCAACATATAGGAAGGTGAACGTTGCAAGACCTCGCCCCGTGATCAGGAAACAGTGGCAGCCAAAGAAGGGGCAGAAGATCCCTATCAATGGTCAGGTCATATCAGCCAAACCCGCAGTGCCTACAATGACGGCCGAGCAGTTTCCGCCGTTGTCAAAGGTCGATCGCACCTTGCAGAAACCTACTAGGCCTGCACATGCAAAGAGATCCAAGCCCACGACAGTCTTTGAATCGAAACAGAGACCAGCTCAAAAAGTCTCGTCGGCACAAGTGGTAATGGTCCAAGTGGCCGAAGAAGAAGAAGAAGTACTGTTCGCTCGCCTCAAGTGTAAGGCTGCGATGTAGTAATAAATCTCGGTAAGACCGAGGTCGATCCACAGGGAAAGAGTAACAGCTTCCTAATTACTCCAGCAACTCAGTTTAATAGAACAAATTCAATTTCAATAGGATGTTTAATTAAAACAGTAACTTAATGAAAAATCAGAGATATAATGTACTAAGGCTTTCAAGGATCCACTTGTAGCAATCCTATGTTAATTCAGTCAATCCAAGTAGAGAACACAACTAGATTTGAAGTCCTATCTCTCATCTAGTTGGAAAATAAAGCATTCACACACATTCATCCAATTCAAGTTGAACTTCCAAGTTCAAGTCCATTCAATCAATGTAGAATTCAAATTCATAGCCTGCGGAGTAACAGCCATGCCTATGGACTATGGCCTGCTCAAGGATTACTATAATTCGAATCTAAACAAGCAACCTGTGATAATCTCAGAGAATTAAAAGGAATTCATGTCCGGAGCACATGAACTCAGATAAGACATCTCAAACTACCATCTTTTGGACTGAACATAAGAAAATTCTAACCTTGAATTAAAAAATACTTGAATCAAACTGAAATTAACATAGAACTGGCTACAAGCTTCACCTCTCAGCCTTAGCTGAGAGGTTTTAGCCGAGCATAGTCATGCTACAACTAAAAACTCAAAAATAAAGCATAAAACTAGAAAAACCCGAAAATAGATGTTGCAGACGCTCCACAGTCGCCTTCAGCCTCCAAACTCACGTTCCTTCTGTTCTCTCATGCCTTAGGGAGAGCCCCTAGGTGGCCTTTTATAGCAACAAGCCCCCCTTGCGTCGGATTCTGCGAAAGCCTTCGCATTGCGCAGCAATTTTCGGAGTCCCAATTTAGAAAGGAGACTTCTTACGCAGGGCCGACCGGTCGTGACCGGTCGGCCTGGCTTTTCAAATACTCCAGAGAGCTCAGCCGACCGGTCATGACCGGTCGGCGTGGATTGTCCATTGTTCCAGCGTGCATGCCCGACCGGTCATGACCGGTCGGGCTGTTTATCCTTCATCCAGTGCCTATGGCCGACCGGTCATGACCGGTCGGCCCCAATGCAATGTGTCCAGTCTTCCTGGCCGACCGGTCAAGACCGGTCGGCCTCCTTCCATTTACGTCTTTTATGTGGCTGACCGGTCGGACGACCGGTCAGCCTTGGTTTTTCTTCCACTTTTTCTTCTTTTCTTCATTCTCTTTTCTCCCTTTTTCTTCTTCTTTCTTTGATCCATCCTAGGACTTCATGCAATGTCTTCAAATACATTCTTTTGGCTCCAATTTGATGAAATCCACTCTCATCCCTACAATCACAGAAACACGTGTTAGGTGGGCCTTTAAACCATGAAAATCATGCAAACTATGTAGTGTAATGGGCAATGCAATGTATAAATTGGAGGTTCAACACACCCCCCAACCAGCTTTTTGCTAGTCCCGAGCAAAACATGCGTGAAAATAATTTCAACCCTCCAAATCCAACTCTCCTTTAGAACCTATGATTCTATCCATCCCAAGATGTATAAGTGTAAAATTTGGAAAAATTAGGTGTTAGAAGCTGAACCTTGGACTCTCAAAACATAAGAAGTGTTTACATGAAATCCCCGCTGACTGATTGATAAATAGAAGAATTCGAACAAATTCAACCTAGTGTGCATAGTGAAAGTTCATCTCATGAGTTCCTGGAACCATCTTCTTTATAGATTAAGTAGACCAGGGATTTCAAGGTGCACAGAGCAACAGCAAGCCTATGACAGAAATTTGCCTTACCGTCCTTCCGACGGCTTTCACACTACATCCCATTTCCGGCTTTGGTTACGGTTCGACCATCCCCCGGTTGGTAATAGGTAGCCCTTTTCGGAATTTTCCACCAATTTTCTTTCCTTCCCGATTTCATCCTTTCTTTCCTTTTTCTTTTAACTTAGATAGGATTTTTAGAAATCCATATCTTTCATTATTTTCCCATGGACAAGGATGGACAAAATACCCCGGCTTGGCTGCTCAACACCTCTAAACCAAAGTCTATCTAATCCACAAATCACATAAACCTGTTACTCATGAAAATCGTGTAATGTGAACTTGGTGTAAAGGTGTTCAAATTTTCTATCAATCACAACAATAGGGGAATTAACATATAAAGCCATTATGTTGGAAGAAATTCCAAACTACAACATCACACACTTCGTTTCTCCTCCTCTTCTACTCATAGCCTCTCAAATGTATAGAAACAAAATTTTCTAAAAGAGTTTTGAGATGTTAGAAAATTCGAAAAAATTTTGTGCATATGAAGCTCGAAATGTTGCAATATGCTAGATGAGGGATCTCATCTCACCCCCCAACCAAATCTTGCATTGTCCTCAATGTAAAAAGATCGTCAATTAGCATGAACATGAGAGCAATGGTAAACAATGAGAGAGTGAGAACAATAGTACCTGAGAGAGCGATCATGGAGGTCTGCAATTCCAACAACTAAATCCTACTAAAACAGTAAAACAAAATAAACCTACCTATGCTATACCTCCATCAGACTAGGAGATCAATAATCCTGATAAACAGGATCATTCAGGGAGATGGACATGTCCTCTGAATCAAATTTCTCAACAAATGGTTTAAGGCGTTGTCCATTAACTTTGAAACAGTCACCATTTGCTGCATTCTCAATCTCAACAGCCCCATGAGGAAAAACTTCTTTAACAATATATGGGCCGGTCCATCGAGATCGTAATTTTCCCGGAAAAAGATGAAGTCGGGCATTATACAAGAGCACTTTCTGTCCTTCATGGAAGGATTTCCTTAAGATGTGCTTATCATGAAAGGCCTTCATCTTGCTCTTGTAAATCCTCGAATTCTCATATGCATCGTTCCGGATCTCTTCAAGCTCATTTAATTGAAGTTTGCGAAGCGAGCTAGCCTTGTCTATGTCAAAATTTAGGGCCCGAATTGCCCAATAGGCTTTGTGTTCTATCTCCACAGGCAAGTGGCAAGCTTTCCCATAGACAAGTCTATAAGGGGACATTCCAATGGGTGTCTTGTAGGCAATACGGTGAGCCCAAAGTGCATCATCTAATCGTAGGGACCAATCCTTGCGATCCGGTCTCACCGTCTTTTCTAAAATCTGTTTGATTTCCCTATTGGAAATTTCAGCTTGCCCACTTGTTTGTGGGTGGTATGGGGTACTCACTTTGTGCCTAATACCATATTTCTTCATCAAAGTTTCAAAAGGTCTATTGCAAAAGTGAGCACCACCATCACTAATAATGGCTCGAGGCGTCCCAAATCTAGAAAGTATGTTTTCTTTGAGAAACTTGAGAACCGTACGATGATCATTGGTTCTACATGGGATAGCCTCGATCCATTTAGACACATAGTCTACGGCAAGCAGAATATAGACATGTCCAAAAGATGAGGGGAATGGTCCCATGAAATCGATGCCCCAACAGTCAAAGACTTCAAGATGTTGAATTGGGGTGAGAGGCATCATATTGCGACGGGATAATCCTCCTAACTTCTGGCAGCGCTCGCATGCTTTGCAAAACTCGTGGGTATCTTTAAATAATGTGGGCCAATAAAAACCACACTGCAGAATTTTTACAGTTGTTTTCTTGGCTGAAAAATGACCCCCACATGCTTGATCATGACAAAAGGAGATGACTGAATTGTGTTCATCATCGGGGACGCATCTCCTTATAATCTGGTCTGGGCAATATTTAAACAATAGAGGTTCATCCCAGAAAAATCTGCGCACTTCCCTTAGAAATTTACGTTTGTCTTGCGCAGTCCAATGAGTCGGCATCGCACCTGTGGAAAGATAGTTGGCTATATCAGCGTACCATGGTGGATGCATAGCAACAAAGAGTTGCTCATCAGGGAATGAGTCCTCAATAGGTGACTCATCAATGGAATTTGGTAGGACTAGGCGAGATAGATGATCTGCCACCACATTTTCTACCCCCTTCTTATCTTTGATCTCCAGGTCGAATTCTTGAAGGAGTAGGATCCATCTTAGCAAACGGGGCTTAGTATCCTTCTTAGAAAGAAGGTATTTCAGCGCCGCATGATCCGTATAAACAATAACTTTGGATCCTATTAAGTATGGCCTGAATTTGTCCAAGGCAAAGATGACGGCTAGGAGCTCTTTCTCCGTAGTCGAATAATTAACTTGGGCAGGATTCAAGGTCCTACTTGCGTAGTAGATGACATGGGGCTTTTTATCTTTCTTTTGGCCTAACACTGCCTCAATAGCAAAATCGCTAGCATCGCACATCAACTCAAAAGGCATGGACCAATCTGGTGGTTGCATAATAGGAGCGGTTGTCAACATGTCTTTTAGCTTTGAAAAAGCTAATTGACATTCGGCACTCCACTCAAATTGGGTCTCCTTTTGTAGAAGGTTGCATAAAGGCCTTGAGATGTGACTAAAGTCCTTTATAAACCTTCGATAGAAGCCGGCGTGTCCAAGGAAGGACCGCACATCACGTATGCTTTTGGGTGGTGGTAGATTGGAAATTATGTCAATTTTCGCCAGGTCTACTTCTATTCCATTGGACGAGATGATGTGTCCAAGGACTATTCCTCTTTGTACCATGAAATGGCATTTTTCCCAGTTTAATACAAGCTGTTTTTCCTCACACCTTATCAAGACCAACTTCAAGTGCTTGAGACACTCATCAAATGTACTACCAAAAACAGAGAAATCATCCATGAACACCTCAAGAAACTCACCCACCATGTCTGAGAAAATACTCAACATGCATCGTTGGAATGTGGCGGGTGCATTACATAATCCGAATGGCATCCTTCGGTAAGCGAAGGTACCAAACGGGCATGTAAATGTGGTTTTCTCTTGGTCTTTCCGGAGCTATCTCGATTTGGTTGTATCCGGAATAGCCATCTAGGAAGCAATAATAGGGATGGCCTGCCAATCTCTCCAAAATTTGATCCATAAATGGGAGAGGGAAGTGGTCTTTCCTAGTGACCGTATTGAGCTTCCTATAATCAATGCACATACGCCAACCGGTGGTCACCCTAGTCGGTATAAGCTCGTTGTTGGCATTTTCAATGATGGTAATTCCGGATTTCTTGGGAACAACTTGGGTAGGACTCACCCATTGGCTATCTGAGATGGGGTAGATGATACCCACATCCAATAGCTTTAACACCTCGGCTTTGACAACCTCCATCATGTTTGGATTTAACCGTCTTTGAGGTTGTCTAGTCGTTTTTGCGTTTTCTTCAAGGTGTATACGGTGAGTGCAAACCGAAGGATCTATCCCTTTGAGATCCGCTATTGTCCAACCTAAGGCTTCCCGATGTTCTTTGAGTAGCTCAATCAACTTGAGCTCTTGGTCTTTCTCTAGGTGAGAGGCAATGACAACTGGGAACGTTTCCTCTTGACCCAAATATACGTATTTAAGCTCGGATGGCAATGGTTTGAGGTCAAGCTTCGGTGGTTTGATGCTAGATGGTAGAGGCCTTGATGTGGTTGGTGGCAATTTTTCAAAATGGGGCCTCCACCGGCTAGTATCAACTACCGGTCTTTCTATATTTAATGCCTGCACAATCTCACTACTGATGGGATCTTCGGAATCCATGATATGTGCTAAGCATGTCTCCAAGCTTTCTAGTGGTTCAAGTTGGAGGAGTTCTTCTTCTTCAAAAGTTTCGAGCATGTTCACATCGAAGAACTCATCATCATCAACATCCCTATGTCTTTTGCCCAAATGAAACACATTCACCTCTAGTGTCATGTTTCCAAAAGATATTTGCATCACCCCATTCCGGCAATTGATGATTGCGTTTGATGTGGCAAGGAATGGGCGGCCTAATATCACCGGTATTTGGGTGCTAGCATCCAAAACCGGTTGTGTGTCCAAGACTATAAAATCTACCGGGTAGTAGAATTTGTCAACTTGGACTAGAACATCCTCAACTATCCCCCTCGGTACACGGATAGATCTATCTGCGAGTTGCAATGTGGTTTTGGTGGGTTTTAATTCACCAAGGCCCAATTGCTCATATACCGAGTATGGGATCAAGTTCACACTCGCCCCCAAGTCTAACAAGGCACGTTCAATCCGGTAGTCTCCAATGATACATGAAACTGTGGGACTACCGGGATCTTTGAATTTTGGGGGAGTCTTTTGAGTGAGGATGGCACTCACTTGCTCAGTTAAGAAGGCCTTTTGCTGCACATTATATTTGCGTTTTGTTGTGCATAGGTCTTTTAGAAACTTGGCATAAGAGGGAATTTGTTTGATGGCATCAAGCAAAGGGATATTGATCTTGACTTGTCTGAAAATCTCTAGAATATCTTGGGAATTTGGGAGAGATTTTGGGGCAACCAATCTCGATGGGAATGGTGCTGTGGGCTGGTAAATGCGTTCCGGTTGTTGTGGGGCTAAGTTAGATCCATTTTCATCCTCAGAACTTACCGGATCATTAGGCTCATCGGCCTTCACCGGAATAGTTTTGTCAATTTGTTTACCACTTCTAAGGGTGGTAATGGATTTAGCTTGCTCCATGTTTTGGTTGGAAGGATTAGGGATGCTTAATTCATGTACTTGCTTTGGATTGGGCTGAGGTTGGGCCGGAAAGGTCCCTTCCCTAGCATTCAAGCGTCCCTTAATCTCATCAACCGAGACTTTCAGCTCTTGGAACATTTGTTGATTTGATTCATTTATTTGCGCTTGCCCTTGCATAAACGCTCTCAAAGTATCCTCCAATGAGACTTGAGGTGGGGCCATATTTTGCATGGGTGGCCCTCTTTGGGAGTTGGTAGGATTGCCCGTTGGGGCATTCTTCCAACTGAAATTCGGGTGGTTCTTCCAACTCTCATTGTATGTATTACCTACCGGTCCATTGAAGGGCTGTTGATAACCATATGTGGCATTGGCTGTCTCTTGCAACACTTCCTTAAATGCAGGAATTGTGGGACAATCTTGCGTAGCGTGTAAGTCGGTGAGACAAATCCCACATGTGGTTTCAACAGCTTCCTTGGACTTGGAAACTCCATTTTTGCTAAGTTCCATGGCCTCAACCTTCCTTGTGAGGTTGGCTATCCTTGCATTTACGTCGTCTTCCTCTTTAAGGACATATATCCCTCCTTTCTCTTGAGTAGGCTTGGGGTTCTTGGGTTTATCCGAGGTGTCCCAAGATTGGGCATTTTCAGCCAACATGTCCAAGTAACTCCAAGCATCATCTGGATTTTTACTCATAAACTCGCCATTGCACATCATTTCCACAAATTGGCGCATATTAGGACTTAATCCATCATTGAAAAAATTTATAATTCGCCAACTCTCATAGCCATGATGTGGGCAAGCAAGCAGGAGTTCCTTAAATCTTTCCCAACATTGAAAGAATGATTCACCCTCTTTTGCTGAGAAATTCATTATGGCCCTTCGAAGAGTGTTTGTCTTATGAGCTGGGAAGAACTTTTTCAAGAATTCCCGGTTCATCTCAACCCATGACCCAATCGAATATGGTCTAAGAGAGTGAAGCCAATCTTTGGCTCTTTCTTTCAAGGTGAAGGGAAAAAGTTTAAGTCTGATTGTATCCCCAGAAACATTGGGATAATGCAAGGTGGCCAACACTTCTTCGAATTCTTGCAAGTGTAAGTATGGGCGGTCAGAGTCTAGCCCATGGAATTTAGGTAAAAGTTGGATTACTCCCGGTTTTATGTCAAGGGTCCCACCGTTAGCTGGTAGAACTATGCAAGAAGGTGTAATTGTACGAGCAGGTTGTAGGTAATCCCGTAGTGATCTCATTGGAGGAACATTATGTACCTCATTCTCTCCTACTCCTTCCTGATTTGCGTTTGTGGTTGGAGTAGGGGGTGGAGGATTCCTTAAGGGTGTTTGCTCCATACTCCCCAAACTTTCACAATGCTCTTGATAATTCCGGACTCGTCTATGGACTGACAATGGTCCAACTAAACCACCTTCAGATTGGAGACGATTTGAATGGTTACGTTCCCAACGGGACATAAACCACTCAATCAGAAATCAAAACTAATCCTAACCTAGAAAACTGCAATCTGAAAATTCTAAAAACTAAGTTAGAAAGGTATCACCTGATGCGCTTGAACTGAAAGAAGAATTCCTACAAAACAGAAAACTTTGTTAGTTCTAAGAAAAATCAGAAAAACCTATCTACTTCTACAGCCACTGAAACTATTTGAAAACTATTATCTAATTTCCCCGGCAGCGGCGCCAAAAACTTGTTCGCTCGCCTCAAGTGTAAGGCTGCGATGTAGTAATAAATCTCGGTAAGACCGAGGTCGATCCACAGGGAAAGAGTAACAGCTTCCTAATTACTCCAGCAACTCAGTTTAATAGAACAAATTCAATTTCAATAGGATGTTTAATTAAAACAGTAACTTAATGAAAAATCAGAGATATAATGTACTAAGGCTTTCAAGGATCCACTTGTAGCAATCCTATGTTAATTCAGTCAATCCAAGTAGAGAACACAACTAGATTTGAAGTCCTATCTCTCATCTAGTTGGAAAATAAAGCATTCACACACATTCATCCAATTCAAGTTGAACTTCCAAGTTCAAGTCCATTCAATCAATGTAGAATTCAAATTCATAGCCTGCGGAGTAACAGCCATGCCTATGGACTATGGCCTGCTCAAGGATTACTATAATTCGAATCTAAACAAGCAACATGTGATAATCTCAGAGAATTAAAAGGAATTCATGTCCGGAGCACATGAACTCAGATAAGACATCTCAAACTACCATCTTTTGGACTGAACATAAGAAAATTCTAACCTTGAATTAAAAAATACTTGAATCAAACTGAAATTAACATAGAACTGGCTACAAGCTTCACCTCTCAGCCTTAGCTGAGAGGTTTTAGCCGAGCATAGTCATGCTACAACTAAAAACTCAAAAATAAAGCATAAAACTAGAAAAACCCAAAAATAGATGTTGCAGACGCTCCACAGTCGCCTTTAGCCTCCAAACTCACGTTCCTTCTCTTCTCTCATGCCTTAGGGAGAGCCCCTAGGTGGCCTTTTATAGCAACAAGCCCCCCTTGCGTCGGATTCTGCGAAAGCCTTCGCATTGCGCAGCAATTTTCGGAGTCCCAATTTAGAAAGGAGACTTCTTACGCAGGGCCGACCGGTCGTGACCGGTCGGCCTGGCTTTTCAAATACTCCAGAGAGCTCAGCCGACCAGTCATGACCGGTCGGCGTGGATTGTCCATTGTTCCAGCGTGCATGCCCGACCGGTCATGACCGGTCGGGCTGTTTATCCTTCATCCAGTGCCTATGGCCGACCGGTCATGACCGGTCGGCCCCAATGCAATGTGTCCAGTCTTCCTGGCCGACCGGTCAAGACCGGTCGGCCTCCTTCCATTTACGTCTTTTATGTGGCTGACCGGTCGGACGACCGGTCAGCCTTAGTTTTTCTTCCACTTTTTCTTCTTTTCTTCATTCTCTTTTCTCCCTTTTTCTTCTTCTTTCTTTGATCCATCCTAGGACTTCATGCAATGTCTTCAAATACATTCTTTTGGCTCCAATTTGATGAAATCCACTCTCATCCCTACAATCACAGAAACACGTGTTAGGTGGGCCTTTAAACCATGAAAATCATGCAAACTATGTAGTGTAATGGGCAATGCAATGTATAAATTGGAGGTTCAACAAGTACCATATGAAGCAGAAGAATTACCTCCATTCCAAGATCAGATCGACAAATTGGTCGAGGCTAATCGCGAGACGAATGATCGGATGAGGGCTATTCAAGAAGCCTTGACCACGCTGATAGCGCAGAATGCCACTAGAAGTATCGCGCCGCTCACCCGTCAGTCAGTGGAGGAATCCCAAGGGGCAGCAGAAGGTCCGGCTGAGCCTGAACCGCCCGTCCAACTCAGGGTCGCACCCACAGAACGTGCACCACTTTCTACATCGCACGTGTCACGAGAAGAGTTATCCCAGACGATAGCCCACATGATGCAGCAAGAAAATAGAAAGAGAGGAGAGGTAGTTATAAATATCGGGTCCCGTACCCACCAGAGGTAGAAGAGGTGCCGTTCCCGGCCAATTTTAGATGCCCAGACTTTGAAAAGTTTGATGGCAGAGGATTGCCGAAAAAGCACATCACCCATTTCTTGATTGCATTAGGAAATTGGTCTGCGGTCCCGCAATATTGCATGCGGCTACTTGGATCAACCCTGACCGGAAAAGCCTTCCAGTGGTACATGTCATTACCGGCCGGCTCTATAAGGACATGGGAGCAAATGCAGGATACTTTCATCTTAAAATTCTTTGCCACCGAGAGGGAGATCTCATTAACAGATTTGGCATTAGTCAGGCAAAGAAATGGTGAACCAGTTGAGAAGTTTATCGACCGATGGGGAACCACAGCAGCTCAATGTCATGAGTTACCCAGTGAAGGTGAACATATGAAGTTGTGCCTAAGGGCTCTAGACCCGATGATCTCGTACGGATTGTCAGGTAACACCTTCAACTCCTTTCGTGAGCTAGCAACGAAAGCGCATCTGGTGGAGAAGGCAGCATCCCGTAAACTTCAGACCCGAGAGACAGAAGAGAGAGATGGGAAAAGTAGTAGAGACCCATCAAGTCAATAAAAGCAGGGACCAAAAGGACCGAAAATAGCCCGCTGTCGATCACAAGCCAGAGACAAAAGCAATGGTTGTTTAGGACAAGGGTAAAAGACCCTATGTACCCAAACACATATCAATAGCTGAAAGAGAAAGGGCGAATGGCCCATACACATTCGATATGGCCGATCTGGTTCCGATCATGGAATAATTAATCTAGGAAGGCTTAATGCATCTACCAGAGCCCGTCCGTCCCCATGAAGTTGGACGAGTAAACGATCCCAAATATTGCAAATATCATCAATGTGTCAGCCACAAGACAGAAGATTGCTTCTCCTTGAAAGGGAGGATACAAGGGTTGATCAATCAAGGGGTCATCAGCATGAAGGTACCCGAGACAGCAAGGGAGACAGCCGGGCCAATTTCAACAATCCCAATAAAGAACGACACCAACCGACCGACTTCATTCCCTGAGCCGAAGGAACCATGGACTCTAGTCAGTAGCAAGAAAAGACTCAAGAATAGACGAAGGCTCGCTAGCAGAGGAAAGAATAGGGGGAGAGGAAGGAGAGAGATATTACAAGGGCAAAGACAACCCGCAACGAGCATGGCATATTGCGGAATGGTGTCATTCGTCGAACAAGCACCGTCCGAGGCAACCCCACAAGCAGCTGAGGGAGAGGTTAACGCGGTCATCTTACGATCAGGAAAGCAAATGCCTGACCATACCCCTCTAAGACCAGACGACCCGATGCAAGAAGACGATATCCCTGATAGGCCGCAAGAGAGATCTCACATGTAAAAGCTGAAAGAGAAGGCTAGTGAGGCCATGACTAGTCAGCCAAGCCCGAGACCAGTGGCGTATGACGTTGTGTCACACTTATGAAAGGTTCCCGCTCGTCTAAGTATATACGATGCTCTATGTCTCTCGAAAGTATATAGAGAAATGTTAATCAATGCCTTACTTGACAGTGAAGTCAGGGAGGTCATAATGATAGACATAGAAGAAGAAATGAATAATACGGACAAATTTTGGGAGGGGTATTTGCTAGTGTCACAATTCATGCATGTTAACCGTCCTTCAACAATCACTTTCTCATAAGAGGACCACACGATCGAATTAATAAACCACAATCGCCCGTTGATGGTCACAGGAACAATCAGGGACACCGAGGTTAAAAGGTGTATGTTAGATGATGGGTCTGCCGTGAATATTATGCCATTGAAGACATAACAGAAGCTGGGTTATAGGTAATCAGCACTACGCCCGAGCCTCATGATGATTCAAGGGTTCAACCAAGACAGTCAGCGTACACTTGGATCAATCACGGTAATGTTAGAGATTGAAGAACTGATGACGAAAGTAACATGTCAAGTGATCGACGCAGTAACAACATACATCCTCCTTTTAGGAAGGCCCTGGCTCCATCAGAATCGCATTATCCCTTCGACGTATCACCAGTGCTTCAAATATAACAGAGATGGGATCCAATATAGGATAGCGGCAAATCTGAAGCCATATAGGATAGCTGAGTCATTTTTGGCCGATTCAAAATATTACAATCCGTCCGATAGCAGTAAAACCGGCAAAAAGCCCGATGCAATGAAGAAAGGGCAAGGGGCAAAACCTCGAGTCAAGAAGTTCGTGCAGAAAAGTAAACCTCAACCCATCACTTAGGGAAGATCTCAATATCAGTTGAAAAATCAACCTCAACCGATCACGAAGAAATTCTATGTGGTACCACAACATCTGCGTCAGCCAGGGTAGTTTGTGTTAAAAATGATTTCAGATCAACACATGAGTGTACTCAAGTCCACCTTCAATATGCCGATACCCAAGATAGGAAGAACCAAGCCATTTCCGAAAGCTCCAAGCCAATTCATCGTGCCGTCAAGAGATATCACCCAGAACGATTTCAAGTTTCACTCGAGGCCAAGTCAACCAGTACCATCAAAAGAGAGAGAAGAGGGAAGAGGATCCGTCCAACCTCGACCGATAAAAGAGAAGAGATATAGCAAGACCAGCCGGAAGATTATGAGGAATATGGGATTCTTCGGTCAAGGCTCAGACACAAAGAAGAGATTGTTAGCTCCATTTGAAGAACCTAAGCACGTATACAGAAACAGAGAAGGTCTAGGAGCCAAGGCAAGCGTAAACATGGTGACCATTGGCCCGATAGAAGAAATTCAGTTGCAAGATTCTATCGATATTATCTAGCCAAGTGTCGCGCCCGTGCAATTAGAAGACGATGGGCAACCAACGGTTGATGAACTCGAAGAGGTGAATTTGGGCTCCCTCGAAGAACCCAGAAACACATATTTGAGCAGAAATGTTTTGAAAAATGAAAGGGGGAAATACATACAGTTGTTGAAGGAGAATAAGGACATCTTCGCTTGGACATATTCAGAAATGCCCGGGCTCAGTCCGACAAACGCCATGCACAGGCTAAGCATCATGAAGGAAAAGAAACCAATGAAGCAACCTCAATGGCGATTTCACCCTGATATTATACCTAAGATCGAAGAAGAAATCAATAAACCAATTCAGGCCAGATTCGTTCGAGAGGTGAAGTACCCCCGATGGATCTCAAACATTGTGCCAGTCAAGAAGAAGAGTGGACAGATCCGAGTTTGCGTTGAGTTCCGAAATCTTAATGAAGCCTACCCTAAAGATGATTTTCCTTTGCCAATTTTTAGAATTATTGATTGACAGCACAACAGGATATGCAGTAATGTCCTTCATGGATGGGTATTCGGGATATAATCAAATTCGCATGGCCCCAGAAGATAAAGAAGCTACGACCTTCCGCACAACTCTCGGCATCTACTGCTACCGCGTGACCTTCGGGTTGAAGAATGCAGGGGCAACATACCAGCGTGCAATACACGTTATATTCCAAGATATGATGCACAAACACGTTGAATGCTATGTAGATGATTTGGTCATGAGGTCAGCCGATCATGAACAGCACAGGGAACATCTGAGACAAGTATTCCAGCGACTGCGCAAGAAGAGTCTCCGTATGAATCCGCTGAAATGCGCGTTTGGGGTCGCATCCGGCAAATTCTTGGGTTTTTCTGTCAGGCATAGGGGCATAGAGATCAACCCCGCCAAGATTAAGGCCATCAGAGAAATGCCACCACCGAAAAATCTAAAACAGTTGAAGAGTTTTCAGGGCCGCGTGGTATATCTGAGAAGATTCATTTTGAACCTGGCTGGTCTTTGTCAGCCATTTTCCCGCCTTAACAAGAAGGATGTTAAATTTGAATGGGATGACGCCTGCCAAAAAGCTTTCGATTCACTAAAAGAAATGCTCAGGAATTCTCCAGTCCTTGCCGCTCCAATCAAGGGAAAGCCGCTGATTCTGTACATCGCAGTGGGTGATAACTCACTGGGGGCACTCCTGCCACAAAAGAACGAAGAAGAGAAGGAGAATGCTCTATATTACTTGAGCCACACTCTGGTGGGGGTAGAATTCAACTATTCAGCAATCGAGAAGATATGTCTTGCTCTCATTTTCACCGTGAAGAAACTTAGGCATTACTGCCTCTCGCACCAAATAACGTTGATATCCAAGGCGGACCCGATCAAATTCCTTATGAACCAACCTATTGGGCGCTTAGTAAAGTGGGCCCTTCTCCTCTCTGAATTTGACATTACGTACGTCCCGGCCCAAGCTATTAAAGGACAGGCAATTGCAGATTTTCTCGCTGCACATCCGGTCCCGAGCAGCGAAGAAATGGAATGTGATCTCCCAGATGATCGGGTTATGATGGTCGGAGAACCACGAATCTGGCAGATGTACTTTGACGGAGCCTCCAGGTCAACAGGGGCAAGAGCAGGGGTTATATTTATTAGCCCACAAGGAGATTTGTTGCCCTACTCATTTACGATTGTGCCAGCTTGTACTAACAACGAAGCAAAATATCAAGCCCTTATCATCAGACTACAGCTCGCATTAGAGATGCGAATCAAGGCGATACAGATCTATGGTGACTCCAGGCTAGTCATCGGACAGTTGACGACAGAATATGAGGTCCGCAAACCTGAGCAGTCACCTTTCTGCCACCAAGCGTAATCACTGTTCGACCAGTTCCGTAACAGCAACATTTCACATATACCGAGGCAGGAGAATGTACAGGCTGATGTGTTAGCAAGCCTAGCCACTGCTTTGGCTAATCCCGGGGGCAGCCCACTTCAAGTGACAATAGAAGAAAGAAGGATCCTACCGACAGTTGTACTGCGTGGTGGTGAATTAGGCGCGAACCCCATCTGTTGCTTTGAAATCACAGAAGAAAACGACTAGAAAAGACCAATCATCGACTACTTGAAATATGGATTCTTACCAGAAGAGCCCAAGATGCGCACGCAGGTTAGGAGGCGCGCTGGTTCATTCATAATGCAGAATGACGTCCTTTACAAGCGCTCGTATGAGGGAGTGTTGTTACGCTGCTTGGACCAAGATGAAGCGTACGCCACATTGAAGGAAACTCACGGAGGAGAGTGCGGTGCCCACCAAGGAGGCAAGAATTTACATCACCATGTCAGACACATGGGGTATTATTGGCCCACAATGACTAAAGATGTGATAGAATATGTTAAGAAGTGCCATCAATGCCAGATCCATGCAAATATAATACACTCGCCAGCGAAAGAGCTGTATCAATCAGTGATATCTTGGTCGTTTGCCGCCTAGGGCATGGATGTGATCGGACCGATTAGACCGCCATCCTCTCAGGGGCATCATACATTCTTCCTAGAACCGATTATTTCTCCAAATGGGCTGAAGTAATTGCCCTGAGAAATGTGAAAGCCAGACACATCGAAAGTTTCATTCGTCACGCCATATTATATCGACATGGTGTTCCCGAAACAATCACCACCAACAACGGAACACCTTTAAAAATGCTACTATCGATAAGCTGTGTGCAAAGTTCAAGATTAAGCATTGCTATTCATCGCCTTATTATCCTCCTGCAAATGGGCTGGCCGAGGCATTCAATAAGGCTATCGTGAAGATTCTGAAAAAGACAGTGGCCGAGAATAAGAAGGACTGGGACAGACGATTACCCGAAGCATTATGGGCATACAGGACCACACACCATACAGCCACTCGAGTTACACCCTACTTGCTGGTGTATGGTACGGAAGCTGTATGTTAGTGCACAAATCAGTGCATCGTTTTGTCAATTCCATGACTATGTAAGTCAGTCAAGTCTCGTGAGCCCCAATGAAGATTGAAGATTCAAGACTTGAAGACCAAAGCAGCTTTCCGCACTCAAATTCAAGCCAGATCAAGCTCGGAAGGTAAGTTGCATATAGACAGCCTATAGGATCCCAAAACATCCAAGTCCATGGCATTCGAATTGCATTTTATGTTTGCCAATTGATCCACGGGCTTAAGGTCAAGATGATCAGTCTTGGACCTCCATTATGTAGGTGCCAATCAGTTGAAAAAGATAGAAAATCCATCTCTTTGTGCACCATTAAAATCGAGGGAGTTCACCTCATTTCAGGCCAGGAAATGAGCCTGACGACCGGTCGGACGACCGGTCGGTTAAAGAAGAATTCAGTCGGAAAGCTTTGAAAGGAAAACAATTTTGTTTCTCTGGCTGAGGACCGGTCGCTGGACGAAAAACGTCCAACGACCAAATGGGAGAATCGTTTTAAAAGGGAGACCGGTCGCTGACTACCCACGGCCGATCGTTGACCTCCCACGACCGGTCATACGACAGGTCGCAAATGGGCCAAAAACTGTCCAGAGACCAGGGTTTTCTGTTCAAAAGGAAGACTGGTCTCAAGACCGGTCGTAGGCACAGTCAAGACCGGTCGTTGGGCTGTTTAGACAGGTCGCACGTGACCATTTTCTATCCGTTGGAGCCCGATTCTTGGAGCCTATAAAGGCATATTTCGAGGGCTTTGAGCATAGAACTTGCACACCCATTTAGAGCATTAAGAGAGGCTATTAAGGCTTTCATCTAATCTCTTTTGCTCATTATAGACTTGAGTTCATCCTTCAAACCTAGCCATTAATGGCACTACATTGAGTATTCAAAGCTCGATTTGAACAATTGTAAGACCCGTACCCCGAATTGCCCTCCGTACGTTTAGTTTCTGGTACCGGTACGTCCTAGATAGACCAAATTAGCGAGCCTTGATCGCGACCCTATTTTAGTACCGCATCGACCTAAGACTTGTAACCTTGCGACCGCGCGGGCGCCACGATTCCAACGCCACGCGGCACGCCCCATTGCGATACCCGGTGTGTAAGATGCGTACTTTTGCGCAGTTCGAGATGGGCCGCGCAATGCGCGTGTGGGGTGGGTCCCACTTGCACAAATCCCAACAACATGGCAAATCAATCACCATCACCCTCACCCATACCCCTATCATTACCCTAGCCTACACACACCATACTTATCCCATTCCTCTCTCACCAAAGTCAACTCCAACCCATTCCTCCCATGTCCTCTCCCATCATCATCATTATCACCTCATGTACCCCCCCTCTCTCCCATACAAGAGCCATACGTAGGGGGGGTGGCCTTCTCATATTCCAAGATTTGAGAGAGAGAGAGAGAGAGCAAAAGAGAGAGAGAGAGAGAAGAAAGAGATTTGAGAGATTGAGTGAGTTTAGAGAGAGATTTAAAGGAGGAGATCAAGCTTGGAGGACCCCAATCATCATCCGGACCGTCCGATCGACAATCCAACCGTCCAACCATCATTGTGAGTGCAAACTTCCCCCCTCTTCTCTTTTACCTTTCATTTTATTTCCTTGGGCCCACCTTGTGATGGGCAATGAGATGGATGGGCTGGATCATCCATGAATGGGCCCCACATACCTGTAATAATAATAATAATAATAATAAAATAAATAAATAAAAAAGGGAAGAAGGGAACGGCCGCTGGACAGTCAGCGTCCAGAGGACGCTGCTGCCCAGCAGCACATAGGCGTAGCCCCTTTGGGCGTTGACCGTGAGTCCCCACTCGTGGGACCCACCTTGATGCATGTAGTTGATCCACGCCGTTCGTTTGTTTCTCCAACCCATTTTATGTCTGGACACCAAGAATAAAGTAGATCCAGATCTCGGGTGGACCACACCATTGAAAACAGTGGAGAACACAATGTCCACTATTGAAACTACCATGGCCCACCGTGATGTTTGTAGACGGAATCACCTGCCCAATATTGGGCTTATTAGGTCCCCAACGAGCTGGGAAACCTGATGAATGGATTGGATCTTCCCTAAGTGGGCCCCACCTGAAATAACTAAGAGAAAAGAAAAAGGAAAAAAATATAAAAAAAAAATAAAATAACGTCCAGACGTTGGACGTTCACAGCGTCTGGGACGCTGGAACCGTCCAGCGTCAGGACGGCTGGAATGGGGTCCCCACTTGTGGGACCCACGTTGATGTTTTTGTTGTATCCACACCGTCTATTGGTTTTCCCAGATCATTTTAGGGCCGGAGCCCAAGGATGAACCCGATCCAAATTTTAAACGGACCGCACCACTTGAAACAGTGGAAATAATGATGTCTACTATTGTAAAATCTTTGGCCCACCTTAATGTTTCTAGAGCGAATCACATACTCAATATTGGGCTCATTGGGTCCACCATGAGATGGCCCAGCTGATAGACGGAGTAGATCACTCTTATGTGGGCCCCACTCGATCAAAACCTCACAAAAAGAAAAAAAACAGAAAGAGAGATTGGAAAGGAGGGGCGTCCGGACGCTGGGCGTACCAGCGACCACGGACGCTGGCTCGTGAGGCCAGCTAGTGGCCCACTCGTGGGTCCCACCATGATGCATGTACTGTATCCACACCATCCATCTATTTGGGGAGATAATTTTAGGGCATGATCCCAAGAATGAGTCAGATCCAAGTCTCAAGGGGGCCCCACCACAGAAAACAGTAGGGACAGTGACCCTACCGTTGAAACCTTCCTATGGCCCACCATGATGTTTATTTGAGATCCAACCTGTTCATAAGTTCACACATGCATGTAAGAAGGGAAAACAAAAATATCAGCTTGATCGAAAGCTTCTGTGGGCCCCCGCTTGATAAAAAAAATAAGATAATAAAAAAAAAAAAAAAAAAGGGGGCGCTGGCCGTGGGCTGGCTGGGCTGCCCAGCCGGTGGCCCACTCATGGGACCCACCTAGAATGTATGTGCTTTATCAATTCCGTCTATATGTCTTTCTAGCTCATTTTAGTGGCTGAGCCCAAAGTCTAAGCATATCTAAATGTCAAGTGGGCCATGCCACAGGAAACAGTGGGAATAATGATTTCCACCGTTGAGACCTTCCTAGGCCCTACAGTGATGTTTATTTGTCATTCAACCTGTTCATCAGATCACATGGATATGGATATAAGAGAAAACCAAAAATATCAGTTTGATTCAAAACTCTGGGGGCCATTTGGGTGCCACTCTCCAAGCAGCGTGCAGGTGGCCCACCTTGTGGGTCCCACCACGATGCATCTATTTTATCTATGCCAACCATCTATTTTTTTCATATTATTTCAGGGCCGTGGGCCAGCTCATAATGAGGTAAATACAAACCTCAAGTGGACCACATTGTAGGAAATAGTGGTCATTGATGCCCACCTTTGAAACCTTCCTTGGGGCCATTGTAATGTTTATTTATCCATCTAACCAAAGGTGATGGGGCCCAACTTTGGGTCCCACCTTGATGAATGTTGGGTATACCTTGTCATTCTTCTTGGCAGGGGTGTGGGCCCAGTTTTGGGTGGG